>CM042144.1:85924434-85946934 GCA_023376005.1 Doryteuthis pealeii
TTTCCAGAATATAATGTGTGTCAAAAAGTACAAAAAATCTTGATACTTTTTGACACACCTTGTATATTAGATAAAATTGTCTTGGATTGACATTATAGAGAAATAAATGAACATAAGCTCAGAAGAAAATGTCCCTAATTTGAAAAATAAAATTGGCACAATACAATCTTCCTAATTATCGATTTGGCTCTTTCCCAAACCAACCTAATACAATAACTACTGGCGTTTTATAATGAGAGAGAAAGAGAAAAGGAAATTTTAATTCACAATTCATACAAAGACGCAAACCTTACACGTATTTGTCTAAAGCAATTAATTTTTTCTTCAAAACAATAATACTATATACTAGCAAAAAACAAAAAACACCTTGCAGGCGCAAGTATCTAAGTATTAATGTTATGAAATATTATATTAGATCATTATTTCTCTGAATTTTTGTGATGAGGCTTGATAATTAGTATTATTTGTATTATTTGGACTATTGTTCTCATCTTCATTGTTATCTGCACAACGTCTCGGCCGATGTGCCCTCCGACGTTCTTCAGGTATTTCCTGTCGGGCTGGGGAAGTTAATGAATGCGAGATGGTTCCCGAGTCTGAGAGGCCGGAGGGTACATCGACCGAAACGTTATACCGATAACTATGAAGATGAGGACATTAATCTGGATAATACAAATAATACTAGATTAGATTAGTAAGACTATCGAAACTAGATAAGAATACATATAGAAAGATTACATCTATTTTTATTCAATTTCATTTCCATATAGAATTATTCATTGGAGTGCTTTTAATAAGTATTAGAATAATATTAGAAACCAATAATGCTAAAGAAAGTATTTATTAAACCCAGTTTTGTTAAGACTGGTATGCAAATTTTACACACCATATTCAATGTAAACCTTAATTTCTTACTAATTTGAAACATTGTAGGATTTTAAACGCATCAATATTATGGCCTGTGTTGTGGTAAATCCAACTCAGCGAGACTTTAATAGTAGATGTTATTTAAATATCATTAAGAATATAACGTACATAACTAAGTGTTTTTTTATGTTTCGGTTATAGACTGATAGATACCTAATATCCAATATAATAAGATATGAATTGGTTATATATGCATGTGTGTGAGGGAGCAAAATACATTGTGTGTGTATGTGTGTATGTTTATGTGTGTGTGTAATATAAGTATTTTCTTCTCATTCAAATACATTTCATAAATCTCACAATAATAAATGGTAAGTAAAAGAACCCTAAATCCCCCAGCATCAGGATGTGTATGTCAAAGTTTATGTTACTAAGCATGAATACATTAAAAAACTGTGATATTGTAAAAAGTATTTGGTACTTCTAAAGGAAGGCGGCTTTTGAAACCAAGCGACTACATGGTACTATTATTATTTTTGTAATTTAACCACAGTAGTTAAGTTTAAACAATAACAAAATAAATTAAATTATTCTAATCAATTATTATTCTGATAACTCCATTGCAATCTAATAGATTTCTACATGCCACAGTTGAATGATCCTGTATATATAATATGACTTGATTAGTTAAGATAAAAGTTAAAGTTAACATAAACAATGATATCGTAACATGCATGTAAAAAAATTGAAAGAGTTTATTGTAAATTATTCTAATTTATTATCTAGATATATGAATGAATTATCTATATCATATCTACATCTAGATAATAAATGTTATGCTTAAACAATAGGTACCAGGTACCACATATTTTTTTATTGAGGGAACCAAACTTTTCGGCATACCTATCCGGTAACTAAATTTTTACCCCCACCCCACCCCCTTACCAGCATAAAAATTAACAGAATGTAATTTTTACTATTTGTCTGAATTTTTTAGATGAGGCTTGGTAATTTGTATTAGTTAGATTATTCGGATTATTTTACATATCTTTATTGTTATATACACAACATTTCGGCCGATGTACCCTCCGGCCATCTTCACGTATTTCTTGTCGAACGCGGAAACCTTCTCGAACTCGGGAAGCTTCTCCTGATTACGACATGGAGGTTCCCGAATTCGAGAAGGTTCCCGAGATCAACAGGAAACATCTAAAGAAAGTCGGAGGGCACATCGGCCGAAACATTTTGTATATAACAATAAATATAAGGGCACTAGTCCGAATAATCCATATAATACAAATGCAATTTTTACTTCGTCAAATTATTCCAGTACAAAACTCAATACATAAAAGTATTTTAAAGCGCGTTCAATAGTCGGAACTGTTAACCCATCCAAGATTAATGAAGGATATACAACTTATCGAACAAAGCAGAGCAACTAAGATAATAAATAATTAAAAAAAGACCTTTCGTATGAAGAAAGACTTAGGTAGATTGACTTACCAGGTTTAGCTTATCGACGATCCAGAGGAGATATGATTGAAGTTTATAACTGTACTCATGGATTTTATTCAACAAATTTTGATCTATTGAACGTTTTTCAAAAAATCAATACCAGGGATCATTAATTAAAACTTTAAGATAAAATTTGCAAAACTAATGTACGACCAAATAATCTTAGGGTCGTAGATTCATGGAATAAGCTAACATAATCAGTAGTGAATAACCTGTCTTTGAACTCTTTTATGGTAAGGTTGCAGGAATTGTGGGAAGAATATAAATATGCAATGGAAATAAGAGAAATGTTTTAAATATAAGGAACAGCTGACAGGTTGCAAATCTAATATACTAGCTAGAAAGATATAATAATAATAATAATAATAATAATAATAATAATAATAATAATAAAGTGAAAGTGATACCAATTGTGGTTGGTGCACTTGGAACAGTCCCAAAAGGATTAGAAAAGGGTTTGGAAAGTTTGGATATAAAGGAAAGATTGAAACCATTCAGAACACTGCACTGCTGCAATCTGCCAGAATACTCAGAAGAGTCCTGGAGACCTGAGGAGACTTGCTGTCACTCAGACTCCAGTGAAATACCATCAGCTAACACTGATGTGAAAACTCAAAAGGAATGAATAATAATAATAATAATAATAATAATACTTATTATTATTATTATTATTATTATTATTATTATTATATAGACACAAAATATTTGTAATGCGGCAATAAAAACGGAGAACCGCAGAGAATTAAAAAAAATGAACACCAACCTGTTTTGAAACCGGACGCCTGGCCATAACACTGAGCTGTTTGCATGTTGTAAACATTATAAGAACATCTGATTTGCATATGGATAGCCATACTTGGTCATGTGACCACTTCACTTATGAACGGAAGACTGAACGTGACAGCCAGTCACGCCCATTTTGATGTATTCAGTAATTTGGGTCGAACAGAGACAAATGAACTTACGGCAGGTTCGTCTTTATTGGCGAAAAAATAATTAAGACGCAATTAGAGATATATTTTACTCCTTCGGTTATTTTTTGTGTTGATAAAAAACAAAAACAAAATAAAACAATTAGCACTTAAACGCACGTCTTGTGTCTTCATCATCAATGATATATTGGCTGTATATCATTTCCCAACGACTCAAAGAGAGTAATTTGTTTTGAACTAAAACTTTTATTTTATTTTATTTTTTATTCTAAAACAGAAAAAAAGACAACAAAACAAAAACAAAGATAAACCAAAAGTAGAAAAACAAGTATACAGCTTTTTTCAGAATGTAAAAATGAAACAACGCGGATGGGAATAATATAGTATACGAGGTATGTCAGAAAAGTTCCAGGACTGGTGTTAGAAAAAAACAATTTTCAAATCCAAACGACAAACTACAAGTTATCCCCTTCAAAGTTATCCCCTTCAAAGTAATCTCCCTGGAGTCTAATGCACTTTCCCCTCCTTCTCTGACACGCTTGCATGCACTCTGGGAAGATTCTTCCGGGATTCTCCATAGCTCTGTCGTCACAGTCCACATCAAAACGGATTCCCTTGATGACCTCCTTGAGATTGGGGAAGATGAAAAATCACATGGAGCCAGGTCGGGCGAGTAGGGAGGTTGCTCCAGCACAGTGATGTTCTACTAGGCCAGGAACTCACGGATACTCAGGGTAGTGTGGGCAGGTGCGTTGTCATAGTGAAGCACCCACGAGTTTTCTTGCCACGTCTCTCGCCTCTTCTCGCACACTGAACGAAGCAAACGCCGCAGTATGTCTTTGTAGACATGCTGGTTGATCCTCTGTCCCTGTGGCAAGAACTTGCAGTGGACGATGACCCTCACATCGAAGAATAAGATCAACCTGGGACTTTTCTTACATATTTTCGTATGATTCCGTCTCTAGAGTTATTGAAGTAGATATTTATTTACCCAACACGTAAGTCATGGGTCGAATGTAGCACAAGGTCACAATTTGGGATATCCACCGAGGATCGAACTCACTATTCAGTATTAATTGATCGGCGAGATTAGTTTGCTAACTACTATACCTTGAATTATCCAACTTGTTAGTCATGGGTAGGATATGGCACAAAGCTGCAAGTAAAATGCATCCAGCGAGGATCGAACCTAGGCTAGATGGGCAGTTAGAGAGGCCACTTCTGATCAATCGGTTGCTCATGTCAAGCCGTAGCACCTATATGATTGACCCAAACCTATTGTGCTTATGGCAAACCCCAACTTTTTTTTCATATGGGTGCTAGAAGGCGGTGACTGAGGGTCTTCATGTCCTGGGAATGAAGTTAAACTCTATCTGATGAAGTTCCGATTCTGGAACTCTTGGAAATGTGGAGTACTCCATGATCACCATTACTCCCAGGTCCACTCTGACCCGGAGTGGTAGTATCTGTTAGGGTCCCATCTATGGGTAAAATAGACAAACATGAGTTCTAAAAATGTGTTTAAAAAATTAAGTTTCCGTCAAGAATGATTAAAACAAAAGCGAATTCAGTGTGGATTGATCCAACAGGTTGACATGCCGTAAAACCCAATCAACCAACCAACCTAGGTGAGGATGTTCAGAATCGTTTGGCAGTATTGCAAGATCTGGAATGATTCATGATTTGTTATAGAACTAGAAGCGACTACCCGGCGTCGCCTGGATAAAAGGTGTGGGGACAAATAGTTTCGCGGATCCATTATTACTGAATCGTGAGTTGGATTATCGCAGGATGCTCCATTAAAATCCCCACATAAAAAAAAGATTTTGCTTTGGTTCGACCTGGTGGGGCGTCAGAAAAATAAAGTGCACTGACACTTTGAAAAGAAAAATCAATGTCTCCTATTTAAAATAAAAAAAAAAAAAATCCATGCTGTTACTATTTAAATTTTATTTTCCAATTATCATCATGATAACTGTTTGAACTCTTAAAAATCTCACAATTTTGAGCAAAAATAATGAAAATTTGATTATAAATCAAATTTTCATTATTTTTACTCAAAATGGTGAGATTTTTAAGGGTTCAAACAGTTATCAAATATGGCAATTTTAATCCTTTAATAAAATGTTTAGTTAGAAAAACCAGGTGGCCTTTTAAAAATTTATTTCGATACCTTTTATCTACAGAGCGTTAGATATACAACACTACATACCAACAATTTTACCCAGTGAAATTTCCCAGCCCCTGTATTTAACAATGAAACTTACAGAAAAATTAATATTTTCGTGAAAATTTTTTTCCATTCTAAATAATAAAAATTAAACAAACTCCTGATGATTTAAAAAAAATTTCATTTCACGAAAATAGTGAAAATTAAGATTGAAAAACAATGTTTTCATTTTTGCACTGTTAAATCAACTGAAATTTAAGGTAGCAAAAAAACAAGTTACGGATAAGGGATTTTTTTTTAAGTCAATGAAAAATAGGTACCTCCGATTGGGTCACGTGATCAGTTTAGGCCATCTTGAATAGAACGGAAATAAATATTTCCGAACTTTGTTTATCAAAAATCTATTAAAGATCGTACAGGGTTGTTATAAAAAAAAAAAAAAAACACAGTTAATTCAAAGATCAAATTATCCGATTGCGAAAAATTACATCGTTATCTTAAAAGATAAATAAACCTATCCGTATTACTGGTGATAGTGAATGTGTATATATATTTACTTTGTCGTTAATTGTTTAATTTTCGTAGTTTCCACCGGACATACACCCATAAATACATACATACACAAAACTGCCCTTTGTATATGTACTAGAAGTGGCTGCCCTGCGTCGCCTGGGTAGAGGACTTTTTTAAAGTTAATCTTGCAGATCCATTATTGTTTATCACAAGTTAGAGCCTCACTGGATGCCCCACAAAATCCCCACGTAAATATATAACAATATAGTAAGAAATTGTCCTCAATAATTTACAATTAAAAAAAACAACAATATAAATGATGTGATTAATTCAATCAATCAACATCATATTTCAATTACCTTCAGTTACTATATAAATGTTAATTTTTAAATATCTTCCCAAATATAAATAAAATCTTCATTGTTTTTGCTCAAAAACCAAGCCCTGGTGATAGTGAATGTATATATATATTTACTTTGTCGTTAATTGTTTTATTTTCGAAGTTTCCTCCGGACATACACATATACACAACGCCCTTTATATATATGTATAGTTAGATAGATAGATAGATAGATAGATAGATAGATAAGCAAGGACAAGCAGAGATAAGGATTTCTTATCCCATTATACAAATAAACAAGAGCTGTATTCAGAGACCAAAGATTATATTATTGTGAAAATAAGCGAGAAACTGTCAGTAACCAGGTGTTAACTACATGTTTACGCTACCGTAAATCAAATATAGTCCCTGTTTCAATAATATTGAGCACTATCTGCTTATAAATATAGCACGCGTATTATCTTTCTGTTTATACATGTGTTTGAGTGAGTGTGTGTGTGTGTGTGTGTGTGTGTGTGTGTGTGTGTAAACTTATAAAGATTATTTTCATCATTTTATTTTAATTTCCCTTAAATCTCGATTTAGGATAATAACAAAAAAAAAAAAAAAAAAAATGAATTACTATGCAAATTCTGACCGCACAAATTGATTATTCTCATTTCAAATTAGATTGAAATTATATTGAATAACATTACCCGACTGAAAATCACAATATGTTTTGAGCAGTCAACAAAAACGTTTAATTTGAACTAAATTTATATATCAAATTAAATTCGTACATTCTGACAGCTGTCATATCCGTAAGCAGAACGATATTTTAAATTGGCGTATCTTATTTATTGTATTTAAGAGATAATTATTATAGTATATTTTAGTTAAAATGAATTTTTATATTAAAAACCATTACCAATGCATTTTTATAGTAAAAATTATTTCCAATGCATTTTTATTGCAAAAATAATTTCCTATGCATTTTCATAGTAAAAAACATTTGCAATTCATTTTTATAGTAAAAATCATTTCCAATGCATTTTTATAGTAAAAATCATTTCCAATGCATTTTCATTGTAAAAATCATTTCCAATGCATTTTTATAGTAAAAATCATTTCCAATGCATTTTCATTGTAAAAATCATTTCCAATGCATTTTCATAGTAAAAATCATTTCCAATGCATTTTTATATTAAAAACCATTGCCAATGCATTTTTATAGTAAATATTATTTCCAATGCATTTTATAGTAAAAATCATCATTTCCCATGGAATTTTATAATAGAAAATATTCTAATATCGATACTGGAGAAATAGAAACCCCTTTATGATATATTAAGAGATTGAATTATGTTTGTTGTACAAATAACTGTTTCTTTTCTTTCTTTTTTTTAAAAATTTCAGTTGTTTTCTGAGGTTTCAATAAAACTGTGATTACTTCATTCATACAACTTTCTCACTGGCTTTTGGTAGTTTTCAAACACATTATGCGTATTAGCAAATAGATGCAACCTCTGGGCGCAAGTATTTAAGTTTTAATGTAATGATATATATTAAATTAGAAAGACTAATGAGACCAAATCAGAATGCAGATAAAATAATTTAAAACAGAGGGGGTATAATCGAAAAATAGAACAATTTTGAAAATAACTCTTCCATAATTTTCCATCAATCCGTCTTTCATAGCTAAACTTTCCTAATTTAACTATTAAGTTAAAATTGAAAGTAAATAATAAAATCCCAGATATTTCTTTTTGGTAATGGATTTCTTTTAAGATTTATCCCTGAGATTTCTGCTTATATTCATTAAGATAAAAGCAAACAATTAGAAATCAATAATGATGAGCTATATCTATTAAAATCAAATTTTTAATATCAATATGCAAATTAGCTTTCCCGTTCACACTGTAAAACGTTATTTTGTTCTATATATAAATACAATTGCATGTTAGAGTAGAGTTTACATGGAATGAACGGCGCTTGGTTACTGACAGTTTTCACTGTCATTATAATGCTTCTATTCAAATCCAGCTCGGTGCGAATAATTGAATAAGTGAGAAACTGTCAGTAACCATGCGCTGTTCATCCATATTCACGCTACTGTAATGTTTTGGGGATTTTTCACACAGTGTCTTCAAAACACTCAATCAGGGCTTTCTATCAGGGCTCGACACCAGTCGTATATACGGAGTCGGTACGTTGGCTTGTTGATCCCACAGATCTAATAGTGGTTTCGTTGTTCAGTCTACCCCAAAGAGAATTCTTCTACACTTCTTCGCGTGGTCAGGGAAAGTATCACCTTACACAGGCCGCGTGCTCTTCGTTACGGCCAATTGCTTTTATCTCCACGGGTGTCTAGTGGTCAGGGGAATTAACGTTCTATTCACAATAACGTTCGTAGTATTTTTCTTAGTAGTAAATGATGACGATGGAATTGCCTTTCATAAATTTATTCACTGCAAGTTATTGTTCTTGAGAGAGAGAGAGAGAGAGAGAGAGAGAGAGAGAGAGAGAGAGAGAGAGAGAGAGAGAGAGAGAGAGAGAGAGAGAGAGAGAGAGTCAGCTTATATAGTGAATGGCGTCTTTATATGGTCCTTAGAGTTCCAGTACTTCGAGTAAACTTTTGGTGACGAACTTTTTCTTCAGTTGGTACATATCAGGCCAGCCCTTTTTCATTCTCTGCGACAACAGTTCGCTTCCCGATCTCAGCTCCAGCTCCAACTCCAACATCAACTCGACTGCCCAACTCCGCCCGGCCAACTAACTTCTGGTCTCCTAGCCGGGGGTCCTTATTTATTATCTCAAACGAACAATCTAGAAGAATATTTTTCTAGAATAATCCATTCCTTCCTAGAAGAAAAAGAATGTTCGATTCTTTCTAATCATTCGGCCAATGAAAGTTCACGGCCGTTTGGATCAAAAGACAATTAGCCGTCAAGAATACTAAATTTTCGTTAAAGCCCGCCTTCACGTCGTCAAAATCTCGTTATTGTTTTTATTTCTTTTTCGGGCCGATTCTTCTAAGAGACCACCCGGTAAGGTCAAATAATCCTACTACATCTATTAAGGTTTCTCTGTGTCTGGCACAAGGCCACAAATATGGTGTTCCCGGGTAAGGCCCAATCATTATGCTACACTACCCTAAATTAGATATAAATTCTCGTAGGTGACTTCCATTCAGAAAAAAAACATCTGGGTAAGACGAACAAAACAAGCAGGAAATTGCTGGAGAAAAAAACAAAAAACAAAAAGGACGAGCTCATAACTGACGTTCTACTGTAGGCGCCTGCAGATGGACGCGTTAGTGTGAATTGGCCTGTCGAAAACTCCATCGATACCGGATGCAGTGCAAATAACCTTCCAGAAGCGATTGATGATAAATTTTTTAATTTCTTTTTTATTTAAAAAAATTTAAATTTGTGAAATAGATCACTAATTTGGGCTGTCTATTCTAGTAAGGAACACCCCAAGCGGATTTAACAGGTTTCAATTCAGAGTTTTCATTTTCCTATATTGGTTGCCTAACTGAGGTTAGAGCCCAGTCTGCCTTACTATTTACCCATAGCTGGATGGAGAGTAGTTGGATCCATAACTTTCCCAAGGGTATTAGCGCTATGTGAACTGTAGCTTCGTTCAGGATTTGAACTCAGGTCGACGAGTTCATTTCCTACGATTGTGATCATTATACCACGCATCTCGAGCTAATGGGGACATGTGGCTAGAAAGAGTCGTAGAGTCTTGATAATGATGATGATGATCATAATGATGATAATTTATTAAAGACAAACGTAAAAATCTCTTATCTGATGAATGAACTCTACATTAAAGATCAAGTCATATAGATAGATAGACAGATAGATAGACAGATGGATAGATTGATAGATAGATATAAACAGACGGAGATAGATAGATAGATAGATAGATATGTACATGTGGGAATAGATAGATTGATAGATATGGAAATAGATAGATATTAACATGCTGCTGCTGCTGATGATGATGCTTTGTAAAATACAACCATGAAAGTCTCTCATCTGATAACTGTTATATTTTCAACTTGAATGAACTCTGCATTAGAGATCAAGTTATCACAGGAATAATCCACGCGTTTCGGGATAATGCTATTTAGCAAAGTAGTATTGGAATTTTGTTTTGTTTCTTTTTTTTTTCAAAGAATTTTTAGTCGAGATTTTAGTTTTAAAAAACCCCAGGTCGGCCATTAATCATTCGTAAAGTTGGTGGCAATAATGAAAAATGATTCCACCAATTGTGCGCATGAAGAAGAGAAAAAAAATTCGATGTATCGATTAAAAAACATTTTAAATAATTTTCGAATGAGCGACCAAAAAAAAAAAAAGGTGGGAGGAGAAAAAACAAAAACAAAACAAAACACGTTTGATTCATGAATTACATTTTGGTTGGATAGGGAACCAAAATAGAAAGCATCAACTGGGACTGGTAAAATTTGTGGAAATAATTTTTACTATAAAAATGCATTGGTAATGGTTTTTAATATAAAAATGCATTGGAAATGATTTTTACTATAAAAATGCATTGGCAATGGTTTTTAATATAAAAATGCATTGGAAATGATTTTTACTATGAAACCCAACCTAGCCCTATCGACTGGTGCTTTAGAATACAGCGATTACTCTTGTGCAGAGAGGTAAGAACCCCCCACCCGCCAATCAATGGCGTCATCTGTTGGTCGTCGGTGGCGAACAATGATGCTTAAGAATGAAACCCTGGTGGCTGAGCAGTCCATGACATGTAAAACTTTACTTAGGCCCTTACTCAGGCTAGACGGTCGTTTGGAGAGGCCCACTCTGATCAATCAGCTCGTAACGTCAAGACCTAGCACCTGTATGATTGTTCCAACCCTATTGCCCTTATGGCAAGCCTCAACCCTTTTATCATGTGTGCTAGAAGGCGGTGGCTGAGCGTGTTAATGTCGGAGGTATTACGTTAAACTCGATCTGATGGTGAAGTTTTAGTTCTGGAGCTGAGGGATATGTGGAGTGCTCCTTGATCAGCATTATTACCAGGTCCACTCAGAACCAGAGTGTTAGCACCTCTTAGGTCCCATATATGGGTTAAATAGAACAAAATGAATTTTTAAAAAATGTATTTGTAGAAAAAAAATTGAGTAAAAAATATTGAATACCTATCAAGAATGAATAAAACAAAACATCTTTATTCTATTCTATATTTATTTTATTCTATTCTTTATTCTATAATATAGCACACCAATGCTTCACGCTAATGCCCAAACCTGATATCTGTACTTCCAAAAAACGGATACAAATACAAAAATATATCTCAAATATATATACTTACTAGAAGCATACGAAGACTCCTAAACAACACCATGCATATATATATATATATATATACAAGGTTTGTTTAGAATGGCTTTTTGCCGATAATTTTTTGGAGAATAAGTGCTTAATTGGAGTCGTACCTAATTTTTGAAAATTAATCAATTAATAATGAATTAGGCGGGAATACCTATTAAATGTATGGCTAAACAAATCGAGAAAAATCAATCTCTGTATGTACATTTCGGCCTATTAGGCCTCATCAGCAGAGCTATAGATCGGAAGACCGCCCTGTGCGTGATTTGAAACCGGACCGTCAAGCTGACAGGCCGATCCCATAACCCCAACACCAAACGAACTTCTTAGATTTTATGATTTGTTTAGAGTAGGTTAACATTCCTCTTCTAGTGACTTTTATTACACGACGGTGTGATAAGTTGTAAACAAGGTTTGTTTAGAATGGCTTTTTGCCGATAATTTTTTGGAGAATAAGTGCTTAATTGGAGTCGTACCTAATTTTTGAAAATTAATCAATTAATAATGAATTAGGCGGGAATACCTATTAAATGTATGGCTAAACAAATCGAGAAAAATCAATCTCTGTATGTACATATTCCCGCCTAATTCATTATTAATTGATTAATTTTCAAAAATTAGGTACGACTCCAATTAAGCACTTATTCTCCAAAAAATTATCGGCAAAAAGCCATTCTAAACAAACCTTGTTTACAACTTATCACACCGTCGTGTAATAAAAGTCACTAGAAGAGGAATGTTAACCTACTCTAAACAAATCATAAAATCTAAGAAGTTCGTTTGGTGTTGGGGTTATGGGATCGGCCTGTCAGCTTGACGGTCCGGTTTCAAATCACGCACAGGGCGGTCTTCCGATCTATAGCTCTGCTGATGAGGCCTAATAGGCCGAAATGTACATACAGAGATTGATTTTTCTCGATTTGTTTAGCCATACATTTAATAGGTATTCCCGCCTAATTCATTATTAATTGATTAATTTTCAAAAATTAGGTACGACTCCAATTAAGCATATATATATATATATATATATATATATATATATATATCAGTCCTCCACAGACACCGTGTTTCGACGCTTCTCATCAGTGTGGATAGACACAACAACTAAGTGTGGATACACAGCAACTACTTCAGATCAGGAGCGAAATCCGACTGACTTTTCACCAGCTCCGTTCGTTAACCTTTTTGCATTGGGCACTTTTAGCTCAGTCGGTAGAGCGTTGGACTAGGAACCACAAGGTTCCGGGTTCAGTACCGACCCTCGCCCACTCAGCGTATGTGTAGCACAGGTATCTGTGTGGTAAAGTGAGGAGCTGATGGTAGGTGTGGTGCTTCAAGTCAGACGCCAAAACCATCTCTTTGGTCTAGCGCTAGTGAAAAAGGGATAGATTTAATGACCCAGTCGTTTGACATGCTGTAAAATGCAAACATTTGACCAACATTTACCCAACCTGTTCACCAAGAGTAGGATGTAGCGCAAGGTTACATGTATGGGGCATCCAACGAGGATCGAGCTCGCGATTCTGTCGTAATTGATTTGCGATTCATATTCGCCATCGTTCATGATATTACAACATTTATATACAGTTTAATTCTGTAAAGATATCTATCCGATAGTCCACAAAATGGTCTCTAATTTTTTTCTAAAATTATTTTCTAAATCATCCAATTTAATTTTGACATTGTTTACACTTTTGCTGTTTTTGATCTGATAAGGCAATTTGTTCCCAATTCAGGAGTATACCTTTCTCTGCACTATTACATTCAGTTAAATCTGACAGAATCTTCATGACAACAATTCTATCTATATATAATGAAAATCAGTGTGTCTGTAAACGAAACAACGTCACTGCTTACATCATAATATCCTCAGGAATTTTGTAAGTTTACCAATATTTAATTTATAGTCAAATTCATTAATACATTGAATACTGAACAATTCTGTATTTTACATATTCAGAAAATAAGTATGTAACTCTACTTGGTCCACTGTGTTTGTTAAAACAAGTTTTCATAAATAGAAGCTCGGTATTATTGAATTATATATATATTTTTATTCTAATATATATATATATATATATATATATATATATATATATATATTAAAGAAATAGATACAATAGAAACCTACTCGGGTGTCACCATTAGGATCTTCAGGGATAATTTATTATAGGTTCTATTGTATCCATTTCTTTAATAAATGTGTATTTATTGAGCACTTTGTATTTGTTTTATCGCTGACTTAACCCCTGGATTTTGTGCACCTCCAACGACCGTGCCCATATTCACCGGTAAGTCACCTTTTATCTATCTATCTATCTATCCATATATATATATATATATATATATATATATATATATATTACGTTATTTAACATATATAGTGTTAAGATAAAATTATTTACAAACAAGAAATAGTCACATAATGTTCTTCAACATCAAATTTATCATACGATAAAAAAGTTCTGTATTGATTATCTTCTGTCGTAAAATTTTGTTTTACGAGAGAATTTTGATTTTTAATTAATTAATAATTTTTTAATCAAAGCAGACGCTGTCCGAAAGAAAAACATTAAATATTAGAATTGATATGAATTTAACTGTCAGAAACTTGGTTTGATTAGAGAGAAAACCTATTGGAATTTTGACAGCAAGACTATTTTTATGTCTAATATTAATAAGGTTTAAGATTTCAAAGATCTATTTCAATCTTTTTATAAAAGAGCGAGGCAAAAATTAAATGTTAAATCGCCCAGTTTGTGTTTTTAAAAAATCTTTTCTAAAGGTATATTGAGAAGGGAACTCAGTTCAATGATGATCTAACTTATCTTATAAATCTGTTAAATGACCCACCGTGGTTGCTATGCCATAAAACCAAACCAAACCAAACCAAACCATAATTCGTTGGTAGCCTACGTTTAGGTACACTGTAAACACACAAAAATTAATATTTGCACAGATTATTGCATATTAATAAAAATGATACAAAAAAGATGTCTGTTTCAATTCAACCTCCTGTTCTTTATTTTTCTGTTTTATTCATAATTCCTTTTAACATTAACCTTTTTAAGAGAGCACCTGAAAAATGCTTTTACTATATTAAAGTGTAGTAAAAATTAAAATAACGGTAGGGTAAATGGAAAGTTAACATTGACCATTATAGGTGATTGACAAGGCAGTTCCCCTTCTTTTATCTGTACACCGATTGCTGAAGATGAACGTGAGGAGTGAACTGATTAAGTTTAGTTAGTTAGATTTGGGCTGTTTGTTGAAAAGAGCAGACACGTGGGTTCTTTGCAAATAAGATGCCAACCTTTCAACACGCAGGTTCAAAACCTTTTTGGGCTTAGTTTTTGATTAAAAATAAATAAGATTAAGTCAAGTTAGTATGGTCTTCAGTACAATGTCATTCAGCCAGAGTAAGTTTCGCTTGTTAAATAACTAGTTTTATGTGAGACTCTTTTTCTCTCCCTCCACACACACATATGAACTGAAGAAATGATATAGGAAAATAAAATTTACCAGTTCTCCATAGAAACCAGAAAAGCAGACTCTTATTAATTATTTATATAACTTTACGAGGACAACTGTTTAAATTAAAATAAACGTCTAAACCATTTAGCAACAAGATTTGAATTATTGAATTTTCAACTAATTATTTCAGCTTTCTCTTGTTTGTATCGATATTAATTCTAATGAGACCAAAGTACATCTTTCTGTTCAGAACGTTTCAATTATTCCCAAAATTTAAAGTCAAAGAAATTTTTGTCTTCTGTTAGAAGAAAGAAAGAAGATTTATAACGGCACAAGTTGGCTGTGTGCTATCCTGAACAAATACTGTAATCAGTATATATATATATATATATATATATATATATATATATATATAGAGAGAGAGAGAGAGAGATAGATAGATAGATAGATGTAAACAGACTAGGATAGATAGATTGATTATGAACAGACGGAGATAGATAGGTAGATAAGTAAATACGAATAGCTAGGAGGAATGAATAGATAGATAGAACATGCGGAGCTAGCTAGCTAGCTAACTAGATAGATAGATAGGTAGATAGATATTAACGATGAATTGATATGAATGGACGGAAAAAGAAAGATAGATTGATAGATATGAACAGCTTGGATAAATAGATAAACAGATATAAACATGTGGAGATAGGGAATATATATATATATATATATATATATATATATATATATATATATATATATAGATAGATAGATAGATAGATAGATAGATAGATATGAACAGACAGGGATCGATAGATTGATATGAAAAGACGGAGATAGATAGCAAGATTGACACGAACTATAGATAGATAGATAGATATATAGATATAAAGAGACGGATTGGGATAGGTAAATAGATATATAGTTAGATAGCTAGATAGATATGAACAGACAGATATAGAAGATAGATAGATAGATAGATCACACAAACCAAAGCCTCAATTGAAACGTATTTATATCTTTTCCCCTTCAATGAATCACGGAGATGAAAAATATTTTGAATATATTTTCTTTCTTAAATGAATGGAACCCGCAAGTATTATTTCGTTATTATTTTTTTGTTCTTTTTTGCTTCTGTTTTTCAAACTCTATTTAGATTTAACTGGTATCCATTTTTGCATCTTTATCTATTTCCCCTTGCAAATTATTCTTGCAGTATGCGCCACAATTCCAACTTCAATTCATAATCTTGTCGGATTTGGCTCCATGTTCGCAGGTGGTTGTTGCGAAAATATGGCAGCCACCCTGGAACGTATATTTACGAAGACAATTATTGAATATTTAATGAAGTCCCTCGCCCATCATAAACAACTGGCAACAGCTTACTATAGCAGATTATATAATGCATATCACAATCATCTGAGGAAGGAGATGCTTTTTGAAAATCATGGTAAATAGGTTAACCGCTATATATATATATATATATATATTATATATATATATATATATAACGGATCAGGCTCTCTACCAGTATCTGCATATGCATGCATTGATCAGTAGAAGATTATTTCACTCTCACGTGGATTTGCTGATAGCTCCATGTTTGGGGAGACTGAATTATGTAAAATCGGTCGGGTTTTGATCGCTGCGGGAGGTAACCTGCTAAGTCTAGCCGCACTCAGTAGAAGTGATTCATCGAAAGAGGACTGTCTGTGGACCACACACACACACACACACACACACACACACACACATATATATAATATATATATATATATATATATATATATATATATATATATATAGAGAGAGAGAGAGAGAGAGAGAGAGATAGAGATAGATAGATATTCAGACCTGTTAAACTCCGCTTGAAAATTAACCTTATGTCGCATCCTGTTTGTGGTGTATGACTTGGTAAAGACATACACTTTCCCCATAGCTGAGGGAAGGACTGACTAACGAAAAATTATCGAAATTGACTTCATATTTTTTTCAAACATGCAATGATTTATCTAGAAGTCACCAACACAAAACATCCAAACACATTTATCAGAAAGGTATTCAACTATTCACACGTCTTCATTCATATATTAAGATATAAAGCTTCAGTATATATATATATATATATATATATATATATATATATATATATATATATATATATATATCTGTGTGTGTGTGTGTGTGTTAAACACGATGGGCATTTTATGTCTTACCATCGAGGTGGAGTCGGTTGATCAAAGCATTGGTCCCTAGTACTTACTGCAGTTCGTGGTGACATCCTCAGGGGTAGATGTAATCAAGTTAGTTCCTGGTTCTTTTAACACGCAAGATGGTTAAACAAACCAGGAACCAACGTGTTAAACACAACATGCACCAAGAAAAAATGCGGTCAGATTATATATATATATATATATATATATATATATATATATATATATATATATAAACGGAGGGTTGTTTTGAAAATCGTATAGGCAAGAAAGTGACAGATTCCATGCACCGTTGAATTTGTGTCTTCGCTGGGCTACCATAGATATATATGTTCTATCAATGATATTGAGCACATCTTGTTTATGAATATAGCAAACCATGTATATATGTGTGTGCAGCTTTAAAAATGCACTGATTATTATTTAGAGTTATTCCATACATGCATATTATTTCATATATTATTAAAACGCATTTTGTATGAGGAACACTTTGCCTTTAAACTGACAGCTGCAATATATTCAATATGAATTATATTAGGAGTTGGAATACCATTATAAATTATCTCATGCATACAAACATACGCACATACATACATACAAGCTATATATACAGGGTGTTCGGGAGAAATTTGACAGTTTCATAAGGAAAAAGACAAAGTGCTTGGTAACTACAAAATTTAAAGGATTGTAAAGAAATTCAACAGGCACGGATTTTACACTACTGTCAACAAGTTTCACTCAAAATAACCGACCATAGCGTCGATCACAACCTCAATCCTGTTCCAGAACTTGGAGCAAGCTGATGTTACAGTTTTCTTGGGAAGAGTCTCAAAAACTAAACTCCACGTAGGCATCTGAATTCAACCTGATACCTTCTATGAAAAAAACGGTGGCATCACATCATCCTCAGAAGACACACATCCGAAAACCATCACAGTTTGGGGGAAATTAAGTCTGCATATTATTCTACGTGTTGTGCTTTTGATCTTGGCAAAAGTTTTTCTCATCGGAAAAGAACCAGGTTGTTTGTGGTTTAGAAGGATGTTTCACTTTGCTCGGAAGTTTCTTCGCCTTTGTCAGACGATTTTCACGGGCCTTTTCTGGGAGCAGTTGATCTCTGCGACGCTTGTATGAGTAGTAGCGAAGGTCTTTATTAGGTGAATTCTTCATGGTAGAGGCTGAAACATTCAGTTCACATGACAACGCCTGAATTCCAATGCCAGGGTTTTCCAACACTTTTTTCTGCAGATTTTCGAGGAATTCTGCTGTACTAACGCAGAGTGTCTGTTATGTTGCTTTCTTCTAGCCACAGCTTCGTAGTCTCCATTGCAAATCTCCAGTCCATGCCTGATTGTTTTTACAGTGTTCAGGGAGCATTTGGACAGCAACCATTATCTCCTTATTTTGATGGTCGGCGCAGATCATCCTGATACAAGTTATTCTCTTCCATGATTCAGGTGGGTTCCAGTCATCCATACTATCTGTCATCATGTATATGTCTGAAGAAGCGAACAAGCTTTTAAATGATGCTTAGTGTGCGTCAATACCTCCAACCTACGGAGAAAAATAGCCAAATATAGATATGTCAAATTTATCCCGAACACCCTGTATATATGAATAATATTTGGAAAGTATTTATTAGAACTTGCTTTAACAATCACGTTAGACCATCTTTTGTTCTGTCCTTACTTCTGAGTATATTCATAACTCAACCTCGTTCATTAATTTATGTAGTAATTATACTAACTATAAATTAAATACTCATTGAAAAACTTGCTTAATTCTTAAGTTACTGTGACGTAAGCAGTGGTGTAGTTTCGGTTACAGATAGATAAATACTGAAACTCCATTATATATAGATATGTGTGTTTATTTGTCTCATACCCCACCTGTATGGACTGGGCACAAGGCCTCGTTTTAACGTGGGCTCACCCACAAGCCGAAGCTAATGGGTGGGAGAGAACAAAAATTGCGTCGATCCCTTCGGCATTCCCCCTCAAGGGGGCGCCTCAGGCGCTGGGCAATAAACCCAGCCCTGTCCCTTTAAGTCAAGGGGGCAAGTATTGCCTGGGGGGATAGCCCCCTGAGATCGACGCTATTAATTTAACACAACTCACCGGTCCAGTGGCCGAATCTCACTGGACCTCCGCCCCGAAGGACGGTTTGAGTGTTATATATAGATATGTGTGTGTGTCAGTGTGTGTATATCAGTGTGTGTGTTTGTGTGTCTATGTATGTGAGTGTGTATGTGTGTGTGTGATGTGTTTATGATATGGGAGTGTATGTTGAAAAAAGTATATGAAGGGATTTTAATATTCTTTCCTTTTCAAGTGATTTATTTGAAAGTGTGTGTGTGCGCGCGCGTGTGTGTGTATATGTTGTAGGGAAAAGAATATACCCCCTCAGGGAATCTAATGGACTGTTGCATTTGAATGTAATCATTGACGGTTTTAATCTCGGGGAGCCCGTCTTTCCTAGCGAGCGGCGACTGGGCAAATAAATCGCGTGATCCCAGCCCCACCCCACACACACATACACCTGCTCCCTATATTTGAATGAACAGGACTGGGTTTATTGCCCGGTGTATCAGACGCCCGAAAAGAGGAATGTCGAGGGGATCCACGCATATTTAGAACTAACCATCGCATGGCTCCTCACTAAGAAGAACTTGTGTCACATCCTTACCTGGCGGGAGGTTAAAGTAAATAACTCCCGTCTTTCCTAGCGAACGGCAGCTGTGTAAATAAATCGCGTGATCCCAGGGGACCCTTCCCTCAGCAACACCTGTCCCTCTATTTGAAAGGGCAGGGTAGAGTTTAGTACAAGGTGCCTGAGGCGCCATCAAAAGCTAAGGGTAAACAGGATGGGCTATTTAACTTTCCTATGGCAACCGGTCTAGAAGTAGCTCAGGGATCTGTGCGGTAAAGTGAGATGCTGATGCTACACTACAGACGCAAAAACAAGCTCCTTGGTTTAGCACTAGTGAAAAGGGGATAAACACCCTCCCTGTCTGACTGATACAGACATTAGGCCACCCCGTCGACTTGACTACTACTAATTAGGCTGTGAATAGCTGGTACTAATTTACCTCAGTCACAGATGTTAATGTCTTCCCGATGTAACTAGTCATGGTTCTGTCTATCAAATCATTGGCTTCCATAAAACAAGAGTGGGGATAATTTCAAACTTTCCCTCGTATATATATATATATATATATATATATATATATATATATATATATATATATATTAGGCTTAAATACAGTTCATTTTAACAGCAATATGTATTATGCAATACAAGTCGCCTGCAGAGCTTAGTGTTATGCGTGGTTAATTAACTATTGTATATAACCGACATTTGTTTATTTAGATTTTTAAGTCTTAATATTTAATTAAAACAGTTACAACTAATTTGAAATCGGACCCAACCACACATTAAAAAAATTGCCTTCCACATGTGGCTCTCATTGCCAGGTGGTCACAGTATGTAGAGATTATAAAGTAATTTCACAGCAGGTATATTTGCTGATCATCCCACTTATGAGGGTTTGACACAAGAACATTTTTATGTGGGCCCACCCACAAACCGAAGCTTATGGGTGGTTGGTGGAAAAATTGCGTCGATCCCGCCGGCATTCCCCTACGAGGTGGGCGTCTCAGGCACTGGGCAATAGCTATTGACTGGGGGTACAGCCGTCTGGGATCGACGCTATTAATTAAAAACTTAACCTGATCCAGTGGCCGAAGCACACTGGACCCCCGGCCGAGGCCGAGTAGAGCAGGTAAGAGAATTTCACAGCAGGTTTGTATAACCAGTGTTCATCTAAGAAATGATCAAAATATAAACATCCATAGAAACTTTTGGAATAGTGGTTAATAGTATCTCTCTCTATCTGTCTGTGTCTCTTTACTCCTGTCTGTCTCTCTGTCTGTCTGTCTCTCTCTAAAATTGCCAAATGCGCAATTTTAATTTTTCCCCCAAGGTTTCGAACTTATCACTTATAAGATAGTATTCAACACTATACAAACTTGCTACAAACAACAGTTGGACTGTTATTTCATTAGTTTTAAGTGTTTTTTGTTGTTTGCTTATTGATTTTAACGGCATATCAACCCGTCTGGGGTTATGTCATGCCTAACGGTTAGGAACTAATATATGTTGTGTATTTATATTTATACTTTTTTAGTAATTCGTTTTTATAATGTGTTGGCACCATTAGGGATCATGTTGTATGGTATTGATTTAGTTCATGTCTATATTCTATGGTATAATTTTATTTCCCTCGAAAAGGACAGAATGTCCTCCATGATGACATTTTCAAATAGATCTTTCATATTGTTTGCATTAAAATAACGATTTCTGATGTGAGAAAAAACCCCGCATTCCATGAATAAGTGTTTAACAGTCAAAGGTGTTTGATATGCTTCACATTGTGGTTGTTGTTCTTGTTTGAGTCTATAGAAGTGCTTTCGTCTTGTGTGACCAACGCGTAATCGGGACACAATGACTTTTTTCTTTCTAGACTTTCTTAAAGTTGGTCCCCAGTTTCCCAAAATGGGTTTGATTAGGAAGAGTCTATTTTGGATGTTGTTATTCCAGCGTTGTTGCCATTTTGTATGAAGGAATCTATTAATTTTAGGTTTTAAGTCAATATATGGAATCGTGAACTTGTCAGGGATCAAATCTAGAGCCGATTTGGCTGCAGGGTCAGCTCTTTCATTCACTCTCACTCCTTTATGACTTGGGATTCAGCATATCATAATCTCTTTAGAGTTAGACATCGAATCTAATCTATTCAGGAGTTTACACAAGTTTTCGTGTTTTTTTTTTTTTTAGCACTAATACAGAGTGAAAACAGGTGGATTTTAACGTAAAATAATTTTTTTCTGTCATTTCTTTGAATAAATCTGTCGTGAACAGACTTTCTCATTTATTTTGTTTTTATTACTTTATAACTTCAAATGAACTTTTGAGGTGATCTCATCAAAATTGTATTTTTTTCAAATAAACACATTTTTAGCTTTAATGAAATTCGAATATTATACGAGCTAGGATTTTGTTATATCATATATCAGTGCGGTTTAGCTCAATCGTTAGAACGTCCGACAAGGAACCACAAGGTTTCGGGTTTGATACT
>CM042144.1:85956934-86024434 GCA_023376005.1 Doryteuthis pealeii
AAGCTGGGACAGTCATAAGACAAGATACCACTGTATATACGCACCTTCACCCACTTATATGCTTGCATTATACACACACACACACACACATATATATATATATATATATATATATATATGAAAAAGGTGACTTACCGGTGAAATTTGTCCCAATGGTTAGTTGATGCAAGTTACACAATGATAAGACAGCAATATAACAAATATAAAGTGCTCAATACGTGAGTAGTGCAAATGTATTATTATAATGGTACACAGTAATAACCTACTCGAGTTTCACCATAAGGATCTTCAGGGTTAAATCCACTGAATCAATCAATATCTTGACTAATTATAGCCGGTTTCACCATAAGGATCTTCAGGGTTAAATCTACTGAATTAATCAAGGTATTGATTAATTACAGCCGGTTGCACGTGTGTATTTTTTTGCCAGAAAATACACGCGTGAAACCGGCTGTAATTAATCAATATCTCGATTAATTCAGTAGATTTAACCCTGAAGATCCTCATGGTGAAACTCGAGTAGGTTATTACTGTGTACCATTATAATATATATATATATATATATATATATATATATATATATAATGCTTATGTTATATTTAATTTAACAAATATATTACGTCATCGAAAAATATTATCTATAAAAAAATAAACCTATGACAGTACATAATTCATAACATTCTATTTCATTATGGTTTCATACAATACACTGCTATTTTTCTAATCTTAAAAAGCACTTAACAAAAAAATAGGGTATATATTTTGGGGAGCAGATGTCGCTGTAACGGATTAATACCATTTCAGTTTATTTCAATGGGGGAAATTGATTGGATATTCAAGTTTGTGTCAAAAAGTATCGAGAGTTTTTAAATGGAACGTATTCTTATCAGAATACAAGGTGTGTCAAAAAGTACACAAATCTCGATACTTTTTGACACACCTTGTATATATATGTGTATATATATATATAGAGAGAGAGAGTGGTCGAGAAAAAGACAGACAGACATACAGATAGAGATTGATAGAGACAGAGAGAGAAAGAGAGAGATAGAAAGAGAGAGAGGGGAGAGAGAGAGAGAGAGAGAGAGAGAGAGAAGAAGTTAGGATAGTGTAGACACTGAGCCCTTTGTGACCACGATGATAAAGGGTGTACTTGTGATCTTTTGAACACAGGAAACCCGACCCAATTTTTATGAATGAATCCTGAACTGTGCTGACGTCAGTGAGAATTCTGATTGGGACAATAAAGATCTTGAACAGACTTAGTTTCATTCACTAAGATGACCAGCAGTCATGTCTTGGGCTATGAATAAGGCCCCCAACAAACAATGAATAAGAGAAAAAAAGAAGAAATTTTTTTAACTGGGTCCTTCAATCGAGACCATGAAGACTGAATGAAAGTCATCGTAAACAAAAGAACAGAAAATCAATACGATAATGGATGTCTGAATTTAAAAATAAAATTAAGACCGTTTATAGCAAAAGAGCAGCCAGAGGTTATAATTAAATTACTCTAAACAAAAGAAAGAAATTAAGAAAGACTGTTTCAACACAAAATGACATTAATAACTCATTTCTGTATTCACACCTTCACATTAGACATAGGTTAATGCGCTAGTCTCACAAATTCCCACCGAATATCTTATTAAATCTGATCTTAATAATAAAGACTGAAATATTATCAAAGAAATGAATGGACACTTTTAATTCTCTATATTTACACAACCGCAATCAGAATGCGACACAAGCTTTTTAAAGCTGAATCGCAAGGTTCCTCTTTCAATGAAGAAGAACTCAAAAAACAATATAATTGCTCAAACATATATTTAAAAAATACAAAGGGGGATTGCAAACTTAATGGCTTTTTGGTTAGACGTATCTGCAGGAGTCCATCTGTTGTATACTCTTCTTTTTACTTCTATTATTCTTCTGCTCATCTTTGGTATCTTACGTTCATCTTCTAGCGTCTGGACTTCGTCTTGGTGGTCGGTCGCACTTAATTCATTTCTTCTTCTAGATCAGTCTTGTTGCCAAGACATTCATCAACCACAAAAGCATATTATTTATGTAAGCTTTTATTTACTTAACTAAACATTTCATGTAACTAACATAACGCGCGTATGCAGTGAGCTTCAGCTAAGGCAGAAAGACCTTATCTGCCTGACGTCCAAGCTGAAACTGAGAGCCAACCAGGTCCCACGTGACTTCACGTATTTCGCGGGCTTTCTGTAATATTCCATGGAAAGTCCGTCCCGTGATATGAAAAGGGGCCATCCCTTCAGAAATACAGAGGGTTGACAATAATCTATGCATAGATTATGTAACACATCTTGGAACTGGAGTGGTTTAAAATAACATCTTATCAGCACTACAAGTGATTCTAAAAGAACTCAAATTGGGCGCTAATCTACGGTAGTGCGTTGAGTGTATAGGGATTTGGCCCCTATATTTTTACGGCATGTAAAATTGAATAAATTAAAATAATTAAGTTTTCTTAAATAACTAGTTTTACAATTGAATGTCATGAGTTTAGAATTAGGTAAACAAAAGATAATCGAAATAATATTAGTTTGGAAATATTTTAGAAACAATAGATAATTGTTTACAATGTAGATAATCTAAGAAAAAAAGGATTGTTTACAAACGAGAAATAATAGATGAAAATTCCAATGATGAATATTCATATCAATAGAAAACTGAACGGTTATTGGAATGCCACAAGTAACAGAATCAGCTGACATTTGAACATTCCGATGGCAATATCTATGCCATTAGAAAACAGCCGATTTTCAAAGGAATGTACAAAGATCAGCTGATTTTTGATGAATAATTAAATTATAAAAAGACCCTTTTAGCTAAAAACTTCAGAGGGGAGCTTACGCTCTTCCCAACTCGACAGAGTTGTAGCTGATGCTCCTAACCCGACTGTGGGAACGGACGCTCTTCCCCAACATCGACACAATGGGGAAAAGTCGCTGCCCGAAGACACAAAATGATATATCAGGTTGGTCTCGTATTTTCGTTTCCAGTTTTTCTCTCTCTCGCTCAACAACGACAAATCTCAATCTCAGACATTGTTTTAAAAAACTGTTACAATGCTGACACAACCTATCGCACAAATATAAACAATACATGTCACACTTGTCACACACAACTACGTAGAGACACATACAGTCGGCAACATCGTAAAAGAACAATTGAATATACCAATTGTAAATTAATGTATATAAAGTTTGTTTCCTTTATCAATTTTGTCTTCTTTTGTTTGTTGGAATTTTGTTGTATATAAGGTATGAGGCGAGTAGTCACTTCTACTTATAGACCCGTTGACTATCACGTGACCTGAGAAAGATTCCTATTGTCCAATCACAGGCAGTGCTGCTGCTGCTGTTGTTGTATTTATACTAGTCTGATTCTTAACTTGGCTCATTGCTATTTGGATCATCTTGGACGTCGGACTTACAAAGAATACTATAACACCGGATAGTCATTGGCTTGCTTACTTATTTACTACATCTGGAACCAAGAATGGTAGCCAGATACTCAACATTGTTTTCTATGGAAACTTTATTTCCGTAGTCTTATACATTTAAATTGTGGGGATCAAAACTCGGATTCTCTTCAACTCATCAACCACACACTCACCAATCAACAACGGTCCCTACATGTGTACCCTTGCTGCCAATGGTATGTACTTAATCCCCTATATTACCAATAAGACTCCAGTCTGCCCTACCCGTTATACATGGAAAATTCACATGGTGTAGTGGCTAAAGTGCTGGATTTTGACATGGTAGTAAGCGAATTCGAACTCTAGTCACACTATAATGTTTACGTTTGGACAATCTGGTAAGGCATGAACCAATTTATCCCTTTAGATAGAGATTGCATAGTAACACCACAGTTCTTCTACTAAGGATACCATTTATATAAAATAACTGAAGGAAGGTGCTTTTTTGGTGGGTTGTTTAACCCATTTGTAGAGGTACAGGGCGGGCGATATTATGAATATAATCAGTTATAATACCAAGGAGAGTGTTAGGGGATTGAGCAGACCTACTGTCACTTGATTTCCAGAGTCCATAAATCCCCAATCTCTATTATCCCTTTTTTCTCTACTTATTCATATTTTATTTTTTAAATGTTTTTTCTCTTCTGTGTCCCTCTTTTATTCTTCCCCTATCACATCTGAACGTTAATGAGTTTTCGGCCGTTCAACTCTTTTATGTCAGCAGACCTTTATTTGCCGTTACATCTCATTTGTTAAAGTCGGCGTTAGCAACAGAAAAAAAGAAAAAAAAAGAAAAGAAAACGAAAAAAATGAATGATGTTATAACCTTTGATTTTTTGTTTGTTTGTTTGATTATGTGTGTGTGATCTGGTCGAGGTAGAGTTAAATTGATTTTCTGCTAACAGAAAAATGAAGAATAGCCAAGCTACATAGAATTGACAACGCCTTTCTTTCTGCTCTAAGCAGATTTACTGCTGCTTTGGAACAATACCCCCCTCCCAATACGATGTGGATAAACGTAATTTTGTTTCTGAAGCCAATTTTTATTCCATAATATTGACTGCTTCTTGCAAGATGGGGCATATTCTATGACCCCAAAATAGTTTGGTTTTATATCGACACGACACAATCCTAGCGAGTCTGACAAAACCGCACTGGCGTTGATTCTATTCTCGTAAACTTTCAAGTTAAAATTTCGAGGATCAGCTTGTCACCTTGATGGGTAAAACGCCTGGAAGGGGATTCTGATTTTAGTTGGCCTATGATCCTGAATATATTGGCACCAACGGCTATTAATCACCAACTCGCAGCACACACCTAGTTATTCTTCATTTCTTTCTCGAAAACTCTGGAACCTGTTAACAGACGGGATCTTTTTGCAAATGAATCAATTTTTATCAGTCCCTTCCAAAAGCATTTCCCGCCCTGTCGACTGGGACGTTAGAATACACCGACTGCATCTCTGCAGAGGGGTAAGACTCCCACAATGTTGGCCGTGGATGGCGACCCGTGATGCTTAAGGATGGAACCCAGATGGCTGAGCAGTCATACAATACTCCCTTTAGACCCTTACTTAGGCTGGTCGGGCGGTCGCAGAGGCCCCCTCCTATCAATCGGCTGGCCACGTCAAGCCCTAGTGCCTATATTCTTGTCCCGACGCTATTGCCCTTGGGCTAATCCCCAACACTTTTTATCATATGGATGCTAGAAAGCAGTGGCTGAGGGTCTTTATGTCCTGGGAATGACGTTAAACTATCTGATGGTGAGATTCCGATTTTGAGGGTTTGGGGAATGTGGAGCAATCCTTCATCCCCATTTCTCCCTGTTCCACTCTGACCTGGAGTGGTAGTACCTGTTAAGGCCCCATTTATGGGTTAAATAGAAAAAAATTGTATATAAAAAAATTAAGTTTCCATTTAGAATTTATTTATTTTAAAACTTTGTCGGCATTAAATTACCCACCTAGGTTGATATGCCGTTAAACAAAGCCAAGCAAACCAAAAGCATTTCTATTTTCTATATATTTTGTTACAGTGGAGTCAATACTCAAGATATACTATCTACAAGGAAAAATAGGAAATTAGAGCGTTTGGCTAGAAACCACAAGGCTCCTAGTTCAATACCGGCCCTCGCCAACTCAGCATATGAGTAGCACAGGGATCTGTGCGGTAAAGTAAGGAGCTGATGTTTGGTGTGGCACTCCACCTTAGACGAAAAACAATCTCCTTGGTCTAGCGCTAGTGAAAAGGGGTGATACCGACTCAAGGTCACCCCGACGATCTTACTTTACTTACATTTATTTACTTAGTAGCAATTGAAGTTTTACTAACAAATCGATGGACAGAATTCCATATTTAAAGCGTGTCCTTTATTTTCTATGATAGCAATTTGATGTTTAAAATAATTTGAAGTGAGTTCCTTGTTTAAATTTACTCCAATTTTATTCCACTCCAGGAAACTTGTGGTTCGTAGTCAGGCGCTCTAACGACTGGTGATTGTTTTAGAAAATCGAATGGATAGATAGAGTCTACCCTAGTAAAATAAGAATCAAAGGGATCTATGGGTTAAAAAAAGTTGGGAACCGTTGAATTAATCATTCCTTAGATGAATCGATGTGAAAGTACCCATGAAGAATAAATAAAACAATGTATTTGACAGAGAATAACCCAACAAGGATTGACATGCCGTAAAAACCAACCAACCAACCAACCAAGACAAATATAATCAATTTCAATTCTAAATTGAATGACTTAGAAAATGTATTTGTATATAAGTGTGAGCTAGACACCTGTTTTTACTTATAGAATCGACAAGAATCATGTGATCTCTCTTGGCTATGTCTTTCTTTTCTAGTCTGTCAGAAAAAAATTGGCTACAGTTAAGAGATACCTTTTTCGCCGACCGATTTTTTGTGGCGGAAGTTGAAACTGCAACATAAAAACTTTGTCCATTCTTTGCAACATCAAAGATTTACATTTGGAATTAATATCACAGGACTACAAAATTCTAAAAAATTAAAAAAATATATAAATAAAAATCTGTTTTCAAATGCCTTTAAAGTAATAAAAAATTCATCATTCGCATCTGATGAGTCGTGAGATTTAGACTATTTGTCTAAGCTCCCTGAAATAGACTATAATGCTAAATCTCTAAGTCTTTTGTTATTTCTTTACTCATATATATATATATATATATATATATATATATATATATATATATATTCATACAAATTCTCCTTCCAGCCTCCACATCCCTTATAATATAATTTCTACGAGTTCTCCTCCTAATTACTCTCACTACTATTAACTTGAAAAAACAAAACAAAACTGGAACACAAACACATCACCCCTGATAATGATACTTCCAGTGCCGAAAGTACTTGGGATAAAACCTCCGGTGGACTAATCCACGGATTCCATCCAAAAATAAAAAAAAGTTAGCCAGAAAGCCCGAAAAGATTGTTAATAAAATTGTTAAACAGGAGACCTGCCTTTTGTTTAATTCTACAGGTATAAATGAAAGAATTCTGCCCAAACACACACACACACACACACACATATGTATATGTATATATATATATATATATTGAGAGAGAGAGAGAGAGAGGAGAGAGAGAGAGAGAGAGAGAGAGTTAATTCAAGGTTATCATACTTTGTGCATATTGAACTATTTAAAAATAACTCTCAAGTAAACATATCAAACGTGGTAATAATTAAATTATCATACTGTGGTATATCCACAGGTCCTGCTAGTTTTATTTATTAAAGATGTCCCTATGAAAATCTGCGACAGATTTGCTTCCAAACAGCCATGTCTTGTATATCACTAAGAAATAAAGGTTTACATAATATATGGTGTGGTTAATTCGCATGCTGGTTTTTGACAAAACGGGGTTTAATAAATAATTACCAGGTATTATTGATCTATTATATTATTGTCTGAATCTCCAACGTATTAAAATCAATACTATAAAGGATTTTATATAGAAATCAACAATATTGGTAATTATGTTTTATAGAAAAATTGGTAGATGAGGATTCTTCGATCATGTGTTATATACTCGTTCAACACCGGGATATAAACGGAGAGAGAGAGAGAGAGAGAGAGAGAGAAGAGAGAGAGAGAGACAGAGACAGAGAGACAGAGAGAAAGAGAGACAGAGAGAAAGAGAGAGAGAGAAATAAAAGAGAAAGATAGAGAGAGAGAGAGAAAGAGAGAGAGGAGAGAGAGAGAGGGGGGAGAGAAAGAGATTAGATGATATGATGGTCTTTCTGACTTGTTACTCTTCTTCTAGTTCTTCGTCTAACTTGTCGGCCATTTTCTCTAGTTGGGTTTCTTTTAAGGGTTGGTTTTCTTCTTTGGGCGAGGCTGGACATTGCTTGTTTTAACATTTAATTAACACAACAATAATTGGTTGTTTCTTGATCAAGCTTTTATTTCCAACCCTGTCCATTTGATTCCGCCGCGGGGGAGTTGCGAACCCCAAGAGACACACTCTCTGATAGGCTGCCGACTCGCATCTAAACTAGAACTAATTCCCACGTCTCTAAACCATCTACCGGACGGTCAATTGGTATGTCACCGCTGTCACCCATCGGCTGCTGTAACTTTCCACGGAGCCCGTCATTTTTAATCTAACAGACCTTATTTAGTATTATCTGCGTTAATCGGACTATTGTCCCCATCTTCATTGTTATTTGTACAACGTTTCGGCCGATATGCCCTCCGGCCTTCTTCAGGTATTTCTTGTCGGACTCGTGAACCTTATCGGACTCGGGAACCTTCTTTTCGAACTCGGGAACTTTCTTGTCGTAATCGGGAGCCGGAGGGCATATCGGCCGAAACGTTGTACAAATAACAATGAAGATGGGGACAATAGTTCAAATAACGCAGATAATACTAATCTTCAAGCCTCATCTCAAGCATTCAGAGAAATAGACCTTATTTAAATATTCTACCTACAGGTACGCACATCATTTATAAGCTGCTTATAAAGTATGTAACACATGTAGCCAATTGAAGAAAAAGAATATTAGATACGTGCTCATTTATAGAGTCAATTGGAACCGGGCCAAAAAACACTCGAATTTAGATGTAGTGAATTAGAAATCCGAGGAAGAAGTACCGTCACTCAATCTGCAGCGATTACCACCTGGCTCGTTGTGTGAATATAGAAAGATATCTTTTTGGAGGATTAGGTGACTATGTTTTCGTTTGTGTTGCTCATAATGCCTTGGGAAAATTACATAGCCATTCATTACATTGCAGTAAAAGTTACTTAAAGATTCCAGAATATTCTCGTATAAAAGCAGAATGTATCCTTATTTTGATTTAGGAGAATACATATTTTTTTATATATGGATATTTTGAACTGAAAATCTTAAAGAATATATATATATATATATATATATATATATATATAATCCAAAAGTCCAGAGAAGAAACCTTCCTTACGACACGAGAGTTTTATTTTAAAAAAACCTGTCGCAGTTTGAGAGCTCAATGTGTGCTCTTAATGTTAGAGTCACAGAGCAAATATATAAGTAAAGAAATAACAAAAGACTTAGAGATTTAGCATTATAGTCTATTTCAGGGAGCTTAAATAGACTATATTGCTAAATCTCTAACTCTTTTGTTATTTCTTTGCTTATATATATATATATATATATATATATATATACCTATACTGTCAGATATACTAACAATCCTATCTTCAAATATATATATATATATATTATATATATATTATATATGAGGAGTAATGTATTGGGTAAATCCAACAAAATGGGGTTGAAAATAGAGGGAAAGTGCGGATAAAACAACACAACAAATAAATTCGAATCATATTTTGCCTCGGTCTCTTGCGAAGCCCTTTTAAATTATTCTAAAGATTTAGAATTTATTGATTGTGTTGTGCAATACCAGGCACAATCCAAGAAATACCCACCGAAACGTAAGTACCATTTTCCTCCATTAAAACATTATAAACTACATTGAAAAGCTTTGTGCAGATGCTGGATGCTGCACATAGGAGCCCCTGAGAGTAATGAATGATAGGGACGGTTGGCGAGAGATTGTCATGGATATTCGTGCTACTAACGCGACATGATGATGATGATGATGATGATGATATTAAAACTTAAATACTTACGCCCGGTAGACATATTTTTGCTAGTTTAAAAGAAATAAAAGTACAGTAGGGTCACTTGTGAAGAAACCACCTTTGAAAATAATCAATTGTTTTTCTTTCTCGGTCCGCATCACATATAGAATGGAGAAAAATATCATCGAAGTATCGATTAATATCTTCTTTAGTTCTTTGCCGCCGTATCTTGCTCGTTATTTTTTTTTTATGTACGTGTGCGTCTGTCAGAGAATCCCGGCTAAACAGACGGTCCCATAGACTGGAATCTTTTTTTTTTTTTTTTTTTTTGTGAATATTGACTTTAACACCGACTCCAACGTAGACTACGGGATGTTGATTTCTATAGACTTTTGAGGTCAGTTCAGTTTGTTAGATGGAAAAATATATGCCATTTCAGCCAAACAGAGAGATATATTGGCATTACTACATGATGTGCTACAAATATGTTTTTCACCTGAAAAAGTGCGTATGAGGTCATTTATTCCATTTTAGCTAGATGCTGAAGTGAAAAGTTTTCAGTTTGTTTTCTTTGTTTAATGGCATATCAACCTTTGTGACTTATTCAATCCCAAACCCATCCTTGTAGAAGAAAAGTAGGGGTACTATTTTACCCATAACTGTGATTATAAAGTACAAATATATTTTTTATCTATAAGGAGTATATCTTAATTCTTTCTTTAGTTATGTTTGTAAATATACGAATGATAATTTTTAAACAAAATGTGTATTGGTATTTGCAAAATATTGTTTGTTTAGAGTGCTTTAGTTGAATCAATTAATTCTTTCCAAAGAATAGGAATATAATTTTTATACATATTGAATATACTAACCATCATCAGGGCAATATCAAGGAGCCATATTGGGAAGTACCTTCAAAAATGTTATTTGTAAGTGAAATGAAACGGAAATATCAATATTGTCATTTCATATTTTACATACTTTTATACCGTCAGATTTATTTCCATTACACACACACACACACACACACACATATATATATATATATATATATATATATATATATACAAGGTGTGACAAAAACGTAACGAGATTTTTGTACTTTTTGACACACATTGTATTCTGAAAAAAAAAAGAATGCAAGGTTTGTCAATAAAGTACCAAGTTTAAAGTTGTAGTTACCAAGATTGAAATGAAGAATGGATGGAACGTTCTTTTTTTTTCAGAATACAAGATGTGTCAAAAATTACAAAAAATCTCGATACTTTTTTACTCACCTTATATATATATATATATATATATATATATATATATATATATATTGTTAAATAATGCAGTCATTTTTTGTCTATAAGTTTTGTCCTTTGTTTTTTCGTATTGCCGGATTATTATTGTAATATCCAATTTTCGCCAGATATTACAAAAATAATCCGGCAATAGGAAAAAACTTGCAGATGGAAAATGGCTGCATTATTTAACAATATATGCCTACAAGAAAAATGCTGCCTAAACACACACACACACACACATATATATATATTATGAACTCTCTCGTTGATTTTCGACGCATGAGGGTTCACACACACACAGTGGACACACACAGTGTACACACACAGTGATTTGTTTATAGTGGTGAAGGCTTGTGTTGGACCATCCACACTTTTTGGCACAGTCGATAGGAAAGAATTGGTACATCAAGGTTTGCCACAAACCCAATCAACGACTGACCTCAGGAGTTATCCCTCTCCTAGACTGGTTACCTACCCAAGGTTGAAGGGCCGAGTCTGTCCTACTATTTATCCCATAGCTTGAAGCAGAATATATGGATTCATACCTTTTCCAAGCCAACAGCTTCGTCTAGGAATTGAACTCGAATTGACGAGTCCATTTTCCACGACATATATATATATATATATATATATTTATATATATACACACACACACATATATATATATATATTTATATATGTATATATATATATATATATTATTGCCTATATACATATGTTCTTGTATGCGATACGTTAAGAAGTGTGTGAATTTATTTATATTCATATATATCCTATAAAGGTTTCGCGTGGGATACCATAAAAAATGCATCAACCAAAATGGCGATTGTGATATCAATAGATACATGTCGAACATTTACAATGATGTAAACATCATTGATAATAAAATGTAAAACAAAACTAAACGTTTCATTGGTTACTAATTTTGGTGACCTTACCTTTTGGATTACCCTCGTATGAAACGTGTGTAATTTTTGTTCATTTCTTTCAATACACTTATAGTTTATTGGATGTGGCTTCTAGTAAGACATGAATAGAATGAGGAAAATGGCTAATATCTAATGACGATCATAACTTTTGGCATTCGTTTCGTGTATTTGTCAATGTGAATTAGTGATTTCATGGAAATTTTGTTTGTTTACCCCGGAATACTGACAAGCAGACATTTGTTTTACACACTGTCAAAATCAGAGGTCGAAATCAAAACTCTAACACCTGAAAAAAATAAACAAATATAAAAGTACATTACATCGTTTCTCTGATTATTTCAGATGAGGCTTGATAATTAATATTATTTGTATTATTCGGACTATTGTCCTCACCTTCATTGTTATATGTACAAATTAACTCTGCGCAACGCCTCTACCTCAGCTATAGTTAGCGGAATGAGAACAGGATACTACCGTGGACTGAATAAAGGATTTGGTTCAAAGTTCCGTGATGGCTCCCGATTACGACAAGAAGGTCCCGATTACGACAAGAAGTTTCCCAAGTTCGAAAAGAAGGTTCTTGAGTTCGAAAAGAGGTTCTTGAGTTCGAAAAGAAGGTTCCCGAGTCCGACAAGAAATACTCGATGAAGGCCGGAAACGTAGTACAGATATCAATGACGATGAGGACAATAGTCCGAATAATACAAATAATACTACATTAAATAGGTAGTAGTTTATTCATGTATCACCTGCCTTCATATATATGCAGTCGATGAACATATATAGTGTAGAAGAACATATACGCATATATATGATACATAGTTTTAAAAGTCGTCGGGGTGGCCTAAAGATATCAACTAGGCAGCGAGGGAGTCTATCCCCTTTTCACTAGCACAAGAAAAGGAGATTGATTTTTTGTGTCTGGGGTGGAGCGCCACACCTACCATCAGGTTCTTTTACCACACCAATTCCAGTCCTACTCATACGCTGAGTTGGCGAGAACCGGTATCGAACCAGGAACCTTGTGGTTCCTAGTCAAATGCTTTACCAACTAAGCTACCCCCCATATATATGGAAAAGATGGAGATTGTTGATATTCAAATAGCAATACTCAAGGTTTCATTAAAACATTGGAGATTATTTCATTCGGCCGCTAATTACGATGAAATTGCATATCTTTCATAATAAAACGGATTGAGCACTCTATAGCAGCCTTATTTGTTTATATCTATTGAGGTCAGTTAGCCTACAGCAGTTAAGTAGATCTTTTACCAGTGTCCAAGACAGCTGGTAAATATAGGAATCAAGAATGATCCACTCATGAATCAGGGTGACTTGGGTCATTCCACTCCTTGAGTTCTAATTGGCTGCCTGACTGGTTGATCTGCATGACACTGTGGAGTCCTATATATACCTGTCATTCTGCAGTGTACTTTGTAGCATTTCGAGCTTGTATTGAGTTACAATCGCATACTACCTTGTCTTCCCAGTTCGACGGTAATTGGAACTTATTCTTCACGATGGTGAGTATCATTGTTTCTACAATATCAGTAAATTCACTTTCTCAAAGTTGGTCATGTGGATGAAGAGGGGTAAGAAGGCTGACTGACGAAACATCGGTTGAATTTCGATCCCAGCCTGAAACTGTCCTACATGTCTAGCCCCACTGATCAGACGTAATACATAAAAGTCTTTTTAGATGATGTTGGAATATTTTAGTAATATAAGATGTGTTGGAGCTCACCACTTAAACTTATAGACTCTGCATGGCAGCGTGGATTCAATCAACCAATCAACACGCTCGAATACATGGTTAGTTAACTATTTAATCGCCGATCTTGAAAGGCGTTCAGTTGCTCATAGTTAACACGGGCGGACGGATCAACAATCAAGGATTCTGCTTAACGCTAAGGTACACAAGGATTCCGCCTAACACTAAGGAACACAAGGATCTCAACTGTAAAGTGCTATCACTTGCAGCCTAAAAATGGCCACAAAAATCGTAACATGATAATTGATAATTTGTATTATTGAATTTTTCGGACTATTGTTTTATATTTATTGTTATACATACAACGTTTCGGCCAATGGGCTGTCCGACTTTCGTCAGAAAATTCTTGTCCGAGTCGGGAGACATCATGTCGTAATCGGAAGCCTTCACGAAGCCTCTAACGAAAACCTTTATTTAATCCATTAGAGCTTGATTGTTCTCATTCTGTTAACCAAGATTGGGTACAGGTATTAAGCTATGGTACGTATTCTATGTTATTATCACCCGTGGTCAGGATTGAACCGGTAACGTTCAGATGATTGCCATTTAGAACAGTATTAACCCAATCCTCATATCCGTTGTGTCATGTATCCAACTGGACATATGGCTCAACGGATATGAGGAATATATATCACTAAGTAAGTAAAGTTGGTGGAGTCACTTATTGACGGTATCGAGGGAGTCTATCCCCTTTTCGTCAGGAAGAATTTTTTCTGAGGCAAAGCGCCACACTTATCGTCATTATCCCAACTTTACCGTACAGAGCAGATTATCCAATCTGTGCTACTCAACCGCTGAGATGGCGGAGAACGGTATGTTTCCAGTAACCTTGCGATTCTTAGTCGGATTCTCTACTGTTGAGCTAAACCAGCCTCTTATAACAATAAAGATGATGAAAACACTAAAAAGCTAAATAATACAATTAGATTTTGTTGTTTTGTTCTGTCGAAGGAAATACTTTCTCCTCTTGGATATTATTGTTTCTTAAAAGCAAAGAAATCAAAATTGAATCGATGAAATTAATAGACTTTATCAAGACGACATTCTTTTCAAAAGAATGTCTAAGATAAGTAAAAAAAATGTTTTCTTAGAACAAACTAGTTTATCACTTAGCGTTGTAACAGAAGCTATATATCTTCTATCTATACATACATAAAGGACAGTTGTGTGTATGTATGTCCGGAGGAAACTATGAAAATAAAACTATTAATGACAATCGATCTATATAGATAAATTATCTAAAAAATAAATTACGTTCCTTTTGCAGCAATAGCACATGGAAAGAAATTGGCAGATCCAATCTTATGCACAACATATCTGACACCGAACTTAAACTGTAGAATATGAAGCCCTCTAATTCGGTCTACTGGGTTGAACAAAAACAAATTAACCAGATTAATCAACGTGAACTACAGACATAGTGATTCGGATTTACAGTTGTAACAGAAGCTATATATCTTCTATCTCTACATACATAAAGGACAGTTGTGTGTATGTATGTCCGGAGGAAACTATGAAAATAAAACTATTAATGACAATCTATCTATATATATACACATTCACTATCACCAGAGCTTGCTTTTTGTGCAAAAATAATAACGATTTTATTTATAGCTGGAAAGATATTTAAAAATTAGGATTTGATTAGTAAGAAAAGGGAAAGTCATTGGTTGCATTCATGATTAAATGAATTATGTATATACACATTCACTATCACTAGAGCTTGCTTTTTGTGCAAAAATAATAACGATTTTATTTATAGCTGGAAAGATATTTAAAATTAGGATTTGATTAGTAAGAAAGGGGAAAGTCATTGGTTGCATTCATGATTAAATGAATTATGTATATACACATTCACTATCACTAGAGCTTGCTTTTTGTGCAAAAATCATAACGATTTTATTTATATCTGGAAATATATTTAAAAATTAGGATTTGATTAGTAAGAAAAGGGAAAGTCATTGGTTGCATTCGTGATTAAATCTATTATGTAAGACCAAAATAATCAATGGATCTGCGAGACTAACTTTTTATTATAACTCTTTATCCAAGGCAACGCCAGATAGCCGATTCCAGTACATATATAAAGGGCAGTTGTGTGTATGTATGTATGTATGTATGGGTGTATGTCCGGAGGAAACTACGAAAATAAAACAATTAATGACAAAGTAAATATATATACACATTCACTATAACCAGATCTTGCATTTTGAGCAAAAATAATAAAGATTTTATTTATAGCTGGAAAGATATTTAAACATTTGAATAGTAGTGAAGGGAAAGTCATTGGCGGCATTTATGATAAACAAATCAATTATGGAAGACCAAAACAATGAATGATTTGGTTTGGTTTGTTTTGTTTTACGGCATATCAACCTCGGTGGGTCATTTAATGCCGACAAAGTTGTGAAATAAATTCCCTCTTGATGCGTAATACAATTTTGATTATTCTATTTAACCCATAGATGGGACCCTAACAGGTACTACCACTCCGGGTCAGAGTGGACTAGAGAGCAATGGTGATGATGGGGTGCTCCACATTCCCCAAACCTCCAAAACTGGAACCTCACCATCAGATAGAGTTTAACGTCATTCCCAGGACATGTAGACCCTCAGTCACGGTCTTCTAGCACCCATATGATAAAAAAGGGGTTGGGGCTTGCCATAAGGGCAATAGGGTTGGGAAAATCGTATAGGTGCTAGGGCTTGACGACAATGAATGATTCTGTGAGACTAATTTTTTTACTCCTCCTCCTTCTACCCAGGCAATGGCGGGTAGTCGCTTCTTGTTTAATATGTATTAAAAAAGAAGAAATAAAATATAACTAATAATTAGATTAGATAGTTTCGATTATCAATATCCTTATTTGTCTCACGCAATTATTAAGAAAAAGAGCTGAGATGATACAGGAGATTTTACTCTCTACAGAAAACGCACAAAAGAATTCTGTTACCTGATACACTCTCAATAGTTCTTCATCTTTTTTCTTAACAACGTTTACTTTGAATAAAAATAGAATCCGTCTTAGATGGAAACATGCAATATGAGATATTGACTTTAACTAGAACCCAGTTAGAATATTTCTTACGGCAATGCAATTTTGAAAATGCGCTGAAGTATTTTATTTCTTAATAGCTCTTAAGTAAACATATCAAACGTTGTAATAATTAGATTGTGATAATCTAATTATTACACCGCTTGATATGTTTACTTAAGAGCTATTGTTAAAAAGTTCAATGTGTAAAAAGTATAATAATCTTGACTAAAAGGACCGTGGATACACCACAGTATGATGATTTAATGGTTACAACGTTTGATATGTTTACTTAAAAGCTATTGCTAAATAGTTCAATATGTAAAAAGTATAACAATCTTAATTTAACTCTCTCTCTCAGTTTTTCTCACTTTTTTTTCTTTCTTTCCTTTTTGTCATCTTTTCATTTTATTCGATTGAAACCGACTAGCGTTATCGGTTACGTACGTTTACCCTCTCTCACTATCTTTCTCCTACTCTCTTTGCTTCTTTCTTTATTTCTTTCTGTCTTCCTTTCTTATTATATTTTTCTGTTGCATGTCCTTTTTCTTCCCTTTCTTTCTTTATATTAAAAACGGAATGGTACATTATTTGGCTGAGTTGACGACATTCCTAAGAAAGAAGAATTCGGTGGATAAGTGACAACAGTTAATCAAGATTTGTATTTTTTCATTCGATCTTGGATGGTCTCATTTTTAAGCAGGGGGTGTTGTAAGATGATAACGGTCGGAAGATTAAGGAACAAAAGCATTATTTTATTCAATCAGGCCAAGTTAAATTTTCAAAAATATCATTGATTTATAATTACAGGTTAATAGGTTTATAGCGGCCGTTTGCTCTTGAGTTATGTTCGGCAATTAAATTACGTCCATTATATTAAAACCGCCCTGTCGGTTGCGGTGTTAGAATACGCCAACTGCACCTCTGCAGAGGAGTAAGACTCCTCCCAATGGGGCCACCTGCTGGCCGTGAGTGGCACCCCGTGATGACTAAGGTTAGAACCTGACTGAGCATTCCATGACATGCAACACTCCACTTTGGCACTTACTTAGGCAAGACGGATAGTGGGAGAGGCTCCCTCCGATCAATCGACTGGTTACGTCAAGCCCTAGCACCTATATATGATTGCCCCAACCCTATTGCCCTCATGGCAAGTCTCAACCCTTGGCCAGATTTCATCTTGCAGCATTGTGATATATATATATATATATATATATATATATATATATATGTTGTACCGGCCGTTCCTACAGTGGAGAATATACACCGGTTCTCACTATAAATAGTGAGACACCGAGTGAAAAGGTTGTACTGTTACTGTTACCGTACTGTTACTGTTTAGCGGCAAGCTAGCCGTTCTTGTACCTTATTGTAAATACACTTGTCTCTTTTTACCCTACCTCGACTTGACTTCTTTTTTTACTGTTGAACTAACATCACAACAATATATATGCATTAAGTCGTGGAAAATGGACTCGTCGATTCGAGTTCAATTCCTAGACGAAGCTGTTGGCATTTCACACAGCGCTAATACCCTTGGGAAAGGTATGAATCCATATATTCTCCCTCCAGCTATGGGTTAAATAGTAGGGCAGACTGGGCCCTTCAGCCTTGGGTAGGTAACCAGTCTATGAGAGGGATAACTCTGAATTCAAAATTCCTGAGGTCGGTCGTTGATTGGGTTTGTGGCAACCCTTGATGCATCAATTCTTTCCTATCGACTGTGCCAAAAAGTGTGGATGGTCCAACACAAGCCTTCACCACTATAAACAAATCACTGTGTGGGTGTTCATTGTGTGTGTGAACCCTCATGCGTCGAAAACCGACGAGAGATTCCATAATAAATATATATATATATATATATATATATATATATATATATATATGGTATGCATTAATATTAGTAGAGATGATGTAACTGCTTAGGATTAAAGTGATTGATTAATAGAGTGTCCCAATGGATGCATTTACTAGTATCCGACTCAAGATAAATTGTTAACGGCTGAATAGAGGTCCATCTGATCGTGACATCATTAGTCATGGTCATTGGATCTAAAAAAAAGCGGAACAAATCTAATGTTTTATTTGGCCGGGTAATGTTTTGTTGTATTTCATGACTCTGGATGAGGATGGTTTTGTATTTCACACCAGGATTGTCGCAGTTTATAAGTGAAGAGACAACTAACAATTAATAAATTAACACAGGTCATTCTGCGTACGAATTAATTAATCAATTACAAGTGCATTACCAGCACTTTAGGCTGGGGCTTTAGAATACACCGTCTGCACCTCTGCATAGGAGTAAAAAAAAACAAATTGGGCCACCTGTTGGCCGTGGGTGGCGACCTGTGATGCTTAAAGACGGAATCCTGGTGAATGAGCAGCCCATGACATGCAATACTCCACTTAGACCTTTACTTAGGCTGGACGGGCGATCGGAGAGGCCCCCTCCAATCAATCGACTGGTCATGTCAAGCCCTAGCACTGATATGATTGCCCCAAGCCTATTGCTCTTATAGCAAGCCTCAACCCTTTTTCTGATATGGGTTCTAGAAGGCGATGGTTGAGGGTCTTCATGTCCTGGAAATGACGTTAAACTCTATTTGATGGTGAGGTTCCAGTACTGGAGGTTTGGGAATGTGGCTCAACCCTTCCAGGCTATTTAATCTTATTATAGCAACCAGTCTGTGAGAAGGAAAACTCTGAATTCAAAGCAAAGAAGCACTCTCCTTGTTAGTTAAAACTACTTTGAGAGTTACCCTCTCTCCTCCTCCTATTCCTTAATCCTATTTAAGCATAGCATGTTCCCTTGGGTTAGAGTTAAAATTTAAAGATAATTACATGTGTACACTTACCGAACTCATGAACTTTCTTATCTAACTTGGGGGCCTTCAAAGTTGTAATCGGTAGCCTTCAGGGAACTTCAATGGATTAAATAAAGAACTCTGTTCAAAGTTACGTAAACGCTCTCGATTACGGCATGAAGGTTCCTAAGTTCGACAAGAAGCTTTCCGAGTTCGATAATAACCACAGCCTAAAACCTTAAACCTCTTGATACCTCCATAAGCTTTGGCATTAAATAATCTGCGAAGCTTGATATGCCTTACAATGTATCATGTACGGCTTTATCAGATAATGAACGGTATTGAGCAAGATTCTAGACTAACTTTTTTCACAACTGTCCAATAACTATCCAGAAAAACAAATTCTATCTGTCCCGAAAAAATTTAAACACAATCAACATATTTTTTTTATTTTCATTTTTTTCTTTTGTTTTCGTTTTGTTTTGTTTTTACTTTATTATCATCTCTAATTGTTAGTAGCATACTAAAAACACCATTAAAACGATTAGAAAATAAAAATGTTATTTGTTTTGTGTATTTAGTTTTGTAAGAGGGGTCGGTTTAACTGTCGGAAGAGCATCCGCATAAAAGTCGCAAGATTCCCGGTTCGATACCGGTCCCCGCCAACTCAGCGTATGAATAGCAGAGATTGGGTAATACGATCTTTCTGTCTCTGTCTCTCTCTCTGTCTGTCTGTCTGTCTCTCTCTCTATATATATGTGTGTGTGTGTGTGTGTGTGTGTGTGTGTGTGTGTGTATGTAATATCGACCAAAACGATGTGTTTATAATATTAAAGATGAGTACAACAGCCGGAAAAAACAGAATTCTAGCTATTCAAATTGCTTAAATTTTTTGTTATTAATCTCAGATAATTATTTTCACTCTCTTTGAGTTTTTCCCATCAGCGTTAGCTGATGGTATTTCACTGGAGGCTGAGTGACAAGTCTTCTCAGGTCTCCAGGACTCTTCTGAGTATTCTAGCCGATTGCAGCAGTGCAGTAGTCTGGATGGTCCCAATTCTTCCTCTGATTTCCTCCTCCAGTCTTTTTTCCAAGTTCTTTTGGGACCATTCCGAGTGCACCAACTACAATTGGTATCACTTTCCCTCTCATGTTCCACAGCTTTTTTAATTCTCTGGCAAGGTTCAGGTATTTATCCATCTTTTCTTTTTCCTTCAACTTCATCCTGTGATCTGCTGGAACCGCAAAGTCCACCACGTTCTCTTTTTTTCGTTAATCAACACCAGTTCTGGTCTTCTGGCTGGTATAGGGTGATCCGTCTTTATCTCAAAGTTACAGAGAATTTTATGCGTTTTATTCTCAAGAGCAGATTCTGGTTTATGCATATACCATTTTTTGAATGGTCAAATCTAATTTTCAGCATAATTCCCAGTGGATCACCTTCCCAACCCAGTCGTACCTAGCTTTGTATTCCCGTTGTGCTAGTTTGCTATATTCACTTAATACATGGTTAACAGTCTCATCCTGTTACCGCACAGTCTACATATTTGCAGTTAAGATTAATAACTTAAAAATTTATTTCCTGTGTTCCAAAATACTATAGAGGTTAATTGTGTAATATAAACAGCAGAATATTTGTTACAACGGTTTTTGTCTGTCTCGTTTGATTTGTGTCTCTCCCACAGCGCGCATATTCTAAGTATGAATTTGTTTTTTCTTGGCAGCCACTACCGTTCTGATTTATAAGTGAATGCTGTGATTAGAACTTCAATAAAATCAATAATATATATATATATATATATATATATATATATATATATATATATATATATAGTTGCTATGGAGTACAATACACTTACGGTGCGGTTGTTATCATTGGTTTCAGAGAAGCGTGTTAGCCACCTATCATCAAGAAAACGCACCTATGAAAGCTTTCACAGGCGCGTTGTATTGTGCTTAACACGCTACTCTGAAACCATTGGTAACAATCGCACATTAAATGTAATAATAAACACAGCTCTTCCACGCGTAAACGAGCACTTTCTTTTAAATTCTCGAATAATAAAAAAACACACAGAAACATAAACACACATATCCCCCTCTCTCTGTCTCTGTCTCTGTCTCTCTCTCTCTATATATATATATATATATATAGTGTACAATATATTTATGGTACAATTGTTACCATTGGTTTCCAAGCAGCATGTTAGCCACTTTTAGTCAAGACAATGCGACTGTTAAGAAATGCAGTGAATGTATTATATATATATATATATATTCATCCACAGACACCGTGTTTTGACCTAACACGCCTCATCAGTGTGGGTAGATATTTACAGGCTACCTCTGATGGAAACCCGATCGATTCATCATCAGTCAGACTCCTTAACCACTCGGCCATCGTCACCTACAAACTAGAAGGGGGATTTTAACTGATATATACACATATCTGTATAAATGTAAAGGCTGTCAAGAGTGGTCCATCCCTTTTATAGTAAAGCGAAATATATATATATATATATATATGGGGGGGTAAATATGTATATATATACATATATTCTAGAATTAAAAATAAATTATGTATTTTATGCTGAAAACATATATTGATGGGGAAATTAAATCCGAAAATGTAACAGATTTCGAAAAAATATGTATAAAACGAAATGAATGGATACAAAAGAAGGTAATCGATTAAAAAGAATCAGGAAATCAATAAATGGAGAAAAAATGCAAAAAAGAATTTAGAAATATTAACATCGGCGTCGTGAAAAATTAATCTACATGGATCAAATCGAAGAAATCTAATGTAAAAAGATTTAAATATTCGGTATGAAAATTGGAAAAATATAAATGTATGCACTAATCGAAAAACAAAAAATAAAAAAATACCCCCCCAAAAAAAAAAAAAACAAAACACAAACAAAAAAAAAATAAAAAAATAAAAAAAGCAAGCGAAATATATGCGTGATTTACATTTCAGCTAATTCATTTCAAGCAGAATCGTCTGGAAGAGTACGTTTCTATAAACAGATTCAAATATTAATATATGGAAATTCTTCTATTTACCATTATTTTTATGTGTTGCTTTATCTATATATTATAACACATACTGGTGTTCCTTAATTGTACGACCGTTATCATCTTGCAGCACCATCTGGTTAAAAATGAGACCGTCCAAATTGTCCAAGACGAAATGTAAAAATGTAAATCCTGATTGTCTGGTGTTGGTTATCCGTCGAATTCTTTATTTCTTATGAGTGTCGCCACCTCAGGTAAATAATGGACCATTCCGTTTTTATTATAAAGAAAGAAAGGGAAGAAAAAGGACATGTTACACAGAAAAATAAAATAAGAAAGAAAGAGAGTAGAGGAAAGATAGAGAGAGAGAGGGTGGATGCGCAATAGCGCTAATTTGTTTCAATCGAACATAATGAAAAGATGAAAGAAGGAAAGAAAAGAGAGAGAGGGATGAACAGATAGATAGATAGATAGATAGATAGATAGAGAGAGAGAGAGAGAGAGAGAGAGAGAGAGAGAGAGGGCGGGTAAGAGAGAGTTAAATCAAGATAATTATACTTTTTACATATCGAACTAAACGCAATAGCTTTTAGATAAACATATAAAACGTTGTTATAAATAAATTATAAACTGGGATATATCGACAGGTCCAACAATTAATATTGACTAGTATTTTATTCAATTTTCATTTTAGGTCTCGCTAGGTCCTCTGTGCGGCATCCAGAATCCGTGCAGAGCTGTTCAATGTCGGTCATTGCTGGATGGCCTACACTGGTGTGCATCGTGCAGGTTTCCACAGGAGAACGTCGCTTATGAGTTCGTTTCATCTTAATCGATTAGGATTTGCACTCGATGCAAGTTTTTCCTACCTGTTTTAACTCAGCTTAAAATATCGACCTTGGATGACATCCCATTGGTGCAGACTGTACATGTTTTTATTCATCTGACTAGCAGGACGTGTGTATATACCACAGTATGATAATTTAATTATTATAACGTTTGATATGTTTAATTAAGAGCTATTGCAATTAGTCCAATATGTAAAATACATAATAATCTTTATTTAGCTCTATCACACTTTTTTTCTTTCTTTCTTTCGAACTTTTCATTATGTTCAATTTAAACTGATTTGCGTTATCGTTTCCACGCACTCATCTACTTTCTCAATCTCTCATTCTTTCTTTCTTCTTATTATATTTTTCTGTGTTATTGCTTCTGCGCATCCACCCTCTATCTATCTTTCCTCAACTCTCTTTCATTCTTATTATATTTTTCTGTGTAGCATGTCCTTTTTCTTCCATTTCTTTCTTCATAATGAAATGGAATAGTCCATACTTAGCTGAGGTGATGACACTCACACACACAAAAAAATTCGGTGGATAAGCAACATCATATAATCAGGATTTACATTTTTGCATTTCATCTTGGAATATTTGGACGGTCTCATTTTTAACCAGATGGTGTTGCAAGATGATAACGGTCGTACAATTAAGGAACACGAGTATTAACATAAAGATTATTATTACCAGCAGACAAATGGCATATTCGGTCATACAAAGTGTGTCAAAAATGTATGGAGATTTTTTGCACTTTTTGACACACCTTGTATTCAGAAAAAAATTAACGTTCCATTCAATGTTCATTTTTATTTTGGTAAGTACAGCTTCAATCTCGATACTTTTATAACACATCTTGTATAGTTACGTGCTTTCATCCTTAGCAAGTTTGTGTACAAGAAGTAGAAGTATTGTTAACGATATGCGTTGTCCTAATTTCAAGATCATCTCATTTGCATTATTTTAAAATTCAGAACATTTTCATTCATCTGATTGTTTTTATTATTATTAGAATTTCTATGAAGCAGAAATAAATGGTTGATTTACAAAGAATCGTCGTAAGTAAAAACAAAACTCGGCGTTGCAATATAAACAAACAGTTTTGGTTGGTTTGGTTTGTTTTGTTTTACGGCATATCAACCTCATTGGGTCATTTAATGCCGATAAAGTTTTGAAATAAATCAATTCTTAATGGATAATACAATTTTTTTATAAATACATTTTTCTATTTAACCCATAGATGGGACCCTAACAGGTACTACCACTCCGGGTCAGAGTGGACCAGGGAGCAATGGTGATGAATGGGTGCTCCACATTCCCCAAATCTCCAAAACTGGAACCTCACCATCAGATAAAGTTTAACGTCATTCCCAGGACATGTAGACCCGCAGCCACCGTCTTCTACCACCCATATGATAAAAAGGGGCTGGGGCTTGCCATAAAGGCAATAGGGTTGGGAAAATCATATAGGTGCTAGGGATTGACGTGACCAGCCGATTGATCGGAGGGGGCCTCTCCAACCGCCCGTCTAGCCCAAGATAGGGCCAAAGTGGAGTATTGCATGTCATGAACTGCTCATCCACCTGGGCTCTATCCTTAAACATCACGGGTTGCCACCCACGGCCAACAAGTGGCCCCATTGGGAGAGTCTGCAGAGGTGCAGTCGGTGCATTCTAACGCCCCAGCCGACAGGGCGGCCATTTAGTTTAGGATCGGTATAATTACCCTCGCAGTAACATGTATCATACATCAAAATGAATCTGGTCCTCTGTGGATCACATCCATACTTCTCCACATAGTCACCTTTCTCTCAATAGTAATATTCTACCTTTGAAAGAGTGCCTGTATCCCTGACTTGCAAAATTCTGTTGACTGTTCTTTGAGACACTTCTTCACTACAGATTCCACTTCCTCGTCACTGGAATAATGTTTGCCTCCCTTCGGCCCCATGAAAGAGGATTTGAGAGGCAAACATTCCAGTGAAAGCTGTAGTGAAGAAGTGGCTCAAAGAACATTCAACAGAATTGGATGGGAAATGGATACATGCTCTCATTCGAAGCTGAAACATTGCTATTGAGAGAAACGGTGATTATGTGGAGCAGTAGGGATGGGACCCACAGAGGACCAGCTTCATTTTGATGTATGATACATGTTCCTGTGTTGGTAATTATACCTGTCCTAAACAAAATGGCATTGCTTTTTAACTACTCCACTTTATACAATAATTCGTTCCTCGTTTTCTTTCACAATGTTTTTTCCTCTTTCTTTTTTTAAACGTACACTTTATCATTATGGTTTGAACTTTGGAAATAATTGACTTGTCACGGTATCGGCATCCTTCTCTCTATGATAATCTAGATATATTTGTTTTGGTTGAAAAATTGGCACAGCTAATGCAGAAAGATCGGCAAGACAAAAAACACAAAGGCTGACTAGTGATTTACTGTGTGCGTGTGTGCGTACGTGCGCGTGTGTGAGTGTATGTGTGTGTGTGTCTGTCTGTCCGTGTGTCTGTCTTTCTCTTTCTATCTCCTACTTTCTTCTCTCTCTATCTTTCTCTTTCCTTCTCACTCTCTCCCCCTCTGTCTCTTTGTCTGTGAGCTTTGTATGTTGGCCAAAAGTATTCATGATACGGTATGGCTAATGTGCACCCCCCAAAAAAAAACCCAAACTAGCGAGGCCTTACGAAGAACAGACATCTCTACAGATACTCAAATGAAAATTCAGATACAATATGAAAAAAATGTGTCTATTTTTGAGATTTAGTTTGATTGTTTTACGGCATATCAACCCTTTTCAGGTCATTTAATGCCGAAATAAGTCATTTTGATTAAAGTTTCTATGTTCCAAGTTCTCAATATCTTCAAATTGGTATAAATGATCTTTATGAACTCGATTTTGTTTGGTTTGGTTCGGATGGTTTTGTTCAGTGGTAGAACAACTTTTTGGGTTATTTAATGCCAAAAAACTTAGAGTGTAAGAACACAGTGGCACAGTGGCTAACATGCTGGACTGCAACGTCGTAGGAATCAAGTTTTAAACCCCAGTCACACTTTGTTCACTGTCAGACTAATACCAATGAGAAAGTTATGATGCTCCTCACCTTCCATACTATGGTTTAAATCGTACCACTAATATTCTCCTACAAAAAGTTTGCAGAGTGGCCTATTGTCGGTATCACCGGACAGCGAGGGAATCTATCCTCTTTTCCACTAGCGCTAGACCAGGAAGTTTGTTTTGTGCACCACACTTACCTTCATCTTCCTATCTTATGGCACAAATCAGATTCCCCCAGCTGTGCTACTCATACGCTGAGTTGGCGGGGTCCGGTATCGAACCTAGAATCTTGCAATTTCGTGGGGGGGGGGCTCTACTGACTGAACTAAACCAGTCCCAGTTGAATAGTATTATTAACGTTCTTCTACAAATATGGCTTCGGCATTAAATAGCCCAGAAATGTTGAGATGCCACTAAACAAAGAAAGCAAACCAAACCATAATGTATGGCGAAAAAGAAATGTTTGATGGAAACCAACTTAATGCAAATGAAATGAAGAATGTGACAAGAAATGATATAAAAGATTGTCTATAAAAAAAAGACAGCAAAAAGAAAAAAGAAAAAAGAAAAAAAGATGAAAAATCAGTAAGAGAAGAAAGAGGAAAAAGAAGAGAATAAGAATTCAAGTAGAAAACGATACAGAAAGAAAAAAAAAGCGATAAAGAAATTTCAACCTTGATAAAAACCAAAGGAAAAAAGAAAAGATAAAGAAAGTGAATGATATCGAAGATCAAAGATTATGGAAAATGATTTAGCACGATGGACAAATATGTTTGCTTACACGATCAATAGCGTCTCTTTGATTAAGATGTAGTCGCTTCAATAGATTAGCTGTAGATAAAGTATGAAAGAAATACAGTAGCGGATACTTGTATAGATGATTTCCTACAAAAGCATAAAATCATTTACTAACATGTGATATAGATATACAAAGTGTGTCCAAAAGGTGTCGAGATTTTTGTACTGTTTGACTAACCTATATTCTGAAAAAAATAATGTTCCATTCATTATTTTTTTCAGAGAACAAGGTGTGTCAAAAAGTACTAAGTTTAAAGTTGCATTTACCAAAATAGAAATGAAGAATGAATGGAACGTTGATTTTTCAGAATACAAGGTGTGTCAAAAAAGTACCAAGTTTAAAGTTGCATTTACCAAAATCAAAATGAAGAATGAATGGAACGTTATCGTTTTTCAGAACACAAGGTGTGTCAAAAAGTACAAAAAATTCGATACTTTTTTGACACACCTTGTACATAGACTGGCAATTTGGGGCGTCCCATCATGGTGTAATGGTTAGCAAGTTCGTCTCGCAGGTTCATCATTACTGAAAAGCGAGTTTGTTCCACGCTAGATATCCCATATTTGCGACCCTGTGTCACATCCTAACCGTGGCGAACGGGTTGTGTTTTCAATCTTGTTGTATGCGCCATACTTGCAACCCTGTGTTACATACTACCGCTGATAAACGGGTTGAATTTTTACTTTTATTTTTTACACTCAAATTGACGTGTGATGTGCTGTATTTTTAAAAAATTTATATTTTAAATAGAAAAATATGTTTTCGTTTATTTTTTCCATTTTTTAAAGTAATCTTTAAATTGTGACTCCTTAACCCCATCTAATGTTTGTGTGTCATATTGTGAGGTACAAATACTATTATGTTTAAATTTGCACTATTATTAAAAGTGCGATCGGGGTTTGAACTTGCTTAATATGATCTTGCAGTCCTGCACGTTAGCCTCTGCTCCACAGGGACTCCCTCTGATGTTTGTGTGATATGATGGTGTCATATACAAATCTAGTATTGTTGGTTTGTGCTTAAGAATACATCATCTGCACCTCTGCAGAGGGGTAAGACCCCCACCGATGGTGCCCACCCATTGACCGTGGGTGGCGACCCGTGATGCTAAAGGATGGAGCCCTGGTGGCTGAGTAGTTCATAACATGCAAAACTCCACTGTGGCGTTTACTTAAACTAGACGGGTGGTCGCCCCCGTTGATCAATCGGCTAGTCACATCAAGTCCTAAGTTGCCAGTCTATGCATACACCAACTGCACCTCTGCAGAGGGGTAAGCCCCCTCACCACCGATGGGGCCGTGGGTGGTGACCCGTGATGCTAAAGGGTGGAGCCCTGGTGGCTGAGTAGTCCATGACATGCAAAACTCTACTTTAGCTCTTTGGCGTGTGATGTAAAAAAATAGAAAAAAGAAATATGAGCAAGAATATACATATATATATAATTAAATTTCATTATATCTGTATTTTGAATTTTGTCTTCTGAACTTGGCATTACAAAGTTTTGATGCGTTTTAATGTTGGCTCGTATATAAATCCATCCTAAAACGCAAATAACAAACCTAGAGTTTCAAAGAAGCCCCTGTAGATTAAAATCAACGTTGTATCGAATTTTTATCTCGTGAGGGAGACAATAAAATTCGAAAAAAACAAAAACAAACAAAAACAAAAACAAAATCAATAACATTAATAGCCTTTTCCTTGTCTTGCTAATGGCCAGAGACATGGATCAAAACAATCCCAACTGTTTGAAAAATATTTCCATTAATTGAATCCAGACATGCGCGTAAACAAGAAGTCTTATCTGCTAAAACAATAAAAAAAATATGGGGCTTTGATCAAGGTTATATTAAGAATGGGATCAATAAATCCTCTGGCTGGCCTAAACAATATTAACTTATTTTTTTGTTCAATCAACAATATTTGATCATTGATATAAATATTCACCACTGCTTTTTTTTTTAATGAGATTTTGTTGAAGTATAATTATTTGATAAGTACTTTGAACAAGAATCTAAATATATTTATTTGAAATACTAAAGATTTATCTTTTATTTTTTTATTTTTCAGATAGCACATATCAGTGGATAACGATTGCAAAGAATCATCATCATCATCATCATCATCTGTTACAATTTTTGTGGCTATCCTTAGGCTTCAAGCAAGCCACCCCCCTTCGCAGATCCCTTGTGTTAAGCAGAGCGCGATTCTTAGTGATGAAACCTTTGGCTACTTCTTGGTGTCCCCTCCTCAGTGTTGATTATGATCCTTTGGTTGTTCCTTGGTGTCCCTTAATGTTGGGTATGATCCTCTGATTATAGGTCCATTCGTCAATGTCGAATAACGTGCAAATGAACGGCTGACAATATCAGCGATTAAATAGTTAGCTAACCCCGTATTCCGGCTATTGATTGCCTGAGTCTATAAGATTAAGAGGTGGATTACAGCACGCCTTATATACAAAAATATTTCATCGCTATCATCATCATCATATCACGCTAGTAGCACATATATCCATGATAATCTCGCCAATCTTGTCTGTTGGGGGCCAGATCTTCCAGGCTTGAAGATGTGATTGTGTATTTCTTTAGCGTTGTCTTAATATGGTCTTTGAACCACTGTTGGGGGTCTCCTGCCCTCCGTGTGCCATCTGCGAGTTTACTATAAAGTATTTTACGAAGGGAGTCTGTCTGCAGGCATTCGGATGGTGTAACTCAACCATGTGATAGGATGGTCTCCATTACTTACTTTATTATGAGATACAACATAGTTAAATATCAAATAAAAAAATTGACCTAATTCAGAAGCCTCATCTTAAAAAGTTACACCTCTTTAATCGCCATCAGAGCTGCCATTATTGAACACAAAAGGTTATTGATGACACTGGACTGTATAGAAAACGTGTTAAATAAATCGCCAGTCATGTAAGTGACAGTCTCACAGCATTAGATGACACACCTTAAATACAACGTTTCCCATAGGCCGAATCGAAATAAGAGGCATTTTGAATAGAAGAACACATTTTCGCGACAGCCTAAACCTCTGTTCCAAAAGACAAGACATATGGTTGTGACATTTGAATTATTTGTGTCTGAAGTTCTTTGAACAAGAATTATTATCTCTATGTATACTACCAAGAATATGCGCCCACCACTTCTTCACGACAGATTTCACTTACTCGTGACTGGAATAATGTTTGCCTCTCAAACCCTCTTTCATGGAACCGAAGAGATGATAGTCTGGAGGCACTAAATCTGGTGAGTAATCTGTAGGGAAGAAGTGGCTCAAAGAACAGTCAACAGAATTTTACGGGACAGTGACATATACTCTCATTCGAAGGTGAAAAATTGCTATTGAGAAAAATGTGGAGAAATAGGGATGTTATCCACAGAGGAGCAACTTCCTTTTGATGTATGATACATGTTTTTGTGTTGGTAATTATTATACCTCTCCTAAATAAAATGGCATTACTTTATAACTCACCCTAGTTATATATATATTATATATATATATATATGAAGATAGGAGGGTTGGAGTAAAATCCGACAGTATGACGTAAGGAAAAAGGAAAAGTGGGCAAAAATAATGAAGAACATCATCAGTCTAACTTTATTCAGAATAAAGTTACACTGATGAAGTTCTTCGCGTAAAGAAGAACGAAATATTTCACTCCTACTTCTACTTGTTTGAGTCATTATTTTTTGTCCACTTTTCCTTTTACCTTACCTCATATATATATATATATATATGTGTGTGTGTGTGTGAGTTTCACTGGTTAATTAAGATTAACTGTATACACTAAACTAATGTTTATAACCATTAGCCGAGTCTCTGAGGATAAACTGTAGCCAAAGCATCTCCATTAGGATTTGTACTGAACATTGATAGTCTCATTGTAGAGCAATTAGTTGGTCACTACATACAAGCAACACCTTGTTAAATCATATCTCTTTATCACTCCCTCTCCTCCTCTCTCTCTCTCTCTCTCTCTCTCTCTCTCTCTCTCTCAGATACGCACACTATATACAAGTTGTATCATAAAAGTATCGATAAAAGCTGTCTTTACCAAGATAAGAATGAACAATGAATTTAACGTTAATTTTTTTTTCAGAATACAAGGTGTGTCAAAAAACAGATTTTAAAGCTGTATTTACTGCGATAGAAATGAAGAATGAATGGAACGTTAATTTTTCAGGATTTTCGGTACATTTTGAAACACTTTGGTATATTTGCAAACGAAAAATCGCTTAAAATCGGTCATATTAGCAGTTATAAATTTATTTCTACTCCCCATATATATATAATATATAATTTAAGATAATCTTTTATTTACTTATTTACTGGTCCATATAATTAAATTAATACATTTTATTTTTTACAACTGAAAAAAAATAAATAAAAAACTTAGAGAAGGGAGGGAAAGAAAAAGAATAGAAACAAAGAGGGAAAGAGAAAGAAAAGGAAATAAGAGCTAAGCATAAGAATTTTCCTACGTTACCGTTTTTTTATTTTGAATTGTACATGACTACATTGTTGCAATATTCACCGGATGATAAACAGACAATATTGGATACATATGCAAGGTAGGATTTTAAACATTCGTTCTCAACAAATATTCACAAAAAAAAAGAAATTACAGTTATTCGCCCATTTCATTTATAACATAAAGAATGGCGAAGGGAGGAGAAAGAAAAGAAGAAGAGGGAAAAAAAGAAGAAAAAAGTATAACCACGCAAAAAAAAACAAAAAAAACTTCAGCACGTTCATTTCTGATATTCGACTCTGAAGATAAAGTTTTCTTTGAAATCGATAAGACAAAAATAACAACTTTTTGTTTTTATTTTTTATACGCATTGTAATTGCCTTTATATTATTAATATATTATAACATACTTAACATACTCAATCAAATTACCATTACTTTTATATATATATACATATATATATATATATATATATATATATATATATATATAATCAATAATAATGATATCATGGATATTATGAACTCATAACTATATGTTTCATGCCTATGTAATCTTTAGATGAGTCAAATGATTACGTAAGAATGAAACTTACAGTTATTTGTTCGTAGTATCCATAATATCATCATTTTTATTGTAAATATATATATATATATATATATATATATATATATATATATATATATATATATATACAATAAAAATGATGATATTATGGATACTACGAACAATATATATAATATATATATATATATATATATATTTTACAATAAAAATGATGATATTATGGATACTACGAACAAATAACTGTAAGTTTCATTCTTACGTAATCATTTGACTCATCTAAAGATTACATAGGCATGAAACATATAGTTATGAGTTCATAATATCCATGATATCATTATTATTGATTATATATATATATATATATGAGTTTCTGCAGACCGCTAAATGTATTGAAATAGTATCGGAATTCATGGAAAATTTTATATCTATGTTTGGTGGTTTCTGAAAAAATTCTCGTTTCAGTTCTGATCCTCAACATGAAAACTAACCTTTACTTCAGCTCGATATATCTGTCGTTTGTAACCTAAAACATTTATAAGTAGATGTTTACTTACTTTCGATCTGTTTGACAAACAGTACTTATACGTTGCAGTAAAAGAAAAGTATTCCTTTCTCTATGTGCTCATTGATTTTGGATAATTTTGCTTCTAAAGAACATGCAAGTGTTTTGTTACAACGTTTATAGTCGTAGGAAATGAAATAAGTGGATGTATAGTATTATCTGCGTTATTCGAACTATTGTCCTCATCTTCATTATCTGTACAACGTTCTCGGACTCAGGAACTTTCTTGTCGTAATCGGGAACTTTCTTGTCGTAATCGGGAACCTTCTTGTAGTAATCAGGAGCCATCAGGAAACTTTGAACCTAACCCTTTATTCTGTTTTAGTGTTAGTGTGGTTATAATTATGTGAAAAAAATTATTGGTTAATAAGGATGTATGTTTTTGATTATTATTTTTATCAGTAGTTATATTGTAATTGTGCATATATTAATTGTCTGGGATGCATTTACATAAAAATCCACATACATGGTTATTGTGGAGGTTTTTCTATAACACTATTTGCATAAACATTCACTAGCACACAATTGTCATCAGAATACATACCAACAAATGCCCTAAAGATGATCTAATTAATAGATCGAAACAATGCAGCGTCGGCCAATAAACTCACCACTTAACCCATTTAAACTTGTGTTTTTTCATTTTTCTCAATATACTTATATATATATATATATATATATATATATATATATATTTAATGATTTGAATTACAATGCGCATAAAAAATAAAACAAAAAGATGTTATTTTTGTCTAAATGTTTTGTTTAAATCGATAAGACAAAAATAACATCTTTTTGTTTTTCTTTTTTGTACGCATTGTAATTGCCTTCAAATCATTAAAATATAATAACATATTTAACAATTCTTCAAGCAAATTACCAATTACTTTTGTATATATATATATATATATATATATATATATATATATATATTATATTAAAGGTAAATGTGTGTGGATTTCAACGGTTAACAAACGGCCTTGTACTGGCTTTTTCTTCTGCGTGGGAGGTGGAATACATACCGCGTACACATCAGTAGATCCGAAGAGCCAAAGAGTAAAGAAACGAAGAAATGTAAGCAGTTTCATTTCTCGAGAAAATCGTGACTTCTGCATTTAACGAACAGAAGAGAGTTACATGCCTCACGATAGAGACGTTTTTAAAAACCCGGACTCAGACAAGCAGACGCCAAGCATATTCCGCAGAGTAACAAGAATGTGTTTGTATTTGTAAGAGAGATTGCCGCCAATTGATATTTGAAGAGCGCATTGTGTAAATGATTTGACGTTGCTAATTAAAAGAAAACTGATGGGGTCTTTCACAGAAACAGACGTGTATATGTCTCGAAGATAAAGACAAAAACGGATTAAAGTAGAAGGAAATGGCCTTATGATTTTAGGGGAATGTTTGAGCCTACAACGCGAAGTAAAATTAGAGATAAAGGGAGATAATAAGTGAATAAATGAATAGAAATAAAAACAACAAAATGAAGAATGTAAACAATTTTACGGTAATTTACGACGCACACATGAAATCTTCCAACTATAAATAGCAGCAGTTTCTCTGAATGTTTGAGATGAGGCTTGAAGATTAGTATTATCTGCGTTATTCGGACTATTGTCCCCATCTTTATTGTTATTTGTACAACGATTCGGCCGATATACCCTCCGGCCTTCTTCAGGTATTTCTTGTCGGACTCGGAGGCTATATCGGCCGAAACGTTGTACAAATAACAATGAAGATGGGGACAATAGTCCGAATAACGCAGATAATACTAAATAGCAGCAGGTTCTGCACTTAAGCGAGGGTTAATATTTCGGCGGATAGCTGATAAGACCACTTCACGAGTCACCTTCTCATTTGTATATGTTTGTACTACTCTTCTTTGTTAATATATTTGTTTAACTCATTTCTTCTCTTGTGTCTTTATTCTGGCCTCTAATCAGGCCACCACAACGATGAAAGAAAACTATGTGAGTGTAATAAGTAATTGAGACATACCTCCCCAATTTTATGATTACCTTCTATTTGGAGAACTCTCTGGTGATTACTGGATTATATAAGCTCTCAGTAAGTGTACCAATTATTCTAAGTAGATTAAAGCTTTCCAAAGCCTATCAGTGTTATCGTTTGTCATTAGAGTAAGCAAACATGAATCTATATAAAAGAAAGAGTCTGTATATCTGTCAGTTTGTCTGTATGTTTGTTTATACAAAGACCGAGCGAACGTTCTTTTATAGAGGAAATTGGTTGATCCCAGCTATGAGCAATGTTCAATAAAATACATGAAATAAAAAGAAAAAAGAATTGTTTAAAGAAAAAAAGAAATCATAACAAAAAAAGTAAACGATATAGAAAGGTTGGTTGGTTGGTTGAATTTACGACATGTCAACCCTTGTTGGGTTATTTTTATGCCAAAGATATTTTGTTTTATTCATTCTTGATGAGTATCCAATTTTTGAACTCAATTTTTAAAACTGATTTTTTCTATTTAGCCCATGGATAGTATTACAACTCCAAGTCAGAGTGGACCTGGGAGTAATAGTTGGGACAGTTATATAACTGCTAGGGCTTGATCTTATCGGCCGTTTAGCCTAAGTAAGGGCCAAAGTGGAATTGAAGATTGTTGTGGGGTTTTAAGGGGCCAAATAAGAACAAAACGACGGGTAACAAATGTAGGAAAATGTATTAACAAAAGAGTAGACAATTACAGTACAGAGAAGTGGGAATTACGTCCGATAAATAGAGTTATGAGCTGACACGCATTGGCTTACTCTAAAGCCATAATTGTCCCTGTTACTTATAGTAACCGTCGGCACATTCTATTAGTCTATAGGGTATATCACCTATAACAAAGATAAAGACTAAAACGGATCAGTGCAGAAGAATATGGGTTTAGGATTTAAGGTGAATATTTGGGCCTATAACCAGATGAAAATTTGAGATTAAAAGAACTGAATAAATAAGTAAAAATAAAACTAACATAACGAAGAAAGTAAATGATGAAAGTAAACAATATAAGTAAACATGAATCTATATCTATAAAAAATGTCTGTCTGTCTGTCAGTATGTTTGTTTGCCCAAAGACCGAGCGAACGTCCTTTTATAAAAGAAAATTGGTGAATCCTAGCAAAGAGCAATCTTCAATAAAATCCACATCCTATTTTTGTTCTGATGAAAAATAAACAACCTTTACCCCCTCATTTTCCATATATATATATATATATATATATATATATATATATATATATATATATATAAGGCAGACAGAGAGAGAGAGAGAGAGAGAGAGAGAGAGAGAGAGAGAGAGAGGGGGACCAATAATTAACACAAATACTGAGTCTTTTGTACCCGTTATGAGTTTTAGGACATTTTGTATATAACCTTACATCCGAACACATTCCTTACTCACAGTTTCTCGCCTTTACAATCTTCAGTCACATATGCGAAAAACTGTCGGTAACCAACCGCCGTTGAGTCCACGCTACCTTAACTTATAAATCCTCTATCAATAATATTGAGCACTGTTTACTTGTAAATATAAAATCCATATCATTTATAATATAATATATATATATATATATATATATATATATATATATAGTATGAAGTGGTCAAACAATGTGTTTGAAATCGCGAAGGCCGAAAATTGTTTGACCACTTCATACTGTCGTGCCATAAGTCACCCATAAAGTGCGATATACATATCAGTTGAAAATAAACAAGAGAATGTCTGCCTGTCAGCCTGACAGGTAGGGTTCGAATCGCGCACAAAGCACTGCCCTGTCTATAGTTCTGCTGATGAGGCCTAATGGGCTGAAATGTACATACAGATCGACTTTTTCTCGATTTGTTTACGCTTTACATGTAAACCGATATGCACACCTAATTCATTTAATTATAATTAATTAATTAACAAATTAGGTATGCCTTTAAAAGCACATAATCTCCCAAAAATTGTCGGCCTTCGCCATTTCAAACAGATTGTTTGATCACTTCATATATATATATATATATATATATATATATATATATATATATATATATATAGGTAGAAATCTTGGTTGATTTAGAAACATGAAAAAACTGCAGATTAGAAACAAAATAATGAATATTATCGTTTTTATTTACCAATATTTCGAGGGTCATCCCTGGGACCAGTAGCAAAAATGATAGATACGGTCTGGTAGCAATTGGGCACATTGTGGGTAGAGGTATATTAGGTGGTGTGTAGCCTCACGTCCTTTATTTTGATGTATTGATTCTTGCAGTTTTGGCAAATAAAAAATACTGCATGTGTTTGCTAACTGTGATTTTTGTGGACATAGGGATAAATATAGCACAAGTGTAATGTATTACGTGACATTCTACTCGAAAACGCTGGGACTTATCAGTTATATGAATAATACCTTGTTGCTTACTACCTCCCCCAACGTCATCAACTACGTTATATACTCTTTCAGAAAAAAAAGAAAACATAGAAGCTTCGGCCCCTGTGTCTGTAAGGAATACAATATTAGCGTAAATCCCGGGGGACCATCCTCCCAACCACACCTGCCCGCTCTTTATAATGGGACAGGACTCTCTCTCTCTCTCTCTCTCTCTCTCTCACTTCTTACTCTCTTTCTCTTAGTATCTCTTCGCTTCCGCCCTCCTCTCTCTCTCACCCCCTCTTTCTCTCTTTCTCTCTATACCCTCTCGCTTCCTCCCTCATCTCTCTCACCCCCTCTCTATCTTTCTCTCTGTACCCTCTCGCTTCCACCCTCCTCTCTCTCCCCTTTACAAACCGGTCCACTAAATCTTGGCAGCAACCCCTGTCTGTCTGTTTGTCTGTCTGTCTGTCTGTCTCTCTTTCTCTCCCTCTTCTCTGTTTTCCTCCCCTTCCCCCTCTCTCACATACAAAACCGGTCATCGCTAAATCCTGGTCGTAATTATTCTCCCCGTGACGTTAGCCACTGCTCTAGTACAATCTTTAATGCGGCTTTTATTTTTCCCTGTAGAATTTGCTTCGGTCACAAAATTCAACTGAATGAGAAGTCCACTTAAATGGCATTCATCAGTTTCAGAATATTTCAGAATCGATTCTGCGACGTACGAAACCCGGTCAAACAAATGCATCGTTCGAAAGTCAAAGTCACTCAATGTTACATAATTTTATAAGCAACTTATAAATTAAGTACGTACCTGTAGTTAGAATATTTGAATTAGGGTTCGTTAGATTTAAAATTGGAGATGGGGAATTTTCCATAGCCGTTGAGATTATATTGGCATAACAATGATCCAAACTTCACCTTCCGGTAGAGATGTGAAATAGTTTTAGCTTCAGATGCGACCAGACTTTCAGGGTCTATCTCCTCTTCCGGTGGAATCAATATTCATGGGCTGGGTTTGGAAATAAAGCTTTATCATAATACACCCATTTTTTGTTAATTGATTTAATCAGGCAAGAATGACCAGCCCAACGCGAAAAAGTAACCCTAGAAGAATCAGCGCGAGAAAACAGATCAACAAGAGAAGACGAAGTAACTAGTAGAGCAGATATTAACAAGTAAGAACCATCGTCTCATCTTCTCTACTCTCTATCTATTTGTCTCTCTCACACCGATTATATACACCCGAGTAAGTAAAAGTAAAGTCGTCGGAGTGGCCTAAAGTCGGTATCAGCCAGACAGCGTGGGAGTCTAAGCCCTTTTCACTAGTGCCAGACCAAAAAGATTGTTTTTGGCGTCTGAGACGAGCGCCACACCTACCATCAGCTCCTCACTTTACCGCACAGATCCCTGTGCTACTCATACGCTTAGCGCTTAGTAACCTTTGTACTTGACCCCTTAGAAATCGCGCGCTTGGGTGCCGTGAGAATAAATTTAAGTTAGAGAGACGGAAGAGAATTCAGAGGGAGTGGACCTGTAGGCCGCTCGATCTGAGCCGGTCTCGATCCGCGGCGGATGAATATGGGCTGGGTTGCGAAATAAAAGCCTTATCATAAAACACCCAAGTCTTGTTAATTGATTAATTCAGACAAGAATGACCAGCCCAACACGGAAAGTTAACCTCAAAAGAATCAGCCCGAGAAAACAGATCAACAAGAGAAAATGGTGATCCAATTAGACGAAGTAACCAGTAAGTAGATATTAACAAGAACCATTATCGATCATCTCATTCCCTATTTACTCTGTCTGTCTATCTGTCTGTCTGTCTGTCTCTCTCTCTCCGTTTATATACCCGATGTTTTATTAGGGCAATATAACAAATACACCAGTTAAAAAATAAACAAAATCTGTTTTCCTTATATAAAGAATAAGTACGTATGAAAACTGTAATTTACAAAAATGGTAGTAATAACAGATTACCCATGTGATCAAAACTTACTTAATAACCTGTTGGAACTGGGGCGACTGGAATGCTGTGACAAAGGAAGAAGCCAGAAGAGGAGAAAGGTGCCTTCTTATAGAAGAGTGCAATGCATTGTGGGTAGGTGGGTGGGGATAAAAGACTGTTGCTTATCCGAAGAGGGTCATTCGGTGAACAAGCGTCAACAAGTTAAGGAGGAAGCAAAGAGAAAAGAAGGAAAGAAAGAAGAAAGAAAAAGGAAAGCAACAGTAGAGGAAAAAGGTAGAAAATACAGCATTTTATGACAAGGAACGGTTTTAGCAATTTTCGGAAACAAATTTGTTAAGAACGAAAAGAAAGAAAGAAAGACGTTTATTTTCACGCATTTTTTTTTTTACAAGAAACCCAACAAAAGATTAATGTGTGGAGGATAATCACTAATTAGAACTCAGCCTATTGAGCTATTTCGTAGCTTTTCAGGTTTAAATAGGTTAAATATATTTTAACAGATATAAGTAATTCTTTAAAGAACAACAAAGGTTATTCATTTTAAATATACAGTAGAGACTGGGTCTCTTTTTTTTTGGTATTTGATTATTTCTCTATCTTTTAAACCAACCAATATCAATTCAACCATTAAAGTGAGACGAGTCTCTTTCGAGTAGTCGATGTCGCTCTCAGCTTCTATGTGACGATGGTCGGCATTCTGGACGTATGGGTCAGAATTTCCGGAATCCCCGAATTTTCTGTTGTATCAGGCGAGCATTTTTCTGTTGACTGGTTTCAAGTTTACTTTCTAAAGAACAACACCCAATAAAAAGACCTTGGAAACGACGATGTCGAAACAGCAAGCTACACATAGAACTAGAAGCGGCTTCCCGGCGTAGCCTTGGTAGAGGGTGGAATTTTTAAAAATTTAGACTCCCAGGTCCATTATTGCTGACAGGCGAAGTCTCTAACCGTTACACTAGCTGGCCATTCCCGATTCTTCGTTAGTGTAACGGTTAGTGTAACGGTTAGAGACTTCGCCTGTCAGCTTGACAGTCGAGGTTTCGAGTCACACACGGAGCAGTCTCCCATGTCTATAACCTTGCTGATGAGACCAAATAGGTCGAAATGTACATTCAGGGATTGACATTTTCTCGATTTGTTTAGCCTTACATTTGAACGTATATGCCCGCCTAAATTAATTAATTACTAACTAATTAATTTTCAAGATTAGGTAGGACTTCAATTAAACACATATCCTCCAATATATATATATATATATATATATATATATATATATAACCATTACACATTTATGTATATAACCATTACTCCACGCACTATAAAGTTTGCTACTCTTTAGGTTATATATATATATATATATATTATATATATATATATATATATATGTGTGTGTGTGTGTGTGTGTGTGTGTGTGTGTGTGCTCGTGGTATAATGGTTGACGGCGATACGAGTTCAAATCCCTGACGAGACTGGTTGCATTTCATATGGTACTAATGGGAAAGGTATGAATCCAACTATTCTCCCTCCAAATATAGGTGGATAGTAGGGCGGACTAGATGCTTCAACTTTGATACGGCAACTGATCTAGAAGGATATATAAATATAAATATATATATTATATATTATATATATATATATATATATATATCCTTCATCTTCCCCCTGTGATCCGCGGGAACTGAAAAGTTGACAAGTTCTCATTATTATTATTATTATTATTATTATTATTATTATTATATGCGTGTGCTTGGATGTGTGTGTGTGTTGTGTTTGTGTGTGGTTTTCAACTAATTAAATACACCAGTCGATAAATATTTTTAGTATGTTTTCTAAATATCCCCCCCCCCCTGTGCCTGTGTGTAGGCGTGGGGTCTGTAATCGTGTGCAAATTAGTTCAAAGCAGAAAATCGATTTCTCTTCATTTTCTGTTTTTGATTGCACATGCGCGGTATTTTTATTGACTCGACAAAAAACGTCAGGGAGATTTTCTGCCTGGAATAGTTACCAATCTTTGGTATCTTTTTCTGCAAACAGAAACACACAGCAGAAAAAGAAATACATTTACCATTCCGATTCGAAAAGTAAGGTGTGGAATGGTTAGAAATTCAAATTAAGCACTGCTTTAACAGACGCGATAATCCGGGTCATTTACTAAATGCTAAGACGAGAATTAGAGGTCATGGGGAAGTGGTTGTTTTGCTAGTACATTCTGAAACTGTTCCATCACTTGGGCTAAAAGAAAAGTTATTATTATGTGATTTTTTCACACCAGGGTTAACTGATGGTATTTCACTGGAGTCCAAGTGACAACAACTCCCTTCAGGTCTCCAGGACTCTTTTGAGTATTCTGGTCGATTGCAGCTATACAGTGGTCTGGATGGTCTCAATTCTTCCGCGGATTTCTTGTTTTTCCAGTCTTTTTTCCGAGATTTTTGGGACCGTCCCATGTACACCAACTACAATTGGTATCACTTTAACCCTCATATTCCACAGCCTTTTCAATTCTTTGGCAAGGTCCAGGTATTTTTCAATCATTCCATTTTCCTTCAGTTTCAAACTGTGATCTACTGGAACTGCAAAGTCCACCAGTTGACACGTTCTCTTTTTATTATTATTATTATCATTATTATTATTATTATTATTATTCACATCAGGGTACACTAATGATCTGTCACTAGAGCCTGAGAGACAGCATGTCTTCTCAGGTTTCTAAGTCTCTTCTGAGTATGCTATAGTGCGGATGGTCCCAGTTCTTGAAACCATATAACTGTTTGCAAAACTATATATGTATTTACCAACCCTCTACACGAACAGGTTACATTTTTTAAACGGAATTTAACAGGTGGGAAATTACAGTTTTCCATCTCCCAGACTGGTTACGTAAGCAAGGTTAAAAGGCCCAGTCTGCCCTAATATTTACCCATAGATAGAGGGTGAATAGTTGGATTCAATCGTTTCATAAGTGTATTAGCGCAATGTGAAATGCAAAAAGCTTCGTCCAGGATTTAAACTCGGGTCGACGAGTCAATTTCATACAACTGTAACCATTCACCAAACGCCTCCATGACCTTTCCGGTATGAGTGGCTAGACGAAAGAAGAAGAAAGACCTAAATCTGTGTTTCAGTCGGAAGGTCTACAGATGAGAATCTATTTAAATTTCGGCCGATTTAATCCGGGATTTAATTATATTGAATATGTTTCCGTTATTGAAGCTATTTGATAAGGATCCCTTCAGATCCTGTAAAATAAATTGGCGTGCGTTATTGCTTTGCTAGATAGGAGAATTATTGTAACAATTTGATCTTCTCATAAAAGAGACACGATAAGAATCGTAGCTCAACTCAGTCAATACAGTTTAGTTTGGCGACGGCTCAAATAAACAATGTAAATGAAAATATCAGTGTTTGTCGTTGCATTGGACGAAACTAGTGATACCAGAAAATTCGTCAGAGAAGTGTGGGTAACAGAAACACTATATATACATTTTATTTATAAATATTTGTGTTTGTAAATAGAGAGATGTTTAGCGAGTACACCTGAAAGAACGTTGCCGTTGTAATTAGTTTACACTGGGTTTTGTATCAAACTAAATTAAATCTAGTATCAATATGTTCTTAAAGACTATATTGGATCTAGCCTGGTACGAACTATATTTAAAACTAGCAGGACCCGTAGATATACCACAGTATGATTATTTAATGCTTACAACGTTTGATGTGTTTACTTAAATTCACACACACACACACACACACACATATGTATGTATGTGTATATATATGTATGTTTTTTCACTTAACAGTTTTTGAATAGATTGACCGACAAAGCAAAAGAGTCTCGCAGATTTCTTATTTTCTGTGACACATTTATTTTCCCTTAAACTAAAGAAAGTCCTGATGAAGATCTGTTGAAACAGATCGAAACACTGCAGCGTAAGCGAAATAAATATTACTGGTTTATGAACTGATGTTTTTCAATTTTTCATAATACGGTCGAATTCACTTCCACCTTTTCTTCACATATATGTATGTGTACATATATACATATATGTGTGTATAAATGTAAGTATATATATATATATATATATATATATATATATTATATATATATGAAATAAATATTTTTAGAAAAAACAAATAAAAGATGTTATAATTCGCTGACAGATATCTGTTTCGACCTTTTATTAAAGCGGTCTTCATCAACAGCGAAATATTTGTGATAGAAAGACGGTGTGAGTAAACTGTTACAAACAAATGTGGTACAAACGAACGTTCGTGTTCGGAGCCGGAATTTTTTTTTTTAATTTTGAAAATGCATATTCTGTTTTAAAAATAAAATAATTTTTTTTTTTTAACAGTTATCCAGGTATTTTGTTTTTTCAAAAAGACAGTACGAAATACCTGGATATCTACATCTTTCCGGAGTTTAATGTGGTCTGCAGTGGCTGGAATCATGAACTTTTTAATAGTTTTTTTATACATTTTTTTATACACATTTGCATCAAACTCTTTTGAGTTTTCTTTGTGGATTATAATGCATCTGTTTAAAAAAAATTAATTTTTTTTATTTTTAAAACAGAATATGCATTTTCAAAATTAAAAAAAAAATTCCGGCTCCGAACACGACCGTTCGTTTGTACCACTGTTGTTTGTAACGGTTTATTCACGCCGTCTTTCTATCACAAACATTTCGCTCTTGATTAAGACCGCTTTAATAAAAGGTCGAAACAGATTTCTGTCAGCGAATTATAACATTTATTTGTTTTTTTTTTCTAAAAATATTTATTTCATACTGTCGGATTCACTTCCATTCACTTTTCATATATATATATATATATATACACATATGTGTATCTGTAATAAAGTTTGTAAGTCGGCTTCTGGTCGAAAGAGATATATGGTGGTGCATGATCATCAAATATTATCATCTGATCCATCCGATCAAGTGGGAAGGACGTTTTTCCTATGTCATATTTGCATCAAACTTTTTAGATCTGCACAATAATTGATGGGTCATTTGAGGGCTCATGAGAGGAAAGGTTCTGGTGGTGGGGTTGGAGGATTGTGAGGGACGGCAGTGATCTGTAAAGATTATCTTATCGTTATACATATGTGTGTATATATATGTTTGTTAGTGTGTATATGTATAAACGTATATATACACATACATATATTTGTGCGTATATAAATGTGTGTATATATATGTGTGTGTATATATGTACATATAAGTGTGTATATGTATACATATCTGTATGTGTGTATATATTTATAATTCCTGAAGTTTTTCTTAATCGGGGCTATTTCTGATTGCTTGCTAAGTGTTATCGAGTAAAAAAGGGACAAAGACCCCATAAATACGCTTTAATTTTGCTTAATGCAGTTTCGTAAGGGTTGTAGAGTGATTTTTAGGTTTCATTTGTGAAAAGGGGGAGGGTCAGTATAGGATTTTTTTCCTCCTCTCGCTATTTCATTTCGACTTAAGATAGCGGCTATAATTTTAAAAGGAAGGGGGGGAAGGAATTTAGTGTTTAAGGAGGTTTAATGGATAAGCAATTTTCTTTCTAGTTATACTAGTGTAAATGAATATTAATAACTTTAAGCGAAACAAATAAATGAAGACAGAGCTTTTAAATTGAAATATTTTATATTTTATTGGTAGATAGAACATGTAGTTATATTTATATTCTGTCTAATTCCATTTAGTTATCATCTAATTGTAATTCATGAAGTACATTTTATTGATAAATATAAGATGTATTCTTTTATTTAGGCTTCCATTTTTTAGAGTTAGTAATTAATCTTCAATACGTCGTAATGTTGGGTAAACGCATTGGTTTATTTTATATTTTATCAGTAGTTAAAACATGTTAATCTAAATTTTAGTAAACTTAAACTTTTTTATTTTTTTATTGTTAAACATAATATATATTTTTATATATTTTTAAAGTTAGTAATTAATCTTTGACACGTCGTAACGTGGGAGTAAACTCATTATTATATTTTGCATTTTATCGGTAAATATAAAATGTTATCATAAATGTTAGTAAGACACAATTGAAACGATGCATTTATCGAATTATTTTTCAACTCCCGCAACTTTAATCGGAAGTAGTCCCCGAGATAAGACTATCGAATTCCAAACCGACTTAAAGGTTGCGGCTGTTTCACACAGTAAAATTCACCATGTAAATACGAAAATAAAAACTGTAAAATAAAATAAAAATTAAAAGTTGCGGCTATTTCATACAGTGCTAACACCATGTAAATATGTCAAATAAAATAAAACATCAAAATAATTTTTTTTTAAATAAAAAAGGGGGTTTATAAATATTTTTTAAAAAATGTACAAAAATGGTATATATATTACAAGCTAAAATAAAATTTGAAAAAAAAATGTAAAACAAATCATTAAAATAATTCCTCTCTTATCATTATTAAAGAAGAGTTGACTTACCTAATAATCTAATCCTCGTAATCCGTACGAAAAAAAAGTGTTTCTGGCTACGCATCCCATTTAAATATGGAGTTCCGCGCATCTGATTGGCTGGTACTAACAACCAATCGGATGCGCGGTGTTTTGTATTTGAATGGGATAATTCTACAACCGTCCAAAAGTTTTTCTTTTTTCATGTCAGGTCTTTTAACGGCTAGTGTTGGGGGGTTGTACCAGAGTTTGATCGCCTCTGGTGGGGTCAGCAGGGCGAGGGAGGTCTGATGCTGGAAGACCCGAAGCCTCCCAATGACCCCTGCGGAAAACATTCACTTATGACAACCACCAGCGCCCCAAAATATAGGAGCGTATATTTAAAGTAAAAAATACATATTCGTATGTGTGTTTATATATCTATACATATATATGTGTGTGTGTGAATAAGTTTAATACGTAAAAAGTATAATAATCTTGATTTAACTCTCTCTCTCTCTCTCTCTCTCTCTCTCTCTCTCTCTCTATCTATCTATCTATCTATCTATCTCTCTCAGTCTTTTTCCTTTCTTTCCTTTTTTTCATCTTTTGATTATATTCGATTGAAACAGATTAGCTTTATTGCTTATCACCCATCTGTCTCTCTTTCCCCGTACTATCTTTTTTCTTTCATTCTTTCTTATTATATTTTTTGTGTAGCATGTGATTTTCCTTCCATTTCTTTATTCTACAAACGGAATGGTTGATTATTTAGCTGAGGTGATGACATTCATGAGAAATAAGAATTCAGCGGATAACAAACAACAGATAATCAGGATATACATTTTTGCATTTCATTTTATACGGTCTCCTTTTTAAGTGGCGCGTGTTACAAGATAAGATTTAAACACACTAATAACATGGGCTGTTTTGAGGCAAATATAACTCAGATTTTCATAGAGACGTGATAATGAATAGAATTTATTCTATGTATTAACGATTTTGAGCATAAATTAACTTTCTCATAGATAAACTTACGCAATTCCTGTGGCTATTGTGATGTAAGCAGTGATGTAGTTTCGGTTACAAACAGAAAGACACCAAATCTGTATTATAATAATATGTAACAAGCGACAATGATTAAAAATAAACTAATTGAAATTCGTCTATCATTATTTTTATCATTCGTTACGTACATCTGACTGGTGTTAGACAGCCTACACACATGTTTGAAAAATCAAATCTTAAGTAGTCCTTTTAACTAACATTTACATTCGACATTTTGTTTCTCTTTAAAATGGAAGATATTCTTGGAGAATTTTAAGGAGCCGCACCAATCGTGATATAAATGAAAGAGCTGCACAAGGCATGGTAAATAGAAATGTCAAGCGGACAGATTTTACCGAAGGACATTTTTTTCAAATGAATAGAAGATAATAGGAGATAACTGACTCAAAAGAAGAATGGATCAGAGGTTGCTTCTTTTTTTACTGGAAAAGACCAGAGGATCATGGGAGCGATTGATGTCTTAATGGTTTCCAGTATTAACCGGACACTTCCTTTACAACAAAGAAGAATAAAATAACATCAAACATGGTTAGAGAGCAGAGAAGAGTATTGCATGTTGTAATGATTATCAAGTAGGTTGGTTGGCTGGTTGGTTGGTTGGCTTACAGCATTAACTTTTGAATAGTTTTGAATGGTACTGACCTGATAACATTGCATATCATAGTGAATAAAAAAATGAATCGGACAAAAGGGGGATTATGTATAAAAATTGATAGATGTTGAAACTTTAATATGGCTACCAAGATTATCCACTCTCCGGGCGTAACTATCAAGTTTTGCTGTAATGAAATATATTAAATTAGAAAAACTAATGAAATTAAATAAGAATGCATATAAAAAGATTACACTTATAATAATATGATAAATTAATATAATATAATAAGATAATATAAAAAAAATTATATTTTAATTGGTTTTTATATAAAATCATTCATAAGATTGATTTTAATAGGTTAGAGAATAAAACAATAATATTAGAGATCAATAACACTAAGTATTTATTCATTAAACCCAGTTTTGTTAAGACCAATATGCAAATTAACCACACCATATTTTATGTAAACCTTTATTTCTTAGGGATATATTAGCCACATTGCAAAATTGTAAACGTACTAATAATATGGGCTATTTTGAGGCAAATCTAACTCACATTCTCATAGAGCCATCATTAATAAATAACATTTATTCTATATATTAACGATTTTGATAATAAATTAAACACTCATTGATAAACTTACACAATTTCTACACAAGGATATTGTGATATAGCAATGACGAAGTTTCGGTTCTAGAAAGACAGACACCGAATTTCCATTATAATGATATTCGAATCAGCTAAGTAGAGAGAGGGATAATAAAAAGTTAGTCTCGCAGATCCATTGATTGTTTTGGTCTTATATAATTGATTTATGTTTTAATCACGATCACTTTTCCTTTCTTACTTCGGCTGGTTATGTCAAGCCCTAGCACCTATATGATTTTCCCAACCTTATTGCCCTTATGGCAACCCCCAACCCCTTTTTATCATATGGATGCTAGAAGGCGGTGACTGAGGGTCTACATGTCCTGGAAATGACGTTAAACTCTATCTGATGGTGAGGTTCCAGTTTTGGAGGTTTGGGGAATGTGGAGCACCCTTTCATCACCATTGCTCCCTGGTCCACTCTGACCCGGAGTGGTAGTACCTGTTAGGGTCCTATCTATGGGTTAAATAGAAAAATGCGAAAAATGTATTAAAAAAATTGTATTATCCATTAAGAATTGATTTATTTCAAAACTTTATCAGCATTAAATGGCCCACCGAGGTTGATATGCCGTAAAACAAAACAAACCCCAAATCCTTCTCTTACTATTTGAATACTATTTTATAAATATCTTTCCAGATATAAGTAAAATGTTCATTATTTTTGCACAAAAAGCAAGCTCTAGTGGTAGTGAATGTGTATATATATATTTACTTTGTCATTAATTATTTTATTTTGACAGTTTCTTCCGGACATACATAAATACACACAAACTGCCTTTTATATATGTATAGATAGATGTAAACAATATTAACAATAAACGTTTCTGTGATTTCTAAATATTTTGGAGACTGAGAATAACACAAATAAAGAAGAATATTTTAGGCTGGATTTCATAGATTAGGAGTGACCTCATCTCGGTTATTCAGTTCTCCAGCTAGTGACTACTGTAGACACCTGAGGAACGCCGTCAGGAACATTAATCGAAACGTCGTGAGAAAGGTGCGGACACCGGTCCAAGTGCGTCAGTGTTACACCGAGAATCTCTTGGGGTGTGCTTGGCTTAGTTTAATTTTCAGGACGTGAGACACTTGATTATTTTCTTCCACAATCACACTCGTCACTTATGCTACTGGCAACCACTGAATTTGTATGGATGCACAAAAGGGTAGTAAGTAATTTGCATGAAAAGGGCACCTGTAAACCTTCAATTAGTTTATTAAATTTGCAGCGCTGATAAAAGAATAGCAAGATTAGAAAAGGGAATAGAGTGAGAAAATAAGAATCCAAGTGAGTTGGTTGGATTTTACTGCATGTCAACCCTTGTTGGGTTATATTATGCCAAAGGAAGCGCGTAGTGTAATGGTTAGAGTTCAAATCCTGGATTGCATTTCATTTAGCGCAAATACCCTTGTGAAAGGTATGAATCCTACTCCCCTCCTGCTATGGGTAAATAGTAGGACAGACTGGGCTCTTTAACCTTGGTTAGGCAACTGGTCTAGGAGAAGGAAAACTCTGAATTCAAACCTGCTAAACTCCACTTAAGAAATTGACCTTGTGTCCCATCGTGCTCGTGCGGAGGGGTTGGTAAATATATATATTATACCAAAGATGTTTTGTTTTAGTCATTCTTGTTGGTATTCAATTTTTTAAAAACTCCATTTTTTTAAAACCCATTTTTAAATCTCATTTTCTCTATTTAACCCATAGATGGGTCTCTAACAGGTACTACCACTCCGAGTCACGGTGAACCTAGGAGTAATGGTGATGAAGGAGTACTCCACATTCTCCACATCTCTAGAATTGGAACTTTACCATCAGAGGGAGTTTAACGTCATACCCAGGACATGGCCCTCAGACACCACCTTCTAGCACAGATATCATAAAAAGGGTTACCATGAAGGCAATAGGGTTGGGACAATGATATAGGAGCTAGAGCTTGACGTGACAAGCAGATTGATCGATGGGGACCTCTCCGACAGCTCGTCTAGTCTAATTAAGGGCCAAAGTGGAGTGTAATTTAAGTAAGATATATTTGGAGCCCTACGTAGATCAGAAGTTAGAGAGCTAGTTTTATTCATCACTGCAAAGTGAATTCGTTCTTAACTGGGAAAATCACTATTGTGACTTTGCGGAAAACTCAGATGACTTTCAATTCATTTTATTTATTGAGCCTCATATATAATACACTAGTATTACCATAGTACCTGATGTTGCGGTAGTACGAGACGTCCATGTTTGCATTTCAAACTGTTTTAATATCCCTTGGGAATGGTATGTATCAAACTATTCTCCCTCCAGCTATGGGTAAATAGTAGGGCAGATTGACCTCTTTAGATTTGTATATAGCAACTGGTCTAGAAGTTAAATTCTGCTTAAACATAACTTTGGATCACGTCCTGCTCGTACAGAACGATTGGTAATAGTAGAGCAGACTCGTATGTATTTACCGGTTGGTAAATACATACGAGACATGTTTACCGCTGCATTCATTCAAATCGAGCAAACGTCGTGTTACGACGAGAAAGTTCTTTTTTTTGGGGGGCGGGGGTCTACAAAAGGATTTAAAACGTAATAAAATAATCAAAACTAGCAGGACCTGTAGATATACCACACAATAATAATTGACTTATTTCAACGTTTGATATGTCGACTTAAAAGCTAATGCTAAATATTCAATATGTAATAAAAAGTATAATAATCTTCCTTTAACTTATTCTCACTTCTTCTTTCTTTCTTTCTTCTTTCTTTTCTTTCTTTCTTTCTTTCTTTTCATCTTTTCATTATGTTCGAATGAAACAGATTAACGTTATCGCTTCCGCACGCTCACTTCCCATCTCTATCTTTTCCCTATTCTCTTTCTTATTATATTTTTTCTGTGTACCATGTCATGTTTCTTCCCTTTATTTCTTTATAATAAAAAAAACGGAATGGTTTGTTATTTAGCTGAGGTGACGACACTTATAAGAAATAAGAATTTAGCGGATAAGCAACACCAGATAATCATGATTTACATTTTTGCATTCTATCTTGGACGGTCACATTTTTAACTGAACGATGTTGCAAAATGATAATGGTCGTAGAATTAAGGAACACAAATATCAATATAAATCATCTTCGAAGTGCAAATATATATTAAACTTGCTTATAACCCGTCGGCAATTAGGTTAGCTCCTGTGTAGTGCTTTTGATTGGGCCTCTTTTCAAGAGAGAGAGAGAGAGAGAGAGAGAGAGAGAGAGAGAGAGAGAGAGAGGGGCATTTTCTCTGCTCAAAATTCGGGTTGTATCTAAATCTAAACTAGTTACGTTTTTCTCATGCTCGCAGCTTTACAAAACCATAGTCGACAACAAAGACAAGGCCATTGATAGTAACCGAAGCTTCAGCAATGTTTGTTGCAACGACAATCTTTCGTGTGGTTGAAGCTGTTCTTTCAAAGACTTTCATCTGCTCGGATGCTGGTAGATTTCCATACATTCTCAAAATCTTCATTTTTATTTTTGCATCTTTACCAAGTCTTCGAGCTTCTTGAATAAGTTGTTGAACGACTGTTTCTACCTCTTCTTGACCTGTGAGAAAAGCTAAAATATCACCATTTGGTTCATTACGGTGAATCTTCAAAAGAGGATATACTCCCTCGCTGTCTGGCTGATACCAGCTTTAGGCCACACCGAAGACGACTTTATTTCTAAAAAGTTATTTTGACTGCATATTGTAAGAGTGTGTAGAAATTGATCCAGTGCGAACAAAATACTACCAAGTAAGTAATTTGAAAAAAAAACTTTTCTCGAAAATAAGACCATGCAGGATTTTATATTTCCTAAAAGAAATGGAATAGTACTAAAAAATATAAGGAATTAAACAATAGTTAATATCTATACATACAGGTGTGTCAAAAAAGTATCTAGATTTTATGTACTTTTTGACACACCTTGTATTCTAAAAAAAATAACGTTTTATTCGTTGTTCATTTCTACCTTGGTAAATACAGCTTCAGTCTCGATACTTTTATGATACACCTCGTATTCAGAAAAAAATTAACGTTCCATTCATTTTTCATTTCTAACTTGGTAAATACAGCTTCAATCTTAATACTGTTATGACACACCATGTATTCTGAAAAAAAATTAACGTTTTATTCATTTTTCATTTCTACCTTTGTAAATACAGCTTTAATCTCGATACTTTTATGACACATCTTGTACATTTTTTTCTACCAAACTATCGCTACGAATCCAAAAGATAGTCGGCATTAAATAAACCATCGAGGTAGATATGCCGTAAAACAAAACAAAACAAACAAACGAACAGAATTAAAATATAATCAAATGATTTTTGAAGAGCTATGAGCATTGAATTATATGCTGAGAGAATTACATACGCTTCAAAAAACATACACGAACACTTCAGACTTTAGAGTGACGTGTCAGTTGATTGCAAAACAGAAATTTGTTAAACAGTAATATTTATACATAAAAAATCAAGAATGTATTATTTAAGATAAACAAGTTTGTAAATAAATAGAATTCACAGATACATCTATTCAAATACTGGGCCAAATTTTTGTAGCCATCCTTAAGGCTCCAAGCAAGAACGCTGTCCAGCGGAAATCCTTTGTGTTAAACAGAGCGTGATCCTTAGTGAATAATCCTTTGGTTGTTCCTCGGTGCTCCACAGGCTTGCAGTTCCTTCGTCAATGATTGTAAATGGACGTATCACCGATTAAGTAGTTAACCTATTCGGGCTGTTGATTGGCTGAGGTTTAAACCGAGTGACCTCGCTTAGTCTATAAATTTAAGTAGTAGATTGCAGCACGGCTTATATACTTGGTGTAATGGTTAACAAGGTATACTCGCAGTTTCATTACTACTGAATAACGAGCCCAATCATCACTGGATGCCCCTTACTTGGGACATTGTGTCACATCCTACCCGTGGTGAACGTATTGGGTAAATACCTACATTTATTCAAACTAGCAGGACCTGTGGATATACCACAGTATCATAGTTTAATTATTAAAACGTTTGATATGTTTACTTAAGAGCTATTGCGGAATAGTTCAATACGTAAAAAGCATAGTAATCGTGATTAAATATCTTTCTCTCTTTTTTTCATCTTTTCATTATGATCAATAAAACAGATTAGCGTTATCACTTCCGCACGCTTATCCTCTCTCTCTATCTTTCCCCTACTTTAATTATTTCTTTCTTATATATTTTATGTGTGGCATGTCTTTTTTCTTCCTTTCTTTCTGTATAATAAATACGGAATTGTCTATTATTTAGCTGAGGTGACGACACGCATAAGAAATAAGAATTCGGAGGATAAGCAACAGCAGATAATCAGGACTTACATTTTTGCATTTCAACTTGGACGATTTGGACGGTCTCATTTTTAACCAGAGGGTGATGCAAGATGATAGCGGTCGTACAATTAAGGAACACGACCATTAATATATAGATACTGGGCGTCATACCGTGGTGTAATTGTTGGCTGTCTAGTCTCGTTGACCCATTACTACTGAATAACGAGTTCGATCCTCGCTGTATGCCCGACACTTGCAACCTTGCCTCATATGTTGCCCGTCGCAAAGGGTGCATATCTTCGTGAGGTAATGGTTAGAAAGCTAGTCTCGCAGATCCATTACCACTGAATAGCGGGATAAATCTCGGTAGATGTCCCATAATTGTAACCTTGTCTCACATCCTACCCGTGGTGAACAGTTTGGCTAAGGGGCGTCCCATCGTGGTGTAATGGTAAGCAAGCTAGTCTCGCATATCCAATAAATGTTTCATACTAGCAACTTAGTGTCACATCCAACCAGTGTTGAACTGGTTGAACTGGTTGAACTGGTTGGGTAAATACCTATCCAGGACACCCGTCTCAGTCAGCAGAGCGTCCGTCTAGGAACCACAAGGTTCCGGGTTCGATACCGGTCCTCGCCAACTCAGCGTATGAGTAGCACAGTGATCTGTGCGGTAAAGTAAGGAGTTGACGGTAGGTGTCAAGCACTAGTGAAAAGGGGATAGACTCCCTCGCTGTCTGGCTTATACCGATTTTAGGCCACCCCGACGACTTACTTTTACACTTCTGCTAGGGATGCTGTCAGGGTACGCTAAGCCTCACCGACAAGGTGAACTATTTGTCAGAGATATTTATTAGACATAATTTACAATTACCACAACACTACAATTAGACTACCGGTAGGAATCGATCTTAGAATGATATGCAAGGCCAACTTGTTTTCCCGTCCTCAACATTGACCTCGCACGGTCGGCTGGGACGTTAGAATACACCGACTGCACCTCTGTACAGGGGTAAGATTGCCCCAATGGGACCATCTGTCGGCTGTGGGTGGTGACCCGTGATATTTAAGGATGAAAGCCCTGGTGGCTGAGCAGTCCATGACATGCAACACTCCACTTTGCTCCTTACTTAGGCTAGATGTGCGGTCGGAGAGGCCCCTCCAATTAATCAACCGGTCATTCCAAGCCCTAGCACATATATGATTGCCCCAATCCTATTGCCCTTATGGCAAGCCACAACACTTTTTATCATATGGGTGCTAGAAGGCGGTGGCTGAGGGTCTTCATGTCTTGGGAATGATAGTAAACTATCTGATGGTGAGGTTCCCGTTCTGGAAGTCTGGGGAATGTGGAGCATCCCTTCATCACCATTGTTCCCAGGTCCATGGAGTGGTAGTACCTGTTAGGGTCCCATCTATGGGTTAAATAGAAAAATGCGTTTATAAAAAAATTATCCATTTAAGAATAAATTCATTTCAAAACTTTGTCGGCATTAAATGATCCACTGAAGTTGATATGCTATAAAACAAAACAAAACAAAACAAACCAACATTGACCAAGTGTCGCTCTCGATATGTGTATCAGATACATCCAGTTAATTAACGTCCAGACATTAAAACTTTCAAATAATTTATCCGCAATCCTACCTCGGAATTATCAGAACAAGAATCGTTAAATTTATGCATTTAAAACCCAGCAAGCATTTAAATGAATCGACAAATTTATTCAAACGCTGATTTTTCAAATAAATAGAAATTAATTTTGTCCAATTATACTAAACAGTCGACCAATTCCGTGAAGAAGAGAAAACCTGTCAGAACCTTCTGCGCAAAAAAAAAAAAAAATACTTTTTTTAATTCAATGTTCTTATTATACTTTACTAGCAAATATATGCACCCTCCGGGTGCATGTATTTAAGTTTTAATATAATAAAATATCATATTAAATTAGAAATGCTAATGAAACTGAATAAGAATGTAGATAAAGAGGGGTATGATTGAAAAATAGAACAACTTTGAAACTATTCCATCATTTTCCTTACTCCCGTCTTTCATTGTTAAATTTTCCTAATTTAACTGTTTAGTTAAAATAGGAAGTAAAGAATAATATTGGTTATTTCTTCTTGTTAAGGGATTTCTTTTAAGATTTATTGAAGAGATTTTTGCTCATATTCATTGATGAAAGCAAACAATTAGAAATTAATAATACTAAGCATATATTTATTAAAATCAAATTTTTAATATCAATATGCAAATTAGCCTTCCCATTCATACTGTAAACCGCTATTTTGTTGTATATATAAATACAATTGCATGTTATTAGTATGTAGATATGGTTAACAGTATAAGTAATATAAGACAATTTTATTAATAATTGAGGTATAAATAAAAAATAAAATCATGGTAAATGTGACGTCAATAACTAAGGGAATTGTGACTTGAGTAGTGATTTAGTTTCGGCTTCAGACAGAAAAACACACAATCTACATTATAATAAGATGTTCTTATTTTACGTTATGTTAATTCATTTAGAATTAATTTTTAATCCGTTATTCATATTTAACATTCGCAAAGAGTCACGTTTCTCTTTTAGTATTTTTTTTACTAATGTCAATACTTATAACTAACAAATATATGCACCCTCCGGGTGCAAGTATTTAAGTTTTAATGTAATAAAATATTATATTAAATTAGAAACGCTAATGAAATTAAATATGAATGCAGATGAAAATATTTGAAACAGAGGGGGGTATAATCGAAAAATAGAGCAACAGAAATTTACTCTTCCCTAATTCCTGTCTTTCATTGCTAAATTTTCCTAATTTAACTATTTAGTTAAAATACGAAGTAAATAATAAAATGACCATTATTTCTTCTTGTTAATGGGTTTCTTTTAAGATTTATCTCATTCATTAAGAGGAAACCAAACAATTAGAAATCAATAATACAAAGCACATTTTTTCAAATCAAATTTTTCATATCAATATGCAAATTAGTCTTCCCGATTGGACTGTAAACCGCTATTTCGTTGTATATACTTGCATGTTATTAGTATGTAGATATGTTCAAGAGTATCTATAATGTAAAACAATTTTATTAATAATTGAGTTTTAAATAAAAATAAAATCATGGAGAATGTAACGTAAATAACTAAGGAAATTGTGACATGAGTAGTAATATATTTTCGGTTACAGACAGACAAATACAAAATTTCTATTATAATAAGATTTATGCATTGTTTTAATAGGTTCTTGTTAGTATCTTCAAGTCGTTTATTTATTTAGTTAATTAGTTTTACTTATAAGAAGTGCATATCATTTTTAAGTATGGGAAAAAGTAATTAATTGTAAATCAATATGTTCAAGCAAAAGCGTACTTGGCGCAAGTATTTAGATTTTAATGTACTAAAACATTATATTAAATTGGAAAGACTAACGGAAATAAATAAGAACTGATATCAAAATATTACACGTATTTTAATGTTATTTTAATCAATTTCTATATAGAATTATGTAAGAAGAAAATATTTAAAAATATAACAAACACAGGATGTTATGATTAGGGGAACAATTTTATGTGTCAATACATAAGCATTTCGGTATATTGTACCATCTTCAGGACACTGTTAAGTAATGTTTATGTGAGGGACAAAATGAAAGATGTTAAGTGTATAGTGAATGTGTGAATATGATACACTTAACATCTTTCATTTTGTCCCTCACATAAACATTACTTAACAGTGCCCTGAAGATGGTACAATATACCGAAATGCTTAAGTATAGACACATAAAATTGTAACATCCTGTGTTTGTTATATTTTTAAAATATTTTCTTCTCATATTGTCGGATTAATTTCCTCACCGTATGTCCATAGAATTATGTATAGGATTGCTTTTAATACGTTCAGAATAGCATGAGAATATTTGAAATCAGTAAAAGCGAATAATTACACTGGTTTACAAAGAAATATTTTTTGTCTGAGGCAAGAATGTGAATATGTGTTTTTTACTTATTTGGGTGTGCTGAATTCAAATTTATAAACAGTTTTTCTCTATCACCTCTAGTTTTCTGTCTTTTAAATAGTCTCATTTTAGTATATACGTGTTTATTTCAACAGTCGCAGCAGCTTATTACAGATAAAACAGGATAGATAAAGAACATTGACGGAATAAATATACTTGGATGACACAATGTACACAATTCATAGTACCGAAGACAGTTAGAAATGTGTTTTCTTAGATGATCTGTTGTATTTTGTCTTCGGGATGTCACGCAAGAGCATCCAGCAGAAGTCTCCCATCATGCCGGGGTCCCACTTGCCTTGGTAGTTGCTCTCCATCTTTGTAATGTCTTGGTGGAATCTTTCTCCGTGCTCATCACTCACTGCTCCAAGGTTTGGAGAGAAGAGGTTGAGGTGGGAATGGAGAAAATGAATTTTTAAGTGACATTTGGCATGCCATATCCTCATAAGTTTTTAGCAACTTCTCAATACAGACTTGGTAATTTGGTACGCGTGTGTTACCAAGGAAGCCATTACAGACTGACTTAAATGCTTCCCATGCTCTCATTTTCCTGCATAATAACTTGAAAAAAGTCACACAATATTATAAATTAACCCTGAATGCATATACGCCTTAATGTACAGTATGTGTACAAAATGTACAGTATGCATATCTAAAAAAAACTAGAGGTGATGAGTAAAAACGGATTTCAAATCTGAATTCAGCACCCCCAAATTAGGTTAAAACAGCTATTTTTGTGCTTGCCTCAATTTCTTTGTAAACCAGTGTTTATTTTTTAAAATCATTATACAAACTAGCATGAATATGCACTGTCCGAGCGTAAGTATTTAAGTTTTAATATAAAGAAATATATTAAATTAGAAAGGTAAACGAATTTTAATAAGAACGCATATAAAATATTACACTTATTCTAATTGGTTTCTATATAAATATCTTTCATAGGATTGATTTCAAAACGTTGGAGAATAAAACAATGATATTAGATGTCAATAACACCATGTAATTATTTATTAAACCCGGTTTTATTAAAACCAGCATGCAAATTGACCACAACATATATAATGCAAACCTTTATGCCTTAGTGATATATAATATACATTGCAAGATTTTAAACGCACTAATAACATGGACTGTTTTGAGGCAAATCTATATCAGATTTTCATAGAGACATCATTAATGAATAAGAATAGCAGGACCTGTGGATATAACACAATGTGATCATTTACTTATTACAACGTTTAATTTGTTTAATTAAGAGCTATTACGAATAGTTCAATATGTAAAAAATATAATGATCTTGATTTAACCTCTCTCTCTCTCTCTCACCCCCTCTCTCCCTCCCTCTCTCTCTCTATTTTTTTTCTTTCCTTCTTTTCATATTTTCATTATTTTTGATTGAAACACATTAGTGTTATTGCTTCCGCGCGCTCACCCCATCTCTATCTTTCCCCCACTCTTTCTTATTATATTTTTCTGTGTAGCTTTTTTTCTTGCCTTTCTTCTTTATGATAAAAACGGAATGGTCCATTATTTAGCTGAAGAAATAAGAATTCGGTGCATTAGCAACACCAGATATTCAGGATTTCCATTTTTACATTTTATCTTGGACGATTTGGGCGGTCGCATTTTTAACTGGAGGGTGATGTATGATGATAACGGTCGTACAATTAAGGAACACAGGTATTAACATATAGATGCGTTGTTTTAAAAGGTTCTTGTGAGTACTTTACGCCTTTTATTTATTTATCTATTTAGTTAGTTGCTTATAAGAAGTGTATATCTTGTTTAAGTAATGGGTTTGGTTTGGTTTGGTTTGGTTTGGTTTTACGGCATGTCAACCTTTGTTGGGTCATTTTATGCCGAAGACATTTTGTTCTATTTATGCTTGATGGGTATTACATTTTTTTAACTCAGTTTTTTAAACAAATTTTTAAACTCATTTTTCTTCTGTTTAACCAATATATGGGATCTTAACCGATACTACCACTCAGTGGCAGAGTGGGCCTAGAAATAATGGTGATGAAGGGGTATTCCACACTCCCCAGATCTCCAGCATTGACCCTTCACCATCAGATTAACGTCATACCCAGGACAATAGGATCTTCAGCAACCGTCTTCTGGCACATAAAAGTTTGGGTTTTTTTTCTATAAGAGTAATATAGTCGAGATAGTCATATAGGTGTTAGGGCTTTATGTGACCAGCTGATTGATCGGAGAAGCCTCTAAAACCGGTCGTCTAACCAAATTAGGGAAAAAGGAGTGTTTGCATATAATGGACAGCTCAGCTATCAAGATGCCATCCTTAAGCACCTACGTCTAACAGGTAGCCCAATTTGGGGTTTCTTACCCCTCTGCAGTGTTGCAGTCGATGTATTCTTCTGTCCCTGTCGACAGGGCTCTAATTAAATAATTTGTTTACTAGTGTTATTTACTAATTGCACTTATAATTTATGCATTGTTTTAAAAGGTTGTTGTGTAATATAATTAATGAGCGGAAGTAATTAAGGGTTGCAAAATAATCAGTAAAGTAAAAAGTAAATTAAGGTGAAGAAGAGAGAAATAAATATTTTGGAAAGGATTAATCTGGTTGGAATGCATTTTGTTTTTTGTGAATTGTTTGTTTTAATTACAACCAGAGAAAATTCCAATGTTAAATATTTCGGTGATTGTTTGATTAAAATTACAATATACTTATATAATAACTATATACAAGGAAATTGAAATATACAGAAATAAATATCGGAATGATGTAAGGAAAATAACCAGCTGATTAACAATAATCATGAAATAGGGAACGAGGATTCGAAGGAGTCAGTGAGGACAGAAAGTTACTACAGAAGCAAGCACGACGCCGATCTTAGATTAGCCTAACGTCAACAGGCCTGCTTTCCTTCCTTTCTTTCTTCTCCCAATTTTGACAGCTAGCTCATTGGCGGGAACATTAAAAGTTTACGAGCTCCAATTAAGCCGATTCTGTTATTATAAACATCTCTCTATCTCTTTCTGCGTTGTTGATTACTAGGAAGGGATAGAGGACATTATACAGTTGTTGACAAAAAATACTTGCATCCGAGTTTGTTTTTAAAATCCAGTACAGGTGTAACGTAGTGAGTTTTTTCACTGCGTCTTCAAAGTGCACCAAAATGCACTATTATCGTATTTAGGGGTTGGCAACGCGCGTTCGTTTACAAGCGCATTCTTCCACACGCGTAAACTTTTGGCTTGTTTACAGTATCCAAATATCTAGCAGTCAAGGGAGTATCACCTTACGCACGCTGCGTGCCTTTCGTTTATTCGTCCAGCAAACTGGTATCAAGTTTCACGACCGTGGGTTTTTAGTCACGGTCAATTTGACTTTCTCCACGGGTGTCTGTCATTCCCATTCACGAAACTGTTGTAGTATCTTTCGTCGTAGTAGAGAAGACTATAATACCGTGTTTATTTTTCAAAAGTTTATTATAATAAAAACTTCACTGCAATTTTTGAGAGAGAGGGTCCCTAATAATCTCTGTCTTAACAAGAGGTGTATTTTAACTGGATTCAACTTAGGGTTTAAGTCCTTAATAAACTTCTCGGTGACAAGTTTTTCTTAACAATAACAGGCCATTCCTTATCGTCCTCAGCGACAACAGTTTGTCAAACTCCGTACGGCCTCGACTAACCCTCGATCACTGCCTCCCTGGCTCTGATCTCCTCTGACTCTTCTAACTGACTGACCCCAAATCTACTGACTCGGGTTTCTTATATAGTATGTGAAACTAATTTTCCAGAAAGATCTTTTTCTGATTCCTTCCAAAAGAATCGAATCTTCCATTCCTTCGAATCATTCTGGTCAAATAGAGTTCACGGCCTTTTAGATCAAAGAACCATTGGTCGTCACGAATACTAGGATTTCGTTAAAATCCGTCATTGTGTCGCCAATATCTCGTTAAAAGATTTTATTTCTTTTTCGGCCGATTCTACAAAGGCCACCCAAGTAAATCAGAGAATCAGGAATACATTTTTGTTTTAAGGTTTCTCCGAGTCTGGCACAAGGCCACAAATATAGGTGCTGGGACGGCCATTATGTAACACAGGGTTATCCGAGATCTTAATTCAGAAGTCTTCTTCACACCGGAAGAAACGAGCCCATTTATAAGAAACAAGACCTAGTAGGTTGCACCAGTTCGTATCTTGAGACCGTTTATTTATTTATTTAGTTTTGTTTATAAGAAGTGTGTAATTGGTCTAAGTAATGAGAAACAAGTAATGAAATGTAATTAAATTATAAGTATGTATTTCTATCAAGCCCTCAACATTTAACTCATTTTCATTCTTCACGTGTCAGATTATTACAAATCCGCCTCCCGGTTCTTCTATCATTTCAAATTAAATTTACTGATAGTGTTATGCGCCAGTTTTTATTTCTTTTTAATCATAAACACACGTATGTACACTTTTGTTTAGTGTCTACCGACCTAACACTAGTTATGTTTATATTGTAACTAGTAGAGCAACCTGGAATTGCCGGGAATTTATAAAGTTAAAAATAAATCTCGTATCTATATCTATAAATAGACTAGCAAGACCTGTGGATGCACCACAGTATAATAATTTAATTATTACAACGTTTGATATGTTTACTTAAGAGCTATGCTAAATAGTTCAATATGTAAAATGTATAATAATCTTGATTTAACTCACTCTCACATTTTTTTTCTTTCTTTTCATCTTTTCATTTTGGTCGATTGGAACAGATTAACATAATAGTCCCCTCTTTCTATCTTTCTTTCTTTGTTACTTTCATGTTTTTCTGTGTAGCATGTATTTTTCTTCCATTTTTTCTTTATAATAAAAACAGGATGGTCCATTATTTAGCTAAGGCGAAGACACTCACAAGAAGTAAAAATTCAGCGATTAAGCGACATCAGATAATCAGGATTTAAATTTTTTGCATTTGAGCTTGGAGAATTCGGTCGGTCTCATTTTTAGCCAAAGGTTGTTTGAAGATGATAACAGGCAGAAGATTAAGGAACAAGCGTGTAGCGATCGTCTGGGATGGACTTGTGTCCAAAACGGTTACCTTTCCTTGGGTATTTAAACAGCAGCCCGGCAATTTCACACACTCTTTCTCTTGGTCTAGCACCCGCAAAACATGGGCTAGACGCGTGGTGTTTCTGCCCATTAAGTGAGAGGCTTCATCCACCAACTATCAGTAAGTGACACACATATCCAATATGAACTCAAAGAACCTTCGTCCTATCTGTTTTGTATCTCGTATTGTATTTTATGTATGTCATTCATCCATGTGCTCAGACAATAAAGTCTGTATTGTTATGTTTTACTTCTTTGTTCCGATTTATTCATAGATATATTCACCTACGTTGGAAGGTTACTCTGAGCCTTCTAACGTATTATAAGAATCACACATTCTATTCTTAAACGAGGTGGATTTTTTCAGATATATCACCAAGGGACTATCAATTGTTTCATATTACTTAATAAAATACATCCATTTTTAATCAGTTTAACTTAAATATTTAAAAAAAAATATTCATGAAATAAAAATTCTATATATTAATACATATATAGAACTTTTATTTCATGAATATTTTTTTCAAAAATATTTAAGTTAAACTGATTAAAAATGGATGTATTTTATTCTAAGTAATATGAAACAATTGATAGTCCCTTGGTGATATATCTGAAAAAATCCACCTCGTTTAAAAAAGAAAAAAATAACATTTTATCTTAGCTCTATGCAGTATCACATTTTTGCAGCGAAAGGTTGAATTTTGTCTTGCAGCAATACTGAGCTGCTTTCTTGTTGCGAGAATGTTTTTTCTCTTCCAATATGTCATTCAAACGCACGATTTATTCATATTTCAGGAATTTGTAATAAAGTATTCCCTTTAACTTCCTCCAAAGCACAGATTATTTTCTCAGTAGAATGTGTCTGATTATAAATCTACTATTCATCGTCATTGACTATCCTGTCCAAAAATGACAAAGAGGTTCTTTTATCCAAAGATGACAAAAAATTCTCTCCAAAGCAAAACGGAGACAAGTGTTTAAATGTTGATCAATTTTCCTATCCTCAGATTCATGGGGGACTCATTCTCCCGCCTTCAGAGTTCTATCCCCCTCTGGCTCGAAAATGACATAATAGAGTTGACTGATTGCATATTAAATAGATTCCAACATATTTGAAAAGAATTTCTAAGACTTCACTAATATTGAAGAAATAAAATTGCCCGGAGAAAACTTACACCAATCTCATAGCTAGTTTGTCAAGAAATGTGAAAATTGGTAATTTGATATTGCCAACACATAACGATACCATAAAAATATATTGCAACAAGCCCAAAAAATCCAAAAGAACTAGGATAGCAAAAGAATTAGGACTAGCAACTAGTTATTTGAATTCCATTGTGCTAGTTTAAAGTGTTACAATTTATGGGCTGTCATGAATTGTGAACGTATCTGTAGTTTGAATTTTAATTAGATCTGTTAGATTAAAAATAACAGGGCTCCATGGAAATTACCGATTACTGTTATTAAACTTTGATCCCTTAGAAGGCGCTCAATTGGACGCGTGAGAATAAGTTAATTTAGTCAGCAGATGCAGCCCGATTTCGAAGGAGTGCAGACGCAATTGTTGGCTCGGACTGGTTCCATCTCCCCAACACGGTGGAATCATAGGTTAAGAAATAAAACTTGGTCAAGAAACAAACAAATTGTTGTGTTTGTTAATTGAATTATTAAACAAGCAATGTCCAGCCCTGCACAACGAAGAACAGAAGAAGAAAACCAACCCTTAACAGAAAACCCTCCCTAGATCAGCCCAGACAAGATGGCGGCCAGACAAGTTAGACGAAGAATCAGCAATCAGAGTAATAAAGAAAGAACAATCAACTGCTATCTCTAATCTATCTCTCTGTCTCTGTCTCTGTCTCTGTCTCAGTCTCTCTGTCTCTCTCTCTCGTTATATAACCAAATCATGTTAAGGGCATATAACATAAGCAATTTGGGCTTTGTGGATAGATTAATCTATATATCAATACTCGTGTTCCTTAATTGTACGACCGTTATCATCTTGTAACACCTTTTGATTAAAAATGTGATCGTCCAAGAGGAAATGCAAAGATGTAAATTCTGATTATCAGATGTCGCTTATCCACCGAATTCTTATTTCTTATGAGTGTCGTTACCTCAGCTAAATAATGACCATTCTGGTTTTATTTCTAAAAAGGTAGGAAAAGGACATGCTACACAGACAAAATATATTTAAAAAAGAAGTAAAGAAGAAAAAAGAGAGTAGGGGAAACATAATTTAAAATTATTTGCATTTTTACAATTGAATATGATTTCATTTATTTTATTGAATAGTTCCTTCGGTTTTTTAAATTTTTTCTTCGAGAGAACGATGGCCTTTATTTTTTAATCATGTTAGTGTTGTTGATTTTTTGAAAAAATATTTACCATTTTATGTGAGGGTTTGATATTTTCCTTTTAGCTTACAGAAATGTTGATTATATTAGAAGCATGTAAAAGTAAAAAACAAATTAAGAGAGTATTCATAATTTTGAAGTTTTATCATTTTCTACTTTTCCATACTACTAATATAACCAATGTAGCTTCATATCATCTATTACACACACACACACACACACGCGCATATATATATATATATATATATATATATATATATATAATATATATATATATATATATAGGGTGCAGCATAAGTAACGCTCTTTGTTTAAGTGGAACAAAATTCAAACCTTTTTGATTATCCTTTATTTTTTCTAACATGAATGTATTGCCACAGGTTAATGGATTAATATAATATATTAACAAAATTGATATAATGCTTATTCGGTTTAATAATGTTCAATACAAATGAAATCAAACCAAATTTAAGAAAAAAAGTTACAAAAGAAATAAAGTTTTAGAATTTAGTCATTTATTTGAGATGTTCAAAATGTTCCCCTTCATGTTCCATACAATTCTGGACTCTACCAGCAACACTTTTACAAACTTTTTGACACATCTCAATGGTAATTTCATGAAATCTATCTGAAATTGCATTCTTTAATTCTGGAATTGTTTTCGGCTGAAAATTGTAAACCTGATCTTTCAATACACCACACTAAAACGTCCGGTGGTGTTAGGTCTGGTGAACGTGATGGCCATTCAATTGGTTCTCTTCGTCCTATCCACCAACCTTCAGAATTTTCATTTAACCATTCCCAAACTCTTGTCCCATAAGATATGAAATTAAAAAGGGCATTACTTATACTGCACCCTGTATATGTATACAACAATTACACGTTTGCAGATTTCTGAGGAAACATGAAGCAGATCAGGAGCTGCTTACTAAATACCTTTCTTATTTGTAAAGAATGTAACCGCTTCTACTAACGACATTCTCTCTTGCTTATCAATAACGTTGACACTCTATAGAAACTTAAGCCCTCAGAAAATAATAACATTACAGTTAATACGTGGATCAGCTTATTTTCTAAGAAAATATTTCTTTTCCTTTTTCTTTTCAGCTTATATCAAAAGTTTATCATTCTGCTAATACAAAAAAAACAAAAAAACAACAGGTCTTTTCTATGAAGGAAACTTGGAGAGGATGACACGTTATGAAGATAGAATAGAAAGCCACTAACTACACGGTTGACGAACACAGTCAAGACTTTCCTCGTCATCTATCGATCGGAAATTTTTTCAGAGAGACCGTTCCTTAGCAGCCTTGTTTGAGTGGACAGTTTTTATTGGATCTGAAGGAGGAATCGGACAAATGAAGAGGAAGGGATAACGGTGGAAATCGATCAGAGTTGTAAAGCTGTTTGAATTACGTATAACCTTCCTTGGAACGGATCAGTCTTTTACTAAATGTTTAAGTACTCATAGACATATATATATATATATATATATATATATATTATATATATATATAGAGAGAGAGAGAGAGAGAGAGAGAGAGAGAGAGAGAGGAGAGAGAGAGAGAGAGAAAGAGGGAGGAGAGAGAGAATCAAAGCCTGAATAAATAAAACCTTGCATTGATAGATTTGACAAATCATTCTTAAGTATCCTTTAAATTGAGTTTTTTACGTTTTTGTTGCCACATAAAAACGCATTCTCTCTCCCTCTCTCTCTATATATATATATATAAATATATATATATATATATGTGTGTGTGTGTGTGTGTGTGTGTGTGTGTATGATGAGTGGCTTAGTTAAATTAGATATTAACTTAAATTGATTTCGACACTTTTGGCTCTTCAAATCTGTATTTTTAAATGGTCGATGATTTAATATTAGGTCTTCTTTATATGATTTCTCTATCACACTGATTTTGTGTTTTCAAATTTCTTTTCCCGTCTATTAAAGAAAAAAATCTCAGCTCAATGGCACGCGCATATACACAATGTTTTAAAAAGTTGATAGGTTGACATTAAAATATTTGAATTTGATTTCTTTACTAGTGAGCATGCATGTTCTAACGTCATGCATTTTATATTCCGATCGTCGGGGTTTTATATGCGTATATACGGGTAGGTAAACCTTAAACGGTAGTTGTTTCTTTTTATATAAGTTTAAGATTATTTGCATGTTGACATTTGAATATGATTTCATTTCTTTTGTTCAATAGTTTCTTCTGTTTTTTTAAATTTTACTATTGCTATTTTTTATTCCAGAGAAAGATGGCATTTGTTTTTGAATCATGTTGGGGTTGTTGATATTTTTTAATTATTTGCCATTATTTGTGGGTTTTGATTTTATTTTAGTTTTAAGAAATGTTGGTCATATAAAAAGCAGGTAAAAGTAAAAAGTTAAAAGTAAGATGTTATTCATTATTTTGAACTTTTGGTATTTTATACTTTTCCACGCTTCTTATATAAACAATAGGGCTTCCTCTGAAAAAAATTGGGTAGAGTTAGTTTTCAGCTTTTAACTAAAAAAATTTTTTTTACTAATATTTATTACTATGACTGTGGATTTTTGACAGGTATAAAGAAGAGTCTGCATGCCAGTATATATATATATATATATATATATATATATATATATATATATATATATATATATATGAGGTTAAGTAAACAAACAAATGTGTTTATTTTTATATGGCTATAAGCCGACAATTTTTTGAGGATACGTGCTTAATTGAAGTCATACCTGATTTTGAAAATTAATTAGTTGATAATTAATGAATTTAGGCGGGCATATATGTTCAAATGTAAGGCTAAACGAATTGAGAAAATGTCAATCTCTGAATGTACGTTTCGACCTATACATATATATATATATATATATATATATTATATATATATATATATAGAGAGAGAGAGAGAGAGAGAGAGAGAGA
>CM042144.1:86031934-86039434 GCA_023376005.1 Doryteuthis pealeii
TCTGCGCAGCATCCAGTATCTGCACAGAGCTGGGCAATGTAGTTCCTTGCTGGACGGCCCACATTAGCATGTCCATGTGCTGGTTTCGATAGGAGAACGTCGCTTATGAGTTCGTCCTTTCTTCTTTAGCAATGTTCAGCATGTCTTGCTCATGACTTGTTCAAGATCCCCCGCAGTATTGTTGTGCAGCTCCGAGCTATCTTATTCTCCAGGCGCCTCGTTAGTATCAAAGTGGTGCAGACATACAGCAGCACTGATACAACCACAGCTTGGAAGAATTGTCGTTTTAACTTGTCAGCTAGATCGGATTTCCAAATGAATGATAATCTGGTTATTGCAGACCATGCCTTCCCTATTTGTGCATTAGCACCACTTTCTGTGGATGAAATATTACTACCTACGTATGTGAATTGTTCTACTTGCCTTTGAGGCTTACCCTCAAGTGTGGAGATGCCTCCTTTCTTTTTAAAACACATGAACTCTGTTTTATCGGAGTTCACATAGAGGTCGATGTTCTTTGCTATCCTCTCCAAACTAATAGATGGGAATAATAATTTAAAATTATCAAAAAGAAAAAAAAAGGGATTCCCATTTAATAAGATATTAGCCTTGAGGTTAATAATAATGATAGAAAAACTATGAAATATTTTAAGTATACAAAAAAAAACGGTTATCGCCAGGGCAAAATATCTTGATATTTAAAAATAAAACGGTTTAATTTCCGTTAATTTCCATATATCAAAATATCTTGCCCTGACGATGACCGTTCTTTTTTTGTATACTTAAAAAATTCATAGTTTTTCTATCATTATTATTTTATTTCATTTTGTATTTAAAATAATAATAAATACAATACAATGTATACAAGGGTAAACTCTTGGTCGAAACACGTGTCAACACTCCAATAGATAATCTTTATCCATTCAACATTTTCCATCCTTTTATTTTTTTAATTTAATTGTTGGATTCACTTCCATTTTTCAACTTACACCCCCCATATATATATATATATATTATATATATATATATATATATATATACCAACCCCACGGCACGAGTAGAATGTGACGCAAGGTCAATTTTTAAGCGTAGTTTAACAGGTTTGAATTCAGAGTTTTCCTTTTCCTTCAACGCTTGCCATACAAAGGTTAAAGAGCCCAGTCTGTCCTACAATTTACCCATAGTTAGAGTAGTTGGATGCAAACCTTTCCCAAGTGTATTAATACTCTGATTAATATTCTGAAGACCGTCATGCCACTTTGTTACAATTTATGGGCAGTCATAAATTGTGAACGTACCTATAGTTCGAATATTAAATAAAGATTTAAAATCGGTGGGTAATTTTCCATAACCGTTGGGATTATGAATGACGTGACGATGATCCTCCGATACAGACACATGAGAATAAGTCGAGTTAAAGATTCAACCCGGCCTTCAAGGAGCGTAGACGTGTTGTCAGATCCCGGGGCTATTGAGATGCGTTGTTTGGTAAAAGGATTCTTGTGAGTACTTTTCACGCCTTTTATTTATTTAATCTATTAGTTAGTTGCTTATAGAAGTGTATATCTTGTTTAAGTAACTGGTTTTGGGCTGATTTGGTTGGCTTTGGTTGTTTTACGGCATGTCAACCTTTTGTTGGGTCATTTTATGGCGAAGACATTATTGTTCTATTTATGCTTTGATGGGTTATTACATTTTTTTAACTCAGTTTTTAAACAAATTTTTATACTCATTTTCTTCTGTTTAACCAAATATATGGGATTTAACCGCATACTTACCACTCAGTGCAGAGTGGGCTAGAAATATGGTGATTGAAGGGGGTATTCCACACTCCCAATCTCAGCAGTGACCCTCACCATCAGTGAATTAACGTCATACCCAGGACAATAGATCTTCAGCAAACGTCTTCTGGCACATGTAAAAGGTTTGGGTTTTTTTTCTTAGGAGTAATATAGTTGAGATAGTCATATAGGTGTTAGGGCTTCTGTTGACCAGTGATTGACGGAGAAGCCTCTAAAACCGTCGTCTAACCAAATTAGGGTAAAAAACGGAGATGTTTACATATAATGGACAGCCTCAGCTATCAACGATTACCATTCCTTTAAGCATCCCGGGTTCAACACCTACGTCTAAAGGTAGCCCCATTTGGGGTTTTCTTACCCTTTTGCAAGAGAAATGCGTGTGTGAGACTGAGAAGATTGATTGAGATGGATAGATAGATCTGAATAGAGTGATTTAGATAAATAATTACGAATAGACTGAGATTGATGGATGGATTGATAGATTATGAAATGATAGATAGATAGATGAATAACTAAGTAGAAGGATATGAATATACTGAGTGTGATAGATAGAAGATAGATAGATTAGATAGATAGATATGAATATACTGAGATTGGATAGGATAGATTGATAGATAATAAATTGATAGATATGAATATAGATAGAAGTAGATAGATGGAATAAATAGAGATAGTTATGATAGAAAGGATAGATACATAGTTGCAGTCGATGTATTCTTTGTCCCTGTGACAGAGCTCGTAATTAAATAATTTTTTTACTAGTGTGTATTTCTAATTGCCACTTTTAAATTGATCATTGTTTTAAAAGGTTGTTGTTAATATTAATTAATGGGAGCGGGAAGTAATGAAGGGTGCAAACAATCTAGTAAAGTAAAAAGTAAATTATAGGTGAGAAGAGAGAAATAAATATTTGGAAAGACTAATCTGGTGTGTAATGCATTTTGTTGTTGTGAATTGTTTTTTTAATCCAATCATGAGAAAAATTCCGATGTTAAAATATTTCGGGGATTGTTGATTAAAATTATAATTATACTTATATATAATAACTATATACAAGGAAATTTAAAATATACAAAAAAATAGCGGAATGATTTGTAGGAAAATAACCAAACTGATTAAACAATAATCATGAAATTAGGGAACGAGGATTCGAAGGAGTTCGTGAGGACAGAAAGTTTACTACAGAAGCAAGCACGACCGCCGATCTTGTAATTAGACCTAAACGTCAAACGGCCTGCTTTCCTTCCTTTTCTTTCTTCTCCCAATTGACAGCTAGCCATTGGCGGAACATTAAAAGTTACGAAAGCTTCCAATTAAAGCCGATTCTGTATATAAAATCTCTCTATCTCTTCTGCGTTGTTGCATTACTAGGAAGGATAGAGGACATTATACAGTTGTTGCACAAAAAATACTTGCACCGAGTTGTTTTAAAATCCAGTACAGGTGTAACGTAGTGAGGTTTTTTCACTGCGTGCTTCAAAGTTGCGCACCAAAATTGCACTATTATCGATATTGAGGGTTTGGCAACGCGCGTTCGTTTACAAGCGATTCTTCACACGCCGTAAACTTTGGCTTGTTTACAGTATCCAAATATATAAGTCAAGGAGTATCACCTTCGCACGCTGCGTGCCTTTCGTTTATTCGTCCAGCAAACTGGTATCAAGTTCACGACCGCTGGTTTTTAGTCACGCGTCAATTGACTTTCTCCACGGTGTCTGTCATTCCATTCACGAAATGTTTGTAGTATCTTTCGTCGTATTAGAGAAGGGACTATAATACCTGTATTTTTCAGATATTATTATAATAAAAAAACTTCACTGCCAATTTTTGAGAGAGAGGGTCGCCTAATTAATCTCTGTCTAACAAGAGGCTGTATTTTAACTGGATATCAACTTAGGGTTAAGTCTTTAATACTTCTCGTGACAAGTTTTGTTTTCTTAACAATAACAGGCCATCCTTATCGTCCTCAGCGAACAACCAGTCTTGTCAACTCCGTTACGGCCTCGACTAACCCTCGATCACTGCCTCCCTGGCTTGATCTCCTCTGACCTTCTAACTGAACGACCCAAGATCTACTGACTCGGTTTCTTATATAGTATTGAAACTTAATTTCCAGAAGATCTTTTCGATTCCTATCCAGAAAGAATCGAATCTTCAGTTCTTCGAATCATTTGGTCAAATAGAGTTCACGGCTTTAGATCAAAGACCATTGTCGTCACGAATACTAGATTTCGTTTTAAAAATCCGTCATTGTGTCGGCAATTATCTCGTTTAAAAGATTTTATTTCTTTTTCGCCGATTCTACAAAGGCAGCCCAAAGTAAATCAGAGAATCAGGATACATTTTTGTTTTTAAGTTTCTCCGTACGTCTGGCACAAGGCCACAAATATAGGTGCTGGGACGGCCATTATTAACACAGGGTTATCCGAGATCTTTAATTCAGAAGTCTTTCTTCCACACCGGAAGAAAACGAGCCATTTATAGAAAACAAGACCTAGTAGGTTGCACCAGTTCGTATCTTGAGACCGCTTATTATTATTTATTTATTTTGTTTATAAGAAGTGTGATGAATTGGTCTATAATGAGAAACAAGTTAATGAAATGTAATTATAATTCATAGTATGTCATTTTCTATCAAGCCTCAACATTAACTCATTTTCATTCTTTACGTGTCAGATTATACAACATCGCCTCCCGGTTCTTCTATCATTTCAATTAAAATTTACTGATAATGTTATGCGCCATTTTTATTCTTTTTAATCATAAACACACGTATGTACCACTTTTGTTTAGTGTCTACCGACCTAACACTAGTTATGTTTATACTGTAACTAGTTTTAGAAGCAACCCTGGAATTGCGGGAATTTATAAAGTTAAAAATAAATCTCGTATCTATATCTATAAATGACTAGCAAGACCTGTGATGCACCACAGTATAATAATTTAATTATTACAACGTTGATATGTTTACTTAAGAAGCTATGCTAAATAGTTCAATATGTAAAAGTATAATAATCTGATTTAACTCACTCTCACATTTTTTTTCTTTCTTTTCATCTTTTCATTTTGGTCGATTGGAACATATTAACATAATAGTCCCTCTTTCTATCTTTCTTTCTTTGTTACTTTCATGTTTTTCTGTGTAGCATGATTTTTCTTCCATTTTTTCTTTTATAATAAAAACAGGATGTCCATATTTAGCAAGGCGAAACACTCACAAGAATAAAATGTCAGCATTAAGCGACATCAGATAATCAGATTTAATTTTTGCATTGAGCTTGGAATTCGGTCGGTCTCATTTTTAGCCAAAGGTTGTTTGAAGATATAACAGGCAGAAGATTAAGGAACAAGCGCTGTTGTAAGCATCGTCTAGGATGACTGTGTCCAAAACGGTTACCTTTCCTTGGGTATTTAAACAGCAGCCCGGCAATTTCACACACTCTTTCTCTTGGTCTAGCACCCGCAAAACATGGCTAGACGCGTGTGTTTCTGCCATTAAGTGAGAGGCTTCATCCACCAATATCAGTAAGTGACACACATATCCAATATTGAACTCAAGATACCTTCGTCCTATCTGCTTTTGTATCTCGTATTGTATTTTATGTATGTCATTCATCCATGTGCTCAGACAATAAGCTGTATTTTATGTTTTACTTTCTTTGTTCCGATTTATTCATAGATAATTCACCTACGTTGGAAGGTTACTCTGAGTCTTCTAAGTATTATAAGATCACCACATTCTATTCTTAAACGAGGTGGATTTTTTAGATATATCACAAGGACTATCAATGTTTCATATACTTAATAAAATACATCCATTTTTAATCAGTTAACTTAAATATTTAAAAAAAAATATTCATGAATAAAAATTCTATATATAATACAATATAGAACTTTTTATTCATGAATATTTTTCAAAAATATTTAAGTTAAACTGATTAAAAATGGATGTATTTTATTCTAGTAATATGAAACATTGATAGTCCTTGGTGATATATTCTGAAAAATCCACCTCGTTTTAAAAAAGAAAAAAATAACATTTTATCTTAGCTCTAATGCAGTATCACATTTTGCAGGCGAAAGGTTGAATTTTGTCTTGCAGCAATACTGAGCTGCTTTCTTGTTGAGAGAATGTTTTTCTCTTCCAAATATGTCATTCAAACCACGATTTATTCATATTTCAGGAATTTGTAAATAAAGTATTCCCTTTTAAACTTCCTTCCAAAGCACAGATTATTTTCTCAGTAGAATGTGTCTGATTATAAATCTACTATTCATCGTCATTGACTATCCTGTCCAAAAAATGACAAAGAGGTTATTTATCCAAAGATGACAAAAAAATTCTCTCCAAAGCAAACGGAGACAAGTGTTAAATGTTGATCAATTTCCTATCCTCAGATTCATGGGGGATCATTCTCCCGCCTTCAGAGTTCTATCCCCCTCTGGCTCGAAAATGACATTAATATAGTTGACTGATTGCATATTAAATAATTCCAACATATTTGAAAGAATTTCTAAGACTTCACTAATATTGAAGAAATAAAATTGCCGAGAAAACTTACACCATCTCATAGCTAGTTGTCAAGAAATGTGAAAATTGGTAATTTGATATTGCCAACACATAACGATACCATAAAATATATTGCAACAGCCAAAAAATGCCAAAAGAATAGGATAGCAAAAGAATTAGACTAGCACTAGTTATTGAATTCCATTGTGCTAGTTAAAGTGTTACAATTTATGGGCTGTCATGAATTGTGAACGTATCTGTAGTTTGAATTTTTAATTAGATCCTTTAGATTAAAAATAACAGGGCTCCATGGAAATACCGATTACTGTTATTAAACTTTGATCCCTTAGAAGGCGCTCAATTGGACGCGTGAGAATAAGTTAATTTAGTCAGCAGATGCAGCCCGATTTCGAAGGAGTGCAGACGCAATTGTTGGCTCTGACTGGTTCATCTCCCCAACACGTGGAATCATAGAGTTAAGAAATAAAACTTGGTCAAGAAACAAACAATTGTTGTGTTTGTTAATTGAATTATTAAACAAGCAATGTCCAGCCCTGCACAACGAAGAACAGAAGAAGAAAACCAACCCTTAACAGAAAACCTCCCTAGATCAGCCCAGACAAGATGGCGCGCAGAAAGTTAGACGAAGAATCAGCAATCAGAGTAATAAAGAAAGAACAATCAACTGCTATCTCTAATCTATCTCTCTGTCTCTTCTTGTCTCTGTCTCCTGGCTCTCTGTCTCTCCTCCGTTTATATACCAAATCATGTTAAGGGCATATAACATAAGCAATTTGGCTTTGTGGATAGATTAATCTATATATCAATACTCGTGTTCCTTAATTGTACGACCGTTATCATCTTGTAACACCTTTTGTTAAAAATGTGATTGTCCAAGAGGAAATGCAAAGATGTAATTCTGATTATCAGATTCGCTTATCCACCGAATTCTTATTTCTATGAGTGTCGTTACCTCAGCTAAATAATGACCATTCTGGTTTTATTTCTAAAAAGGTAGGAAAAGGACATGCTACACAGACAAAATATAATTAAAAAGAAAGTAAAAAGAAAAAAGAAGAGTAGGGGAAACATAATTTAAATTATTTGCATTTTTCAATTGAATATGATTTCATTTATTTTATTGAATAGTTCCTTCGGTTTTTAAATTTTTTCTTCGAGAGAACGATG
>CM042144.1:86049434-86069434 GCA_023376005.1 Doryteuthis pealeii
AGGGGTGCTCCACATTCCCCAGACCTCCAGAACTGGAGTTTAACTATCAGAGTTCAGAGTTTAACGTCATTCCCAGGACATGAATACCATCATGCCCCGCCTTCTAGCACATATATGATAAAAAGGGTTGGGGCTTGCCAAAAGGGCAATATGGTTGAAAATCATATAAGTGCTAGGGCTTGACGTGACCAACGATTGATCAATGGGGGTCCTTTCGACTACCGGTCTAGCCTAAGTAAGGACCAAAGTGGACTGTGTTATGGCATGGAGTGCTCAGTCACCAGGGTCCCTCCTTAATTATCACGGATCGTTATCCACGACCAACAGGTGACCCCATTGGATGAGTCTTAACTCTCTGTAGAGGTACAGTCTGTGTATTTTAAAGCCCGAGCCGACAGGGCTACAAGGACAGACGCATGTTTTGAAATGATCACTTTAGTCAATAACACTAATGCAAACACTGTCTTAATTTTACTCTCCCCTACACAGATACTCCATGTGAAGACGATTGAATTAAAACTGTTGCGTGGCAGTCGTCAAAACAAGAAACGGGGATTTTTTTACTCAGGACTCACACCACGTTTAGGGCTCAAATTTTTATTCTTGTTTCCAAAATTTAATGGAATTGGGCCGTTATTGATTAGGACATTATTTCAATATTAAACATTTACGGTAGGACTCTCTCTTGTTTTTATCGGAATTAAATTAATATAAATCACACGATATCCTATATTAAAATAACGTGTCTTTTTATTGGTTTGTAATATTTTAGAAATTTCGAAATAAAAGTGTCTTAGAGAGAATAAATTACGTGTATACATTAAATGGACTCTATCTTAAGATCAATAATAATCGTCTATATGGGTGGATCAATAATTTCATAGCTTAATAAATCGTTACTAGTTGAAGTATTCGTCTTCGATGCCTTAGTAGTCCGACCTTCACATTCCCCAAACTGTCGGTAATAAAATCCGACGATACGGCTTCTGTTTCGATACTTTTTAAATACACATCATACTATCTTGAATCTTCTAAGTTTTTCAATTGTCTGTTTCTTTTTTACTAGTAGACTATGTAAAACAATAGGGAGAAAATAGATTAAAATTAATCTCTAGACAAGTCTTTATCATGTGCGTTCTCTTTTCAGACACATACACACTGATAAATTTTCATTGGCAATAGATTTAAGCATATTTTTAAATATTTCTGTTTATCTTACCGTTTTTGTGTCATTAGTCTTGCTATTGTGGTGATACTAAAGTTAATACAGAGAACCAGAAGTTCCCCCGGTGCAATTCAAAGCAATTATGACAAAAATAATAAAAAATAAATTAATAAGAATTATGGACCAATCAGAAACGTTCACGCCCAAAATAATATATGTTTTCGACCGAGCCCTGTTTGATCCACCCGAGATATATAAATAAGACCTGTTCGGCTATGTAGACAATTCCCGCAACACGACCCTTTGCTGGTTGTCGATAACTACTAAGATTTCATGACCCCAACAAACCGCGCCACTTCGCATTCATAATAATACAACGTTGGCAGATAAGATTCCTTTCAACACAGCCTGTAAAATTATTACTTTCCTCTACCACCGAATATTTATGTAAACTTAAAAAAAAAAAAAAAAAAACTGTCTTTTCAACTCTTCTGCTGTCTATGAACTTTGACAACTTGCTAAGATTGTACAATTTATATTTTAAAATACACCATTTTCTAATTTCAACTGTTGAATATTTGTCTTTTTTGTACCTATATTTATGTTTTTTTAATTCACTAATACAAGGTCCTACCAACTCATCATAATATTTTACCCATCGAAGACGAATACTTCAACTAGTAACGATTTATTAAGCTACGAAATTATTGATCCACCCATGTAGACGATCATTATTGATCTTAAGATAGTGTCCATTTAATTTACACACGTAATTTATTCTCTCCAAGACACTTTTATTTTAAAATTTCCAAAATATTACAAACCAATAAAAAGACACGCTATTTTAATATAGGATATCGTGTGATTTATATTAATTTAATTCCGGTAAAAACAAGAGAGAGTCCTACCGTAAATGTTTAATATTGAAATAATGTCTTAATCAATAACGGCCCAATTCCATTAAATTATGGAAACAAGAATAAATTAAATTAAGTCGCATTGGATGTCTTTTATAATATATTCCTCAGTTCTCTTATGGGTAAATTTGGTCTTTTGTCGTGGCGGGTACCCAATAATACTCGGCTTGAAATATTTCTCGCTTTATCATATGAACGAGATCAGATTTCCATATGATCGATAACCTGTCTACTGCACTCCATGCCGCTCATAAGAATGTCAATCACGTATACTCGTAGTTATTTACAAAGAATTGCATAAGGTCGCGTGTATGGAGCCCCTCGTGAAACTCGAAGTCATACATAATGGTTTACTAGTCTGGTTTCTTAACCATTACACCACGTGAGGTACCCAAATAAGTTGTCACAACAGATTTTTAAAGAACAAGATGGATCTCTTTTCGACCAAGATCTGCAGATTTTCAGCAGATCACCAAGTGGAAACCCAAAGCCGAATTTCACCCTGTCGGCCGAAGCTGTAAAATACGCCGACAGAACCTCTGAAAAATGTTACCCCCCCCCCAATGGGGCCACCTGTTGGCCATGGGATGCTTAAGGATGGAACCATGTTGGCTGGGGAGTCCATAATATACAACACTCTACTTTGGCCCTAACTTAAACAAGTCGGGCGGTCAGATAGGCCCCTCTGACCAATAGGCTGGTCATGTCAAACCCTAACACCTATACGATTGCCCCAACCCTTTTTATAATATATGTGCTAGAAGGCCGTGGTTGAGGGTCTTAATGTCTTGAGTATGATGTTAAAGTCTATCTGATGGTAAAGTTCCGATTCTGGAACTCTGGGGAATATGAAGTCACATCTCCATTGTCATTACTCCCAGGTCCACTTTAACTCATAGTGGTAGTACCTGTGAGGGTCCCATCTCTGGATTAAATAGAAAAATGTGTTTTAAAAAATGAGTTGGAAAATAAATTGAGTACCCATCAAGAATGAATAAAACAAGATATCTTCGGCATGAAATAACCCAACAAGGTTTGACATGCCATTTCTGTGAATTTTTTAAATATGGCCGGATAATTAGTATTATTTCGATTTATTAAAAAAGCTAGTTTAGATTTAAGAAAAGATAGAAAAATAATTAACACAACTTAACATCCGTATCCAGCTATGGTTAGCGGAATGAGAACAGCATAACCCCGTCGATTGAATAAAAGGTTGGGTTCATAGTTCAGTGATGGCTCCCGATTACGACAAGAAGTTTCCCGAGTTCAAAAAGAAGGTGCCTGAGTTCAAGAAGGCTCCCGAGTCCGACAAGAAATACCTGAAGAAGGCCGGTGGGCACATCGACCGAAACGTTGTACAGATAACAATAAAGATGAGGACAATAATCCGAGAATGATCCAAATAATACTAATGGTTAACATGCCATAAAATCCAACGATCCAAAACTAGATTCAAAAGAATACAGCATTGTTATGTTTGGTGCTACCGTAACGTAGTGCCACGTAGAAAACATGCAAACCATTTCTCTGGTGTTCAAAGAAGAAATCTGGTTGTAAAGATGAAATGGAATTGTATGAATGCTGCCTATATGAATAAAAGGCGTTCTTCCGTTCAACACACACGTCATGTTCTGGGCGTGAGCACGAGTCTTCTTGGGATTGTATTCTCATTACCGACGGGCTGAAAACTATGCCCCCCTCAGTGAACCGGTTGAACCTCATCAACGGTCCCAACTTCCCGATCACGCTTCTGAAGTCTCGGATCTATTACTCTTCCCCACTGATTAATGGTTCGCTCTAATAATTGATATTTATGCTCGAACTGCAGAGGAAAATTCGACCTTACAGAACATAATATACGCCTGAGGGAGATGACTTATTTTCTCGTTTTTTCTAGCTGAAATTAATCTCTATCTCTTTCAGACGTGCTTTTGTCAATTGGCATAGTAAGAGGGGCGCGGTGTAATGGTTAGATTCGTAGGAAATGGACTCGTCAACCAGAGTTCAAATCCTTGACGAAGCTGCAGTTCACATAGCGCTAAACTCTTTTGGAAATACATGCATCCACCTACTCTACCTCCAGCTATGAGTAAATAGTAAGACAGACTGGGCTCTTTAACCCTGGTTAGGCAACCAGTCTAGGAGAAGGAAAACTCTGAATTCAAACCAGTTAAAACCTGCTTGGAGTCACTGCTAGAATAGGCTCAGTCCTAATTAGTGAACTATTTCACTAATGGCATAGAAAATAATCAACAAGACTCCAACCAGGTGGCAGCGTCTAGCTACTGAATAAAGAGGGGGGTCCTATTATTCAGACATTTTGGATACAGAATCTTTCCTTGGATACAGAATCTTTGTCATACCAAGGTTATAAAGCCCAAGATGCCCTACTATTTACCCATAACTGAAAGGAGAATAATTGATTCATACTTTTTCCAAGAGTATTAGCAATCTGTGAAAGGGAAAAAGCTACGTCCAGGATTTGAACTCGTTTCGTCGTGTTCGTTTCCTATGACGATAACTATTACACGACAAACGCCTTCACAAGCACGACAGTACAACCCATCAATGTTTTATTTTACCAAATTCATTACCTACTCATAATAATCATAATTATTTGTAACTTTATTTTTCTTCAAGTGCTCTTATATTGTCCTGATTTGACCTGTCGACCCGAGTTCAAATCCTGGACGTGGCAATTATTTCACTTAGCGCTAATACCCTTGTGAAAGGTATGAATCCTACTCTCCCTCCAGCTATGGGTAAATAGTAGGGCAGACTGGGCTCCTTAACCTTGGTTAGGCAACCGGTCTAGGAGCAGGAAAATTCTGAATTCAAACCTGTTGAACTGATGATGATAACTATTACGTGACAAACGCCTTCACAAGCACACTAGTACAACCCATCAATGTTTATTTTACCAAATTCATTACCTTCTCATATAAGATTTCAGTTAAGGATATTAGCCATGAAAAGAAATAAAAACCGACGTAACTCGCCAATTTTTTTAATTAGAAGCTCAACGTCTGGTGATTGTTAAACGTAAACATAGTCCACACCTGAACAAAATTTCAGAAAAATTGAAGGCATGGGTGACAATTTTTCTTCCACCTTATTTTCTTGATATATATGGTATGTCTTTATGATATCTAGGATGTAATACCCTATGCATTGTCATTAATCTTATCTTTTGGTCAATCCGTCATAGTCCCTTAATACTTCATTTCAAGAATAGCCCAGATATCTTATAATGGGGACTACCCAGGTATTTATTCCCTTGATGATATGTCTGCTGTGTAGCTTGGTTTCTATGAGTTTTCTTGTTCTTCTGAGGTATTAGTTTTAAAATTTTTCTTTCATCACTATTTGTTTGATGGTGTCCGCTTTTATAATTCTTAATTATTTGTAACTTTTTTTTTCTTCAAGTGCTCTTATATTGTCCTGATTTGACCCGTCGATCCGAGTTCAAATCCTGGACGTGGCAATTATTTTACTTAGCGCTAATATCCTTGGGAAATATATGAATCCTACTCTCCCTCCAGCTATGGGTAAATAGTAGGACAGACTGGGCTCTTTAACCTTGGTTAGGCAACCGGTCTAGGAGAAGGAAAACTCTGAATTCAAACCTGTTGAACTCCGCTTAAGAAATTGACCTTGTGTCGCATCCTGCTCGTGTGGAGGGGTTGGCAAATATATATATATATATATATATATAATATATATATATATTGTCCTGATTTGGTAGTTGTATTCCGTCCATTTCCCCCTTTTTCATCACTAGCGTAGTACATTTTTCAATTCTGAATTCAATTCCTATGAAAGCTTTTGACACCAGCGTTAGCTGATGGTATTTCACTGTGACAACAAGTCTCCTCAGGTCTCCAAGACTCTTCTGAGTATTCTGGCCGATTGTAGCAATGTAGTGGTCGGGATAGACTCAATTCTTTTTCTGATTTCCATTTCCTCCAGTCATTTTTCCATGCTTTTTTGGGACCGTTCCAAGTGCACCAACTACAATTGGTATCAATTGACCCTCATATTCCACAGCCTTTTCAATTTTCCGTCACGATTCAGGTATTTGTCTATCTTTTTCGTTTTCCTTCCTCTTCACCCTGTGATCTGCTGAAACTACAAAATCTATCAATTGACATGTTCTCTTTTTTTGTTAATCAATACTAGGTCAGGTCTCCGGGCTGGGATAAGATGATCCGTCCTTATCTCGAAGTCCTAGAGAATTTTATGCATTTCATTCTCAAAACAGATTCTGGTTTATGCATATACCATTTTGTTGTATGGTCAAAATTTAATTTTTTGCATAATTCCCAGTGAATCACCTTCCCGAGCCAATCGTGTCTAGCTTTGTATTTTCCGTTGGACTAGTTTGTTACATTCGCTTAATAGATAGTTTATGGTCTCATCTCTGTCACCACACAGTATTATTCACTCCTTTTGAGTTTTTCACATCAGCGTTAGCTGATGGCATTTCACTGGAATCTAAGTGACAACAACTCTCCTCAGATCTCCAGGACTCTTCTGAGTATTCTGGCAGATTGCAGCAGTGAAGTATTCTGGATGGTCTCAATTCTTCCTCTGATTTCCAGATTTTCCAATCTTTTTTCCAAGCTTTTTAGGACCGTTCCAAGTGTACCAACTACAATTGGTATCACTTTGACTTTCATATTCCATAACTTTTTCAGTTCTCTGGCAAGATCCAGGTATTTGTCCATTTTTTCGTTTTCCTTCAGCCTCACCCTGTGATCTTCTGGAACTGCAAAAACTACAAGTTGACAAATTCTTTCTGTTTTATTAATCAACACTACGTCTGGTCTTCTTCTTCTCTTCTTCTTCTTCTTCTTCTTCTTCTTCTTCTTCTTATTATTATTATTATTATTATTATTATTATTATTATTATTCCTTCTTAAATTCTACAGTTATTAAATGCCACCTACTCGACGTGGGTTGAGCTTCTACGTATATCAGATATAACATTGTTATATATCTGATGACTGTCATCAAATATCTTTGCAGCATTTAATTTTTCTATTGAAATCTCGAACAATACACAGGTCTTTTCAAATCGAGTCAAATTACAATTAATGCCATATATATATATATATATATATTATATATATATATATGTAAGTGTTGTGTGTGTGTGTGTGTGTGTGTGTGTGTGCGTGTTGTGTGTGCACGGTGTGGTGGTTGGTGTGTGTGGGCTGTTCGTTGTGCGTGCAAGGTAAGAAATAAGCTTTGGTGAGGGTGTTAATTATATTTTTCCTTTTTTAAATTGGACCTGGAGGGTATTTTGATTCTTGGTCTTTTATCAACTGAACTCAAATTGATTGATTAAGAGATTTGATAATCTTTTACAATCCGAGAATTTTAAGAAGTGCCCTTCGATCGAAATAATAAGTCCAGTAAAAATTAAGAGTATATATAATTAACTCCATTTCAGGTTTTTCAAGTACTAATTCTTACTATTTTATCGGATATCATACGATATATATATATATATATATATATATATATATTTGAGTTTTTCACACCTGCTGTAGCCGGTGGTTCACTGGAGGCTGAGTCATAACACGTCTACTCAGGTCTCGATGGCTCTTCTGAGTATCCTAGCCGATCACAACAGTGCCGTAGTTTGAATGGTTTCGATTCTTCTTCTGATTCCCAATTAACCCAATTTTTCCCCAGAGCTTTAGGGACTGTTTCAAGGGCACCAATTACAATTACAATAACGACAGTACGATCTTTACCTTCATGCTCCACAGTTTCCTCAGTTCCCTAACAAGGTTGTAGTTGAAGAAAAAAAATTAATGAATGGAATGTTATTTTTTGAGAATACAAGGTGTGTCAAAAAGTACAAAAAATCTCGATACTTTTTTACACACCTTGTACACAACTTGTACACACACACACACACACACAAACACACACATATATATATATAATACATATATAGACATATATATATATACTCTTACTATATCGATTTTCTAAACCAGCTCTACAAACGTATTAAGCATTTTATATTAATTCATATTATGACTTAATCGGTTAATTATTTTTATCGACAGTCAAAATTACGACTTGTTCGATTTTTTACCTTCTCCATTAAATCATCCCTTTCATAATCACACACAGAGACACACAAATAACACCTCCACACACACACACACACACACCACACACACACACACATATATATATATATATATATATATATTGTGTTCCGGTAAATTAATTTCCCACTCTTGCAAATGCGTTGTAGATTCTCAAAAACTGTAGATAGTGAATTTTTGTCATGCTAACATTTTTTAAATTTTCATTTTAAAATTTTTTCACGTGATATTTATGCAGCTCATTAGTGGCCTCACTAGTGTTTACCAGCATGAAAATCGCCCCCATATATCCACACACTGGAAAGAATAATTTTTTTGTGCCATGGTAACACTCCAGAGGATTAGAAAATATTCAAACATTTATACATAGTTAAAACAGCAGATCCCGAAAATTGAATCATCTTCATTATCATCATGTCACAGATATCAATGACAATATTTTAGGAGGTCTTCTTCGCAGCATCGAGTATCGGCGCAGAGCTGGTCAATGTACGTCTTTGTTGGACAGCCCGTACTGGCGTACCCATGTACTTGTTTCCATAGGAGAACATTACTCATGAGTTAATCCCCGCTTCTCCAGCAGTGTCCAGCATGGTTTGTCTATTTCATTCGGATGGGTAGTTTGATAGGTGACAGGTGGCCGTAAATCTATTTTCTTGTAGGGGGTTGTTTCCATGATTTGTTTAGGATCGCACGCAGCATCCTTCTGCAAATCCCATCTAGTTTATTTTCGAGTCGTTTCATTAGGGTCCAAGTGGTGCTGCCATACAGTAGCACTAATACAACTACGGCTTTGAAAAATTGTCGCTTTAACTTGCCAGTGAGATTGGATTACCATATGACTGATATTCTGTCTATGGTAAGCCATGCCTTCTCTTTACAGGCATTAACATCGCTATCTGCAGACAGACTCCCTCGTAAAATACTTTGTGGTGAACACGCAGATGACACGCGAAGGACAGTGGGCATCCAAAAGCGATTCAAATACCATATGAAGACAACAATGAAGAAATGCATCATGACACCTTTAAGCCTGGAAGATCTCGCCCCCAACAGACAGGGTTAACGAGAGGCGGGCCGCACAACAGATAAGCGGCTCAATATTGAGAATAACAGGGTTGCAGATCGGCGACGTCTTCGTCGTCATGAACAACCAAATGCTGATGGGAATTTCCCTTGCAATGTGTGTGACCGCATCTGCAAGTACAGAATTGGACTAACTAGCCACCAGAGGGCCCACAACTGTTGGAGACATGGAGTGACGTCATCGTTATCAGCGATGGAAAAGAATTAACATCGCTTTCTATGGATGAAGAGACTGACAGAAATGTTCCTTTTATGGACAAAACTGACTCTATACAATATTTGGATCTGCATACAGCCATTCTAAGATGTCAATTTATTCCAGTTTCCCAACTGATCATGGCTAGAAACCGCCTCAGAGAAATACAGATAATTGAGGAACTATTGCGCCCTCAGAAACGAATATCTCACTATAGCCAACCGCTGAAAAATCCAGTTTCTAAGAAAGTTGAAATAATCGATACCCGTCTGCCTCTGGTGAGATAATAATATACTGTTTATAATAATATGGAACGTTTTACAATGAATATCAGCTATTATCAATGGCATATATCTTTAGAGGTGAAGGGAAGCACAGAGTGGCGTAATGATATCAATATAATTACGGTAGTTACTAGAAGACAAAAAACAGACCCACATCGTTTTTGTTTCCGACTTCTGTCAGACACTTTTGCTGTTCGGTTGTTGTTTTGTATGATCAATGAGGCTCAACAAAGAAGCGAGTTTTTACTGCTTTAATTAAAAATCTAATCAAAGACAATCTATATATTAATACTGCTGTTCCTTAATCTTCCGACTGTTATCATCTTGCAACACACTATGGTTAAAAGTGAGACCGTCTAAATCGTAAAAATCGTAAAAAAAAACCCCAAAAAATGAATGAAAGTGTTCTGAATTTTAAAATAATGCATATATATATATATATATATATATATATATATATATAGATATATATATATATATATATTGAATGATAATATGGGTGCTATACTCTTAGCAGATACTGTTCAATTTCATTGACCGTTTATATTTGAGTTAGCGTGGGTATGGAGTCAAGACTTGGGGTGAAGCCATTGTTACTGTCAGTTTCTCGCCTATGCGATTTTCAGACCAAATGGTAGTAAGTAGTTGTTGACTCCGTGACCACGCTACCAAACTCAAATATATAATATATATATATATATATAATATATATATATATATAAATATATAATAAATATATAATGTTGTGTGTGTGTGTGTGTGTGATGTGTGTGTGTAATGTAATAATCACAAAATGACTGTAAGTAAGGATGATTTTCTATTTGGATTATCGAAATCTACAGAACAACTATACTGCATGCTCTATTGTCCCTCCTACTGTGAGGATATATAAATTCCCGTATATAATATATATATTATATATATATATATATATATATATATATATTGATATACATATAATATAATCCAAATATTGAGTGTAGAAACATCTTCCTTGCGACGTCGTAATTTACAGAGCGTCAAGAATGTCTGTTTATTTGTCAGAACGTTACAACCAAAAAATGTATTATTAGAGTTGAGAGAAAATAAGAAAGCATTGCTTTTCAACACTTAAATTTTCATATGTTTTGTTACTTTTCTAATATGGTATATATATATATTATAAATATATATATCATATATATATATATATATGTTTTTTCTAATTTTCTCTTCGGGATTGATTTCCTCTTTATATGATTCCACGTTGTTTAGTGTGTATGTGTTGTGTAGTATTTGATAACTAATTATACGTCTTCAGTTATGTATAAACCTTTAATGGTGATTTAGCTTACTTATCGATGCCAAAACTAAACTTCATAAATAAGACTGACTCGAGGCATACTGCACTCTGAAGAAATGAATACGTACTCATAGGTTTCGCACACGTGATTAATACGGAGCCTACCACTCTGACTAGTAATGACGGCATTACATTTACTCTGTACTAAGTTCAGAAGAACAATAATCTCTGCTACAGGCATTTTTATGCTGGATAGAAATTTCATGGCTTACGCGATAACGCCAGATACACAGAAAAAGAGCGAAGTAGGGAAATTCTTATTGCAACATAACCTGTATCAGAGCACCGTAGTTAGATGGAGTTAGCGAATGTGTCACCTGATTCTTAGAATGAGTGAGACATAATGTTGCTATGATTGAATTTATATTAGAGAGACGACCGAGATAGTAGAAAAGCGAGACATAAATGGTAATAATATAATATTATAAGTAGATAATTAAGTATTTAATAAATACAAATACTTAATCTGCTTTCATTTTGTATATATGTTGAGGATGACGCGAGATTGTCTATTGCGTCATATAAGAATAAGAGATACCACAAAAACTTAAAAGTTCACAAAGGATTTATATGTGTACCATAAAGATTCACAAAATTCTTAGAGATCATGAAGAAACCTCCCACACAAATCGCGCTAAACCATCTCCTCTCTCAACCAACAGGTCAGAGTCACCACATCTGAGAATCTAGTCTTTCAACTTCGAACTCATTGCGCTCTATCATTCTTTCCTTCCATACGTTGGTCTCCAGCTCTATGCATGCAGCTGCTATCTGGAGGGAGGATTCTCGCCACTGAGATGATTATATCACGTAGCGAACATGCGAGGTCACCTCTCTAACTCACTCTTGCATTATTAGTGCTCAGCTGTTCGGCGTGCTACAATCCTCAATATTCAAACGTGGAATACTCCCACCTCGACGAGTTGGGTTTTGACGACATGCCTTGGGGCCGTTCTTGGAAGAGGAAGTACTCAGACTAGTAGCAAAGGACGGCATAACAAAGAGATAAATTTTGGTGTTCATACGTATAAACGATTAGAGATGGACCAAACGGATTTGTTCCCTCACAATGATAATCAACGCACCTAGACCTCGTTAACTATTATTAACAAGATCCTCTCAGGGATAACTTAACTCAGACTCATAGCCATTACTTTAACATCATACTGATTAAAATCCCCATAGCCTGTGGCGGGTTGGTTTTCACGTTGTTTGGGTTAAAGTGGTGAGAATTAATGAAAAAAACGGTTGGATGAATTAGGAGTAAAGAATGAAAATTGATCGAAAAGAACGATGGTTGGTTGGTTTATTGATTTTAACGGCATATCAACAGCCGTCTGAGATATGATACTCCTGCACTTAACGGTTATAGGCAAAGTATATGTTCATGATTTATATCATTATATATATATCTTTTAGTAATTGGTTTATAAATGTGTTAGCAACCATTGGGATCTGAATCTGTTTGATGGGTATATTTGATTTAAATTCATGTCTATATTTCTATTGGTATAATTTTCTATTTCCGTTCAAAAGGACAGATTGTCCTCCATGATGACATTTTCATATAGATCTTTCATTTTTATTGTTTCCATCAAAATAACGGTTCCCTGATGTGAGAATAAAAAACTGCATTCCATGAATAAGTGTTTTAACAGTCAAAGGGTGTTGAAATGCTTCATTGTGGTTGTTGTTCTAGTACTTTGAGTATATGGGACTGTAGTCTGGTCTGACCAATGCGTAACTCGGGACACAATGGCTTCAGTGTCCTTCTTTCTAGATTATTAATATATATTAAAATGCATACACTTTTTAAAGATACCTTAAAGCAACCCTTAAAGCAACGTACCCACAAACCCCTACACGACTCACACACAAATTTTGAGTTATTTTGTTCCTCGAGACCTATAACGATTTCGGTAATAAAGAACACATATACCAGTAAAGCAGTAACGTATTTTTTTGTTACAGACCAAGCTCCGAGAAAGCGAATACTACGTGATTTATTACATATGTATGTCCTATATGGTCAACAGTATTAATAAGCTTGGAATCCAAATCGATAAAACAGATGGGTATAATTAACTGCCTATGAGGTATTGAATAAAAATAAACAGACATGGGAGAATTTTACGTAATATAACAGAGGAGGCAATTGGGACTTGGACTCTCCTATAAATTTTGATTAGAACAATATTCAAACACTACATATCTCCACTTGTAATTAATAAGATAAATGTCATCTCACTCTCTAATCTCTAATCCTCAAACAGAATAATCTATGAATAATTTTCACCCAGATGTATAACAATGAACATATGAATACTTGAAAGCCATAAAGCATAACTCTATTGCATAATTTTGAGAGGAAAGAGCATGCCTTCGATCAAAGTGACAAATGCATTTGCATTCATCCGAAATCTACAAGACGAAGACGATAACGAATCAATCGACGCACGTGTTAGTGTCAAATCCATGATACTAAAACGAAAGACTCTCCAACGAATCGGCTATCTAATCCTCCTTTTAATCATCTATATGGAATTTGATAAGCAGAAACATTTGCCCAACGATATCGAAACATAGGCTTTTTCAGTGAAATACCACTCAGTTCTCGAAGGCCCTGAACCTGGGGAAGAAGTCTTATCTGATAGCGTAGACCGATTCGAACCTCTTCCATTACCTGAATTGATAAAATAAATTAGAAGTAAAGAAAATGGATCTGATCCCCACTACACGACTTATGAAAGATATGACTGCTTTTGTTGGGATTTTCAAGACAGTTTTAGGAACAGATGCTCGAGATATAGGTCTTCCAGTCAAAATTCCTTTCGAAACATCCGGTTGCCAGTGGCAAACTCACACCTAAAGGAATTGGCAAAGGGAATCAAATGAAGTAGAGATCCGAAACAGGTTGTTATTGGAATCCTTTCTTTTGGAAATTTCTATCTAGACATAAACGCGCTCAGTAGTGCTATTATCTTCTCATCCTATTCAATACATGATTATTATCTGATGATTACCGATGTATTTAATGGAATTACAATATGATTGTTACTTCTTGTGCTCTACGAAAACGAGAGGTACACAATATTTATTCGTATAAACATTCATAGGATAGAACTCATAGTAAGTACAATTGATTAGATAACGTGTTTCTAAAAAAGTACAAATGTAAATAAATAAGTAAATCAAGATGGTGGAAATTCGTGGAAAACCCAAAATCAGTTTTTATACGTCGTGTACCATTAGTGAGAAGTTAACTGGGATTGGCATAAATCAAATCTCCAAGGTATGAATCATATATAAAGAACAATTTTTACACATATAGGATTACTTATAAATGGTTTGATGCTCTTATCCATTACTGCTCCTTAATCATGACCAGCCACGGGCTAGTAGGCCCATATGTTAGTGTAACATAGTCTATTATTGATTAGAAGTAAAGTAAGAATTATGTCATTATTATTTATTCTTTCTACTAAGATTCATGAGGTTTAATTTCCCTAGGGTTCCCAGGGACCATCATGAACTTCCCGTTGAGGACCTCTACTATATATTGAAAGTACCCTCACGAAACAGTTATTATCATAGGGAATAGACACGGTGAGTCGAGTATAAAGGAGTTTGTTTGCAATTGTATTTATAAATACAACAAAATAGCGGTTTACAGTATGAACGGGAAAGGCTAATTTGTATACTGAAATTAAAAATTTGATTTTTTATAAATATGTGCTTAGTATTATTGATTTCTAATTGTTTGGTTTTATCTTAATGAATATGAGCAAAAATCTCAGGGATGAATCTTAAAAGAAATCCATTAGGAAGGAGAAATAATTGTAATTTTATTCTTTACTTCCTAATTTAACAATTTAGCAATGAAAGACGAGAGTAATGGAAGAGTAATTTTCTGTTGTTTTATTTTTCGATTATACCCCCCTCTGTTTCTGTGTTCTTATTTAGTTTCATTGTCCTTTCTAATTTAAAATAATATTTTATTACACCAAAACTTGAATACTTGCACCCGCAGCGTGCACATATTTGCTAGTGATACTAATGAAAATTATTGTTAAAGTCGATATTGTTTTTATAATATTGTTTGTACGTGTTCATATGTGTCAGGTTTTAAAATGTGAGTTGGTATCGATTTTAGTTAAATAAAGCAAGAAGTCTATATTTTTTCATATCGCGTTCCCTAAATAGACTAAATACGACTAATTGCAAGTGTAATACTATCGCGTATTATTCAACTGCAGGTGTCGTGGGCAGATTTGTTATTAATATACTATAGCAACAAAAAAAAGTCAGCAGGTGTAAAAATTTGAAAGTGTCTCAAAATATATACTAAATAACAGAACTACTGTTGTGCTTTCTGCTTTGTTTAGTCGCACCAATCTTTTAAAAAAATTATGAACACAGAAATTCCATTCTTCTCTATAGAAATATATAGCCTTTCTTGAACAAATAGTTATGTCCTGGGTATGATGTTAAACTCTATATGATGGTAAAGTTCCGATTTCTGGAGCTCTGGGGAGTGTGGAGTACCCCTTTATCACCATTACTCTCGGGTACCACGCTGACCTGGAAAAGACCTGTTAAGGTCCCATCTATGGGTTAGATAGAAAACAAAGAGTTTTAAAATGCGTGCTGGAAAAAATTGAATTTGAAAAAAAATGTTGAATACCCACCAAGAATGATAAAACAAAACGTCTTCGGTATAAAATAACCCAACAAGGGTTGACCTGCCGTAAAATCCATCCATCCATCTATCCAAAAGACATATAAGGTATGTCAGAAAAGGTCCAGGTTGATCGCATTCTTCGATGTGAGGAGCATTGTCCACTGCGAGTTTTTGCCACGATCAGCCAGCATGTCTACAAAGAGATACTGCGGTGTTTGCTTCGTTCAGTGCGCGGGAAGAGGGGACGAATGTGGCAGGACAACTCGTGGGTGCTTCACCAGGACAACACATCTGCCCACACTACCCTGAGTATCTGAGAGTTTCTGGTCCAGAAGAACATCACTTTGCTGGAGCAACCTCCCTACTCGCCCAACCTGGCTCCATGTGAGTTTTCCTCTTCCCCAAGCTCAAGGGTGTCACCAAGGGAACCCGTTTTGAGGATGTGCACGACATCAAAAAGGTCGTGACGACAGAGCTACGGAAAATCCCGGGAGAATCCTCCCAGGAGTGCATGCAAGCGTCACAGAGAATGATGGGAAAGTGCATTAGACTCCAGTGGGATTACATTGAAGAGGATACATTTTAGTTTGTAGTTTGAATTTGAAATAAATCCTTTGTGACATCAGTCGTGTAACTTTTTTAGCATATCTCGTAAACAATATATAAAAAATGTAATTAAATTACTAATACAAAAAAAAAATTCAGTTGTCCATATGGTCATGATAAATCATCACATTTGTCTCCCTTAGAAGGTACATTCATTTTTTGTAGGTTTGTCCAAAATCTCCTTTTTTTGTATCCTAACCATGAATTTCAATAAAAACCAGACAAGTGAATAAAACTTAACGTAATTTTTGCTGCATTAAGAAGAGGTAGGCCGGAATCACATGTGGAAATATGAAAGAGAAAATGATTCCTGAGCAATACCCCATGTTATTATTTAGTTTGACATGTACAAATATACGAACCAAAATAGAATCCATTCTATATATATATATATATATATATATATATATATATATATATATATGGGAACTAAAAAGAGGAAATCAATCCGAAGAGAAAATTAGAAAAACACGGGATGTTGTACAGGGTGGATGTTAACACCATCACCACCGCAACACCTCATAAAAAATACCTTCTACTATCCTAAACATTCACAGTAGATCATCGGCAAATTACCACCCTCCTCCTAATAACGACATTAAGAGAACTGAATCCTTCAATACAAGAACTTAGTTCGTGTCCTGAAGAAGGTCTGATAGACGGAAACGTAATAGCGTCGACATCACCACCAATAATAAAGGTCCATCCAATACAATATCCCGTGTTTGTCTACTTTTCTCCACATTTTTATCATTCTTCTTCTTCTTCTTCTTCTTCTTCTTCTTCTTCTTCTTCTTCTTCTTCTTCTTCTTCTCTCTCTCTCTCTCTCTCTCTCTCTCTCTCTCTCTCTCTATATATATATATATATATATATATATATATATATATATATATATATATATATATGATACGCAAAATTAAGATTTGGTGGAGGCAGAAGGTCCTATAGAATACAAATAATTCTTAAAGAGATCTATTTGACCCATAAAAGGTAATGGCAATGAAGAACAGCTTGTGTAATGGTTGGAGTCCCCGCCTGTCTGCTTGACGGTCAGGGTTCGGATCACACACAAAACGGTCTTCCTGTCTATAGCTCTGCTGATGAGGCCTATTAGGCTGAAATGTACATACAGAGATTGATTTTTCTCGATTTGTTTAGCCTTACATTTGAATAGGTATGTCCGCCTAATTCATTGATTATTAATTAATAAGTTTTCAAAATTAGGTACGACTTCAATTAAGCACATATTCTCCTAAATATATATATATATATATAATATATATATACCTGAAGATTCGCGCTACTGCAAGAAACTTAAGTCGGGAGTTTTTAAACCATTCGATTTTAATCGTCTATTTAGCTCTTTATATTGAGCACTTTTTAATCAGTTTTAGTGAAAAAATCCACAAGTAAATAAGATGTTATACTTATTTGCTTGGTGGATTTAATGGTAACTGCGATATATATATATATATATATATATATATATATATATATATATATATAATATATATGGGTGTGTAAAAATATCGAGACATTTTGTACTTTTGACACACATTGTATTCTGAAAAAAAATGTATTTTTCATTACAGCTGTGAATACAGCTTTAAACTTGGTACTTTTTTTACACACCTTGTATTCTGAAAGAAATTAATGAATGGAACGTTATTTTTTTTTTTTAGAATGCAAGGTGTTTGAAAAAGTACAAAAAAATCTCGATACTTTTTTTACACACCTTGTATATATATATATATATATATATATATATATATATATTGGGAGAATATGTACTTAATTGAAGTCGTACCTAATTTTGAAAATTAATCAATTAATAATTAATTAATTAGGTGGGCATACTTAATTATTAATTAATTAACTTTCAAAATTAGGTACGACGTAAATTGAGCACATATTCTCCCAAAAAATTGTCGGCTAAAAAAAGCCATATCAAAGCTCATCGTTTGTTTATTTACTTCTCATATATATATATATATATATATATATATATATATATATATATATATGGTTTAGTGGTTGGATTTGAAGGCTATCACAATGCAAGTGTAAAGAAAAATAAGGTAACTATGGTGTTGTTTGTTAATCTGTAATTTCTTTAATAATTCGTAATATTTCGAGATAAACATCTCATCTACAGAATATCTCTGAAACTGAAGTTGTTGTTAGTGGCTGTCCATTTGCTTTTGTCTCATGTCTTCCAAACTCTCTGCGTGTGTATGTGTGGAGTGTTTATATGTGTGTGTTTGTGTGTGCGTGTCTGCTTATGTGTGTGTGCCTGTTCAACAGTGTCTGATTATAATTTCAGGTCGGGCTCACCCTCCAAGCATATATATATATATATATATATATATGTGTGTGTGTGTGTGTGTGTGTGTGTGAAAATATATATCTATGTCTGTGTGTTTCTTCGTGTTGTGTCTGTGTGTGTGTGTGTGTGTGTGTATGTGCGTGCGTGTGTCTGTATGCGTAGGTGTGTCTGTATGTGTGTGTGTGTCTGTATGTGTACGTGTGTATGTAACTCTGTCTCTTGTGTGTGACTCACTGTGTGTGTCTGTGTATGTGTATATATCTTTAAGTTTGTTTCAGTGTGACAAGTGTCTTTGTATGTGTGTGTGTTTGCCTCTATGTGTATGTGTGTCTGTGTGTGCCTGTCTGTGTGTGTGTGTGTGTGTTTATGTGTGTGTGACTGTATGTGTATATATATATCTATGTGTGTGTGTATTTGTGTGTGTTCTGTGTGTTTCTTACTTCGTCGTTGTGCATGTGTGTGTATATGTCAGTGTCATTGTATATGTGTGTGTGTGTGTCAGTGTGTGGGGTTATCAGTATGTGTGTGTGTCAGTGTGTCTGTATGTCAAGTGTCTTTGTATGTGTCATTATATATATGTGTGTGTGTGCCTATCTGTGTGTGTGCCTATCTGTGTGTGTGTGTGTGTGTGTGTGTGTGTGTGTCTGTGTGTCCCTGTCTGTCTGTCTGTCTGTCTGTGTGTGAGTGTCTGTGTGAGGGTATTCATGAATTCACTATATTTTTTACATAAGTAGATTTTCCATCGAAGATCTCCTGCCAAAAAGTATTAAGTTCGTAATTTAAAACGATCAAATTTATTTGTTCTGGGTTTGTCATTAGGAAAATCATGGCGTCTCCGTTTATTTTTCTCTCTTTCTTTTAGATTTATACAAAATCGAAAAGCAATAATACAAAATTCCAAATATAAAATCGGATATCACTAAAAAAAGGATCAAAAACTTACGACTCTGGGTTTCACGTTGCCGATTCTCATGTAAGCTAGTATTCGATATAGACAGAGAGAGACATATATATATATATATATATATATATATATATATATATATATATATAGTATTACAGGGTGTATGGAAAGCTACTCGAGTTTCACCATAAGGATCTTCAGGGTTAAATCCACTGAATTAATCAAGATATTGATTAATTACAGTTAACCGCGGAAGTCAATATTTTAATTATGACAATTCAAAAAACCCTTCGTAGTTAATGAATGCTGTTGCTTCATTTTGAAAAGTTGAACACGATGTTGTTGTATCGTAAATATGAAT
>CM042144.1:86074434-86106934 GCA_023376005.1 Doryteuthis pealeii
AAGAGGATGATGGCAACGTCAAAGAATGACAAGCCAGTGATATTGGATTTCCATATGAGGGATAATCTATTTCCAGAAGACCATACCTTCCATATGCGGGCATTAACACCGCTTTCTGTAGATGAGATATTACTACGTTGCTACGTAAATTATGCTACCGGATTCAGGGGCTTACCGTCGATTATTAAGACGCCCCTTCCTTTTTAATACATATGTACTCGGTTTTATCGGAGTTCACATGGAGACCGATGTTTATTGCTGCCTTTTCCAGGCTATTGTGCTGAGATTCGGCATGTTTAGGCGTATTTGCAAGAAGTGCCAGATCATCTGCGTAGTCTGTGTGCGTAATAGTCTGTGCGGGGTATCTGCTTCTTGCCTTCTTGTAAGGCCTTTTTCTTTATAACAACAGTGTAGGCGACTAGCAAAAACTTAATTCAATCAGCCCTGTGCGGATTCAGGATGCTGTTCGGTGGACCACCCAGGAGTAATGTCCGATAGGGACGGTTGGAGAGATAGATAGATAGGTAGAGAGAGGCAGACAGACAGACAGACAGAGACAGAGAGAGAAGAGGGAGTCATTGATACCCGTGCTGCCAACACGACCTGATATACATAAATATTTACAGAGATATATGTCAGCCACAAAGCTCGCAAAACCGGTATGTTAGTACAAAAACCAAAGAGTGGAAGATTTTAGACCAATCCAGACCACCCTGTCGGCTGCGGCGTTTGAATACCCTGACTGCACCTCTACGGAGGAGTAAGACTTCTCCAATGGGACCACCTGTTGGTCGTGAGTGGCGACCCGTAATGCTTGGATGGAACCCAGATAGCTGTTTAGTCCATGACATACAGCACTCCACTTTGACCCTAACTTAGGCAAGAGGCCCCTCCGATCAATCGGCTGGTCACATCAAGCCCTAGAACCTATATGAATGCCCCATCCCTATTGCCCTTATGGCAAAATCCAACCTTTTTTATCATGTGGGTGCTAGAAGACGGTGGCTGAGGGTCTTGATGTCGTGGGAATGACGTTAAACTCTATCTGATGGTGAAGTTCCAGTTTTGGAGGTTTGGGGAATGTGGGGCACCCCTTTGTCATCATTGCTCCCTGGTCTACACTGCCCCGGAGTGGTAGTACCTGTTAGGGTCCCATCTATGGGTTAAACAGAAAAACATGAGTTTATAAACAAAATTGAGCATCCATTAAGAATGAATTTATTTCAAAACTTTGTCGGCATTAAATGACCCACTGAGGTTGATATGCCGTACAACAAAACAAACAAAACCAATACAGAACATATACCAATGGATCAAAGAGATGTGTACTATGCTCTACAGAATAATTCCAAATCCTAAAAGAACTAGCTTCATCGTGCAACCACCGAAATGATCAATCGGAGATATTCAGAGCTTGTCCGCATAGAAAAAATAACTTATTAAACTCTGTGACTGGAAAAACGAAGACAAAAGATCAACCACCTTCGAAGAAAAATATTTTCCAAGTATTACTTTTAACATCATGCACGCACGAGGGGGGATACGTGGACAAATAAAGCTAGAACACCTAAATGCTATACCTAACAGATATTCACGTGGATATCATTTCTAATGCGATTTGTCTGATGAGAAGCGTCTAATTCTTTGAAACCAGTGGTAACAAAAAGGCATTGAATGTATAGATTATGATAAATCAATATATATATATATATATATATATATATATATATATATATATATATATATATTATAAAATGTAAGGTCTGCAAAATGGATTATGTTTTTAAAAAAAAACATTATTATTTTACATTAGCGACACGTGTTTCAGATCTTCTGATATCTTCTTCAGGTGTTAATTAACCACATTCTGTTCATTCGAACAGAATGTGGTTAATTAAAACCTGAAGAATACATATAAAATATGTAAGTCTCTCCCATTGTAACCATAACAAGACTTCATATATATATATATATATATATATATATATATATATATGAGGAAAAATGAATAAAGAAAAGAAAGTACAGAATGGATAATAAAAGATGAATTTGATCAATACCACTTACACATGTGTTTCGGTCAGTTTATCTTTGTGTACACGATTCAAACTATTATTATTATTAAATAAACAAATGAAATGAAATAATAATAATAGAAAAATGTAAAAATGTTCCGTACACAGAGATAATTCGACCTTCATCCGAGTGAAATTTTATTTTGAATGAAAAAATTCGTTGGAGAAAAACGGAGAATTTTTAAAAATCTTCGAAGAGAATTTTTTAAATTTACTTTCAGGACGCTGAACGATATGAGTCGTTAGCCAATCTCGAGAATTTGAATTTTTGATTTTCCTAGGAGTTATGGTAGATACAATTATGTTTTGCAAAAATAAAGTGTTATTATTTATCCCTAACTTGTTTAAAAGAAAAGAAAAGAAAAAATGAAATAAGTATTTCTATCATGTTTGTTTTTGTTTTGCTAAAAAAAACAAATATATATATATATATATATATATATATATATATATATATTAACAATGGAAAGAAGTAACCTACTCGAGTTTCATCGATTGATTCTTCAGGGTTCGTCTATTAAGGATAAATCTCATTCCAACGGGCATGTATTATACCAACTAAGATTAATCGAAAACTCGATTAATTTAACTGATGTAACCCTGAAGAATCAATCGATGAAACTCAAGTAGGTTACTCCTTTCCATTGTTAAAATAATTTTTTGCTCTACATTGTATTGAGCACTTTGTATTTGTTTGTTCTCAATCTTAACCCCTGGATACGGTGCGATTCCAACGATCGTACTTATACCCACCGGTAAGTTACTACTTATACATTAACAAATATATATATATATATATATATATATATATATATATATATATATACACATACAACAGGCTACAGGCCACCTGATAAACAGTAAATCCACACACCCGCACCCATAAACAATCAAGCAATATCTAGAATGTTAGTCTCAGACACATAGCATTAAAAAAGAGATCAGATGATCCTGTTAATAAGCAAACAAACAAAAAAATAAAATAAATAAAATAAATAAAAATAAAACCTTGCTTAGAGGCGAATCAAATCTGGAATAGTAATAAAATAAAATAAAAAGAAATGATCAGACACACAGACATAAGCACACGCACACACACATACGCTTACATTTACACACACAAGCACGCGCACACACACACTTACACACACAAACACACACATAAACAAGCACCCCAACCATACACATACACACACAGAATTTGGAAGACCCAAGGCAGAACGAATGTAGCAGCCGCTAAGACAACTTCAGTTCCAGTATTCTTCTGAGGATGGGAGTCTCTCTCCGAAATATTGAGAAATAAATGACAGGTTAACAAAAAACATCATAGTTACCTTCTTTTTTCTTTACACTCGCATTGTGACAGCCTTCAAAACCAACCAACAAACCAATATATATATATATATATATATATATATATATATATATATATATATATATCTTGCAAATGTATTGTAGTGTTCATATATACTGTGTCTGTTCACAAAATGCAAGTGAGTGTTGAGAAATGATTCATAGAGAGTAAATTCCTCTGGTGTAAGGAAATGTTTTGGTCAAGTTATTGATAATTCCCTTGTGTTTTTATTTAAACTGGACTCTCTGTTGTTTAGTCAGCGCGAAATTACTGGTTTTTCAGGAGGTCCAGACATACATATGGACATTAAAATCGTAGGCGGAAAGAATAATGTGTCTCGAAAAGGAAGGAAAGTTAGGAAGCTGTGATGTAAGCGTGGGTGTAAGGCAAAAATCAATATTGACTCGAAAGATTATTGTGTATGCTAAGATAGCGCAACCAAACTGTTTGTAGGACGAATTAGGTCTTTATTGAGAACTCTATAAATCTAACCTTGTACCGTTCCAATCTAAGCTGGTTTGATATTTATACAGCAGCATGGATAGCAAACAAAATGTTCTTAGGACGAATTTGGTCTTCATTGAGACCTCTGTTAATATAGCATTGTGTCATACCTAAGCTGAATATATATATATATATATATATATATATATATATATATATATATATATACAGCAGCATGGGTAGCAAACAAACTCTTCATAGGACGAATTAGTTCTGCAATGAAAACTCTATTTATATCACCTTGTGCCATTCCAACCTAAGCTGGGTGAATATTTATACAGTTGTATGGGTACCAAACAAAATGTTCATAGGACGAATTTGGTCTTCATTGAGAACTCAATTAATATAAACTTGTGTTATTCCCACCTGAGCTGGGTGAATATTTATACAGTAGCACGGGTAGCAAACAAACTGTTCATAGGACGAATTTGTCTATCAGTGAGAACTCTATTTATATCGCCTTGTGCCATTCCAACCTAAGCTGGGTAGACATTTATACAGTAGCACGGGTAGCAAACAAACTGTTCATAGGACGAATTTGAGAACTCTTTTTATATCGCCTTGTGCTATTCCAACCTAAGCTGGGTAAATATTTATACAGTAGCACGGGTAGCAAACAAACTGTTCATAGGACGAATTTGAGAACTCTTTTTATATCGCCTTGTGCCATTCCAACCTAAGCTGGGTAGATATTTATACAGTAGCACGGGTAGCAAACAAACTGTTCATAGGACGAATTTGAGAACTCTATTTATATCGCCTTGTGCCATTCCAACCTAAGCTGGGTAGATATTTATACAGTAGCATGGGTAGCAAACAAACTGTTCATAGGACGAACTTGCCCTTCAGTGAGAACTCTATTTATATCGCCTTGTGCCATTCCAACCTAAGCTGGGTAAATATTTATACCGCAGTAATTGTTGACAAATTAAGCTGGTGGATTAATTCTAGAGGATTATCTCTAGTGATATTGATTAGCAAGTCGGATAGGGCGCCCTACTAGTACAAGAGCTACCATTGATTTATATAATCCGCGGGTGCAGAATTAATTCCTTAGTCTGACACTATTTGCTGAATTTTGATTAAAACATTTCCATGATATGTTAGGATAGCGTAGACAAATGATTAACGGTGTTTGGTAACTATTGGTGCCTCGCTTAAACCGAAATGAAATTAATCATGTTCTTATGAATGTGACTAAAAGATTCATGGGGTCTAAAATGCCACAACTGTAAAACAGGAAAAGAAATCCAGGTTGATTATTGTGGCATTTTACATCACCAGTAACAGCGATAATAGCGCGAGTAATTTTATTTTTAGTTTATACTAGCAGATATATTCACTCACCGGATGCAAGTATTTAAGATTTAATGCAATAAAATATTATATTAAATTAGAAAGGCTAATGAAACTAAATAAGAAGGCAGATAAAAAGATTTCAAACATGACGGAGTATAATTGAAAAAAAAAAAGAACAAATTTGAAAATAACTATAATATAATCGAAAAATAAAACTACAGAAAATTACTCTTCCATCACTCGCGTTTTACATTGCTAAATTTTCCTAATATAACTATTTCGTTAAAATAGGAAGTAAAGAACAAAATTACACTTATTTCTTCTTGTTAAAGACTTTCTCTTAAGATTTATCCCCGAGATTTTTGCTCATATTCATTAAGATAAAACAAAACAATTAGAAATTAATAATAATAAGCAAATATTTATTAAAATCAATTACTTAATATCAATGTGCAAATTAGCCTTCCCGCTCACACAGTAAACCGCTATTTTGTTGTATGAATAAATACAATTGCATGTTATTAGTATGTAGATATGGTCAACAGCATTAATAATGCAAAAGAAATTTATTAATAGTTGAGGTTTAGATAAAAGTAAAATCATGGAGAATATGACGTAAATGACTAAGGTCATTTTGACTTGAATAGTAATATAGTTTCGGTTACAGACAGAAAAACACAATCTCCATTATAATAAGATACTGCTCTGCTTGTGAGAATCTGAACACACTAATTTTATTGTCAAAATTTGTTTTTATCATTTCTTCTTCTTCTTCTTCTTCTTCTTCTTCTTCTTCTTCTTCTTCTTCTTCTTCTTTCTTCTGTCATTGTCTCTGCCTCTGTCTCTGTCTCTGTCTGTCTGTCTGTCTGTCTGTCTCTGTCTCTCTCTCTCTCTCTCTCTCTCTCTATATATATATATATATATATAATATAAAGATTTTTGAAGGCAATTGACAATGCAATATGTGTTGAAAATTATATTTATTCAACTTTTTTAAAAAATTCTTTAGAATTAAAAAAAAGATAAATAAATATTATTTTAGAATTTAGAATTTTTCTTTTAATCCTTTAGAATTAAAAATAAAGTTAGATAAATATAATTTTCAACACATATTGCATTGTCAATTGCCTTAAAAAATCTTTATATTACACATACGCACAATGCTTCAAACATGCTATAAACAACCTATATATATAATATATATATATATATATATATATATATATATTCAAATAAATTTGGTTAAAATAATGGAATTCCAATTGTTTTTAATATTCTTAATTTAAAAAAAAAATTTCTTTCAATCTTTTTCCATGTTATCCAAGGCGTTAATGTCCTTTCATGTACCAGAAGACTTTCAGCACGACTTCATTTACTGGCCGCTGCTCCCGGACCATTTTCTTTACCGGAGGGTCAGTGATTTTACACTCCATGAACTATCTTTTCGACTCTTTGCTCTTAGTGGAAAACCCATGTTTAGCTAATTTATAAACATTTTTTCTAAAACTTGCTTCACCGGGCTCATCACACATTCTTCTGTGAATTTCACATATTTTGAACTCCTTTGACACCAAAGGTTTGATGACATATCTCTGTTCAAGCCTAGAGCAGTTTTTGATGTGCCACCATTTTAAATATCCTCAGAAATAATATTTTCTTCAAAATTAGAATAATATTTTTGCTATAAACCAAATCTAGAATTCAATCTTTTTACTATTTTAATTGCATATCAGCCTTCGTGGGTTATTTCCTGCCAAATACATCCCATCCTAATAGAAGAACAGTACTGGTATATATATATATATATATATATATATATATATATATAATATATATATATATATATATGAAGAATGAAAGAAACAAAACTCAGACATAAAGGTGTAGTATATTTCGCTGGAGTGTTACGAAGCCGAGTTCAAACTCGAGCGAAATATACTAGATATTTTTATCTGAGTTTTGCTTCTTTCATTCCTCATATTTTTACTACATTCTGTCGGATTCATTCCAATCCTCTTTCCTCATATATATATATATATATATATATATATATATATATATATATATATATATGCTTGGGAGCATTTTCTATTTTATGCATACTGTGTTGAACAAGACAGACATTTTATGTCATATAGTTATATACTTAGTTATCTACTTTCACGTGTTATTTACACTAGTTTTACGGCGTTTGTTCTCATTTTAAGTTATAACGTTCGATTTACGTAAAAAAAATTACTTTAGAAACTAATTAAGCACGTAGAGTCTGATACAATTCAATATTCCAATAGAATAAAAATGGCCGACTTACCTACTAATATTTATTGCTGAATTTCATTTAGGACTTCTTATCATAGTTTTTGTTATTCACGACACATGTAGTTGGTTAATATATTTTGACTCATCAATGTATGTTCATTGCAATCTACGACGGAATGTTTTCTTTTAATAAAAATTCTTAATGAATAGATGACATCCAGCTGCTGCAATACTTAAACATTAATAAGAAATATCTTTCGAAGCTTATCGTCTCTTACATGAAATAAAATAAGTTGATTATTGGATCATAGTTCTTTTTACTGATACTGTTGACTCTTGTTATCAGCACCAAGTTTTCTGGCAAATATTATTTAAGAGGTAAATATTTGATTTTGTCTATAATGTTTTTATTAGGGTAACAGATCGATCCCATTTCATTGATAAGACTCACAGACATTTTGGAAAAACATGTCTGATGTTCTGGAATAAAAACAAAATAATATTGTCATTATTCTATAAATTATTCTGTTTTGAGGCTGATGTCTTTTCCTGCTAGTGTCTTTTTGAAATTTATTCAAACTAGAAAGAATATGCGCCCTAGGGGCGTAAGTATTGAAGTTTTAATGTAATGAAATATATCAAATTAGAAAGACAAACGAAATCAAATAAGAACGCATATAAAAAGTTTACGCTTATTTCGATTATATTTTAATTGGTTTCTATATGAAATTATTCATAGGATTGATTTTAATACGCTGGAGAATAAATCAATAATATTAGTGATCAATAACACCAAGGAATTATTTATTAAACCCGGTTTTGTTAAAACCAGTATGAAGATTAACTACACCATATATTTAAAAAAGAAGTAAGATGTAATAGTGAATGAGTACAGGTATTTGCCTCATACCCCACTTGTATGGGCTGGGCACAAGGCCTCGGTTTAACGTGGGCCCACCCACAGCCGAAGCTCATGGGTGGGAAAGAACAAAAATTGCGTCGATCCCGTCGGTATTCCCCCTCAAGGGGGCGCCTCAGAAGCGGGGCAACAAACCAGCCCTGCCCCTTTAAGTCAAGGGGTCAGGTATTGTCAGGGGAGATGCCCCCTGGGATCGACGCTATTAATTTGTAAAGATCCAGGACCGAAGCCACTGAACCCCCACCCCGTTGGGCGGGTTTACACACTAATTATAGTGAATGTGTACATATATTTACTTTGTCATTAATTGTTTTATTTTCATAGTTTCACCCGGACATACACACATACATACACACACCAACTGCTCTTTATATATGTACGAGAAGTGGCTACACAGTATCGCCTGGGAAGAGTGGGTGGGGCAAAAAGACATGGTATATTAATTTGTTTATTTTTGAGATTCACAAATGCTGGACATTTTTAAGTAGAATTTCAATGCTATTTCTATGTATATTCTAATTTTTAGATATCTTTGAATATAAATAAAATCTTTTTAAAAATAATTTTTGCACAAAAAGTAAGAACCACTAATATTTAGTGTGCATAAATATTTAATTTTTTGTTAATTGTTTTATTTTCATAGTTTCATCCGGACATACATACATACATACCAATTGCCCTTTATATATTTATTGATATATAGAAAGATGTACGAGTGTATGTGCTTGAGAGATTTAACATTTTACTTACCTACTTACCATAAGAACTGAATCTACTTTCAGAATTTTCTTTACTGCCTACTTATTCGATTGCAGTAAATCAGACACACCGGGAAATTCTTTGAAGATGTTTGAAACATATTACAAGATAAAGTGTTGAGCCAAAGGCAATTATCTGTTCTTCTTTGATCAGTCAAAGCATTTTGCTATTGAAGATTTGAAAAGGCAAAATATATGAGTTGATCAAACAATACACAAACCGAGTACGAATATTGTGAAATAGAAAATGTTCTGTTTAGAGTGTTATAGACTGAAGGACGAACATGTTTATCCTATAAGATATGATAAATCATTCAATAAATAAACTATCGTTCACGTTATTGGTCTTCAGAGTGATGCTGGGAAGTTTGTCTTCTTTCAACTAAGTAGTGATTTTCAAGTACTTCATAATTGTCCTTTATAAGTAGCTCAATATTTACTCAATAGATACGTAGCACAAATCAATGGGAACGAATTACACACACACACACACACACACACACACACACACACACATATATATATATATATATATATATAACATACACTAGTTTCCGAGAATTTTCAACATGTTAGGAATAAATAATAACGCTGTATTTTTGCAATACAAAATTGTTTCTACTATAACCCCTAGAAAAATCAAATATCCAAATTCTAACGGTCTATTTCAGCGTTCCAAAAGTGATTTAAATAAAAGAAAATTATCTTCGAACATTTCTAAAAATTCTCCGTTTTTCCCCAACGAATTTTTTCATTCAAAATAAAATTTCACTCTGATGAAGGTCGAATCTTCTCTGTGTGCGGAATATTTTCACACAGATGAACTGACCGAAACACATGTGTAAGTGATATTAAATTCATCTTTTACTATCCATTCTATTCTTTCTTTTCTTTATTCATTCTTCCTCATATCGTCGGATTCATTTCCAATTTCCATTTTTACACACACACACACACACACACACACACACACACACACACATATATATATATATATATATATATATATATATATATATATATATATATATATATACATAATCCAAAAGTCCAGAGAAGAAATCTTCCTTACGATACAAGAGTATTATTTAAAAAACCTGTCGCAGTTTGAGAGCTCAATGTGCGCTCTTAAAATATAAGTAAAGAAACAATAAAAGACTTAAAAGATTAGCATTATAGTCTATTTCAGGGAGTTTAGACAAAGTGTCTAACTCTCCCGACTCATCAGATGCGAATTATGAATTCTGTATTACTTTAAAGGCATTTGAAAACAGATTTTTTAAAAAAATTTTAAATTTTATCGTCCTGTGATATGAATTCCAAACGAACGCCTTGATGTTGCAAAATTAAAATTTATGTTGTAGTTTCAAATATGAGCACTTCCGCCACAAAATCTCGGTCAACAATCCATGTATCTCTTAATGTATCTTTTAATGTATCTCTTATTGTAAGTCTTTTGTTATTTCTTTACTTATATATATATATATATATATATATATATATATATATATATATATTATACTAAAGCTGAATGAACCCTTGATTGTTTCCTAAAGGTTTCTTTTCCTTTTTAGTTTAATAACAGAAAGTACATCCCAAAATGTTCCTTCGTTTTGGGATTAAGTTATGTTTGAAAGAAATTCCATTTTATTTAGTTATAATTAGTCGTACTTTCCAAGTTAAGTCAAAAACACACCCATCTCTTGCCACATTCTGCCTGTGACTTTCCTACTCTCTCGATATATCTTGAATAACTACTTATACATGTTAGTTTACTATGTAAGTGTTAAGGGATAGATCGGAGAGTGTGAGCGGTAGATTAAACTATTCGTATGCTAAGTTTCAGAATCTAACGACTAGCTTATATATAAGACTGGAAGTGCGTGGCGTAATGGTTAATGTCATAGGAAATGGACTCGTCACCCCAAGTTCAAATCCCGGATGTGGTCATTGCATTTCACTTAGCGCTAATATCCTTGGGAAAGGTATGATTCCTACTCTCCCTCCAGCTATGGGTAAATAGTAGGGCAAACTGGGCTCTTTAACCTTGGTTAGGCAACCAGTCTAGGAGAAAGAAAACTCTGAATTCAAACCTGTTAAACTCCGCTTAAGAAATTGACTTTGTTTCGCATCCTGCTCGTGCGGAGAGGTTGGTATATATATATATATATATATATATATATATATATATATATATATATATATATATAAGACGGGTCCGGTCTTTGATTTAATTACAAATTTTAGCAAAATGATTTTAATACTTAAAAAAAATTCTCCGGTAATATTTATTTTTTCAAAATTTGATTCGTTTTGCAAACTAACATTATTCCTGATCACAATTATCTGCTTATTCTAAATTTTTTGATTATTATTTCTTTCATCTTATTTCAGTCAAAATTTATTATAATTTCCAGATGATCATTAACGAAGGAGATAGTTTGTTAGTTTCTTTGATCAAATACAAAATAAAAGACGCATGACAAATTAAAAACACACAACGGTAAAAGATAAACAGAACAAATTATTAGAGTATAAAAAAGCGAGTCAAACCCTGGTTTTACATAAATACATGAGTCATAAGCAGATTATGAATTATGTACGTACCTGTAGTTAGAATATTAAAGTTAGAAGCAGTAAACAGAAAATAGCAAACAAGAGCCATCATCTATCTGTCTGTCCCTGCCCCATCCGGGTTAAAGTATAATTATTAGCATCGATCCCAGAGGGCCATCCCTCCAGGCATTACCTGCCCTTTATGGTAGGTGGGCCCACGTTAAAACGAGGCCTTGTGCCCAGTCCATACAAGTAGGGTATGAGACAAATACACTTCCCCGTTTATATACTCGATGTTGAACGAGTATATAATACTAAGGCTTTAGAATACACCGACTACACTCATGCAGAGGAGTAAGACCCCCCCCCCTCGTGAGGTTTCCTGTTAGTTGTGGTTGGTGATCCGTGATTCTTAAGGATTGAACCCTGGTGACTAAGCAGTTCATGACATCCAGCACTCCATTTTGGCCATTTCCGATCAATCAGCTGGCCATGTTAAGCCCTAGCACCTATATGATTACCCCAACCCTATTGCCCTTATGCCAAGCCTCGTCGCATTTTGTCAAATATTTGCTGGAAGGCGATGGCTGAGAGTCTTAGTGTTCTGGTATGAAGTTCCAAATCTGGAACTCTGGGAAATGTGGAGTACCCCTTCATCGCCATTATTCCCATGCGTACTCTAAACCAAAGCGGCAGTACCTATAAGGATCCCATCTATGGGTTAAATATAAAAATGAGTTTAAAATGTTTTTAAAATTTAGTTAAATAAGACTGCCCATCAAGAATGAATAGAATAAAACGTATTTGGCATAAAATAACACAACAAGGTTTGACATGCCGTAAAACCCATCAAACAAAAAACAAAGATATCTATGTGTTAAATGCAAATAATGTGTTTAAAAAGTTGAGTTAAAAAGTACTGAATACCCATCAAGGATGAGTAGAACAAAAACGTCTTCGGCATAAAATAACCCAAAAAGTGTTGACATGCCTATAATCCATCCAAATAACCAAACCATTGTTGCTTAACCATGGTGATCTAGTGGGAATCGGTGCTATCAGCAATGTGTTATAAAAAATTGAGTTTATAAAGAAAACAATTAGTACCTAGCGAGAAGGAATAAAACAAAACTACTTCGGCATAAAATAACCCAATGCCGCAAAATCCAACCAACCAGCAACAAATTAAAAACACAATAGAAATACATAAAAAAGAACAAGTTTTTTAAAAGTTCACAGAAGCGAATAATAGATATTCTCTTAGATTCGTCTATTCTGGTAGAAGAGTCCAATATTAAGGCACCCTCTGAAAATAGAACTTGCTAGTAATGGCTTAGGAGACTATATTCCTAATTATCACTCTATGGCAACCGGCCTTTGAAGATAACGGAAGTTGGAAGGAAAAATTAATCGATATATCTAATTAAAACACAAAAAGAAAGTGAAGCTAAAAAAACGGGTGACGTTAAAGGGAAAAAAGAGCATGATTCGAACAATGATTGCGACACAAGAAGTCATATAAAGAAGAAGAAGAAGAAGAAGAAGAATTGATAGAGGAAAGCGAGAAGAAGAAGAAATGATAGAGGAAAGAGAGAAGAAGAAGAAGAGAAGAAGAAGAAGAAGAAGAAGAAGAAGAATTGATAGAAGAAGAAGAAGAAGAAGAAGAGAGAAGAGAAGAAGAAGAAGAAGAAGAAGAAGAAGAAGAAGAAGAAGAAGAAGAAGAAGAAGAAGAAGAAGAAAGAAGAAGAAGAAGAAGAAGAAGAAGAAGAAGAAGAAGAAGAAGAGAAAAAGAAGAAGAAGAAGAAGAAGAAGATAGAGGAAAGAGAAGAAGAAGAAGAAGAAGAAGAAGAAGAAGAAGAAGAAGAAGAAGAAGAAGAAGAAGAAGAAGAAGAAGAAGAAGAAGAAGAAGAAGAAGAAGAAGAAGAAGAAGAATTGATAGAAGAAGGAGAGAAGAAAAAGAAAATAAAAATAATTGATAGAAGAAGAAGAAGAAGAAGAAGAAGAAGAAGAAGAAGAAGAAGAAGAATCATCATCATCATCATCATCATCATCATCATCAAAGATAAGGAAGAGGACAGTATTTGTGCCTTAAGTGCAAAACGTTGAAAATGTTAATCCTGAAAGTAACGCTGAGCTGTCAGCAAAAATGTCCGACTTCGTATTTGAATAACATAAAAGAATTATAAGAACTAGCAAATATATGCACCCTCCGGGTGCAAGTATTTTAGTTAAATTTTATAATAAAATATGATATTAAATTAGAAAGGCTAATGAAACTGAATAAGAATGTAGATTAAAAAGATTTTGAACAGAGGGGGTATGATTGAAAAATAGAACAACTTTGAAACTAACTCTTCCATCATTTTCCGTTACTTCCGTCTTTCATTGGTAAATTTTCCTAATTAAACTGTTTAGTTAAAGTAGGAAGTAAAGAATAATATTACAGTTATTTCTTCTTGTTAAGGGATTTCTTTTAAGATTTATTGAAGAGATTTTTGCTCATATTCAATAAGATAAAACCAAACAGTTAGAAATCAATAATACTAAGCATATATTTATTAAAATCAATTTTTTAAGATCAATATGCAAATTAGCCTTCCCATTCACACTGTAAACCTCTATTTTGTTGTATATATAAATACAATTGCATGTTATTAGTATGTAATTATGGTCAACAGTCTTAATAATGTAAAACAATTTTATTAATAATTGAGGTTTAAATAAAAATAGAATCATGGAGAATATGATGTAAATAACAAAGGGAATTGTGACTTGTATAGTAATATAGTTTCTGTTACAGACAGACTAACCCACAATCTCCATTATAATAAGATATTATAATCACACCCAACAAACTGTTGAGAAGAGGCTAAATATAAAAGTACAGTAGTATTTTGACTTACGAGTGCTCCAACTTACGAGTGTTCCGAGTTACGAGCTGTCACTCGGTCGATCTTTGTTGCTCTGTGCTGAGAGCTAAAATTTGAGGTACGAGGGAGCTTTAGATGCTCTTAGGGTCAGTTTAGCTCAATTGGTAGAGCACTTGCCTAGGAATAGCAAGGTTCCCGGTTCGATTCCGGCCCTCGCCAACTTAGCATGTACGTAGCACTGGGATATGTGCGGTAAAGAAAGGAGTTGATGGTAGATGTGGCGCTCCATGTCAGACGCAAAAGCAATCTCCTTGGTCTAGCGTTAATGAAAAGGAGATAGACACCCTCCATGTCTGCCTGATACCGACATTAGGCCACCCGTTGAATTTAATTATGTTAATATTCTTATATTTACCAAAAATATTTAAGTTTCCAGCTTTATTGTAGAAAAAAAAAAGATGAACATTGAAACATATTACAACACATAACCTCCTCTTTTATTATGTTTTTATGTAATACATTGCTATTTCTCTTATTCAAAAAACGTCCCAATCTTTAGCTGTGTCAGTGCTACTGTATGGCTGCACCGTTTGGACTCTAAAGAAGTGCTTAGAGCAAAAACTCTTACACAAATATGCTGCGTGCTGTCTTGGTAGAAGAACCGCATAAGAAAGCAGCTCTGCCTCCTATCACACAAACCAGCCAAGTAAGATGAACCAGACATGCTGGACACTGTTGGAGGAGCACAAACGAACTCGTAAGTGACGTTCTCCTGGGGATATCTACACACTAAAGTAAGCCGATCAGCAGAAACCTATATCAATCAGCTCTTTGGAGATTCTGGATACTTTCGGTGGACCTGCATGGAGCACTGACCACTTAAGCAATAGCATATACTGTAAGCGATGTCTAATGGTCAAAGTCGTAGGAAATGGACTCGTCAACGCGAGTTCAATTCCTTGACGAAGCTGTTGGCATTTTACATTACGCTAATACCCTTGGGTAAGATATAAATCCAATTCCCCCTCCAGCTATGGATAAATAGCAGGACAGACTGGACTCTCTAACCATGGCTAGGTAACCAGTCTAGGAGAAGGAAAACTCTGAATTCAAACCTGTTAAACTCCGCTTAAGAAATTGACCTTGTGTCGCATCCTGCTCGTGCGGAGGGGTTGGTAAATATATATACTGTAAGCGATTTGAGACTTTTGTTTAACAAAATGATTTGATTCGACATTAAATGACCCAAAAAGGGTTGACATGCCGTAAAACAAAACAACCTAATATAATATACAGCAAACTGTTTGGAACATCGTGTTGCAATATGACTGGTGTGAGCTAGAACTGCTAATGGAAGGAGGAGGAATAAATAACAAAGGCTTAAAAAATAGTGATGACAAAAGAGGAGAGCGATGGTTTTGACCGTAGCGTGACCCGAACGAAGAATCGAGGGGCAAGCGGAAGTCGGGTGTTGACCGGAAGTCACGTGGTGACGTGGGGGAAGGAAGAAAGGCTTCGTCCTTTTTGCCGGCGTCCGTCGTAGGGGACAGACCTCATTAGAGCCCAGGAATCTAGGAGTGTTCTCTCTCTCTCGTTCTCTCTGCCTCTCCTCCTCCCTGGTAGAAGCCACTAGACGAGCACGTTAATAAAGGCTGGGAGTTGTGACGACTTGTTTCTCGTGTTATGATTTTTATCGGAGTTTTAGTACCAAGAAAGAAAAGAGGACTACGGTGCTTGTATCGTTTTAGTACCGTGAGTATTACAACGTAACACATCGTTTAACCAGCTTCCTACTCTCTGTTGATTTGCCTTTTTCGGTACTGTTCAACTCTACAACGCTGAATTAGTTTGTTTTAATGAGAAATTGGGATAAAAAAGTTTTCTTTTTCTTTTTCCGACAAAGGAATTTATCCAGTAATTATGCTTGTCAACCCCTTCCAATTCCGATTTGCAAATACGACGCACTAAACGATTACAAATCCCGTAGGAGATGTCCTTTTCCCACGACACGTATATCTAAGATCTGTCACATTTAGGCGATGACTTGATGCGACCTCTGTTATTCTTTGTGCGATTATCGATTCAAACAAGCAAAAGATGACGAAAAATGACTGAATCAATCGAACTAACAAGAATATGAGCCTTCCGAGCATATATTCGAGTAAATAACATAAAATAAATATTCCTGTTTGTCTTATCACTTTTTTCATCTTATATATATATATATATATTATATATATATATGTGTGTTGTATGTGTGTATGTGTGTGTGTGTGCGCGCGTGAGTGTGTGTGTGTGTGCGCGTGAGTGTGTGTGTGTGTGTTGTGTGTGTGTGTGTGTGTGTAAAATCCGTCATTTTGAAGTTTCTGGTTGAAATAAAAAATATAACGGGATGACGGTTTGTTTAGTATTTCTTTCTTAGAAAGTTAAATATTGCTCTGTACATAATCTAATTTATTGATTATTATACATTGAGCTCTTTTGGGATTTATAAAAATCCTTGTAAGAGTATATATGTTTGCACCTACAAGAGCATACAGTATGCTTGTACGGTGCGATTTCGATGATCCGAAATAGAATCATCCCTTACTTACCAGTCATTTGGATACACACACACACACACACACACACACACACGTATATATATATATATATATATATATATATATATATATATATATAGTACAGCAAATAAAAACAATTATTTTTGTGAGAAGGATCATACAGTATTATGTCAATTTTAGTAATATAGGAGTGACAGAAAGAGAGAGAGAGAGAGAGAGAGAGAGAGAGAGAGAGAGAGAGAGAGAGAGGGGGGAGAAAAAAAAATGTTAGTGCCCTTTCAAATATATATATATATATATATATATATATATGCAGAATATGCACCCGCTGAGCACAAGTATTTACGTTTTAATGTAATGAAATATATTAAATTAGAAAGACTAACGAAATTAAATAAAAACGCATATAAAAAATACACTTATTTTAATTATATTTTTATTGGTCTCTGTATAAAGTCATTCATGGGATTAATTTTAATATTGGAGAATAAAACGATGATATTAGAGATCAATAACACTAAGTAATTATTTATTAAACCTGGTTTTGTTAAAACCAGTATACAAATTATCCACACCATATTTTATGTAAACCTTTCTTTCTTAGTGATATATAAGACACCTTGCAGGATTTTAAACGTTACTAATAACATGGACTATTTTGAGGCAAATCTAATTCAGATTTTCATAGAGACATCGTTAATAAATAAAAAATTTTCATGGAGACATGGTTAAAAATAAAATTCATTCTATGTACTAATGAGTTTGACTATAAATTAAAAACTCAATGATAAACTTACGCAATTCCTGGGGTATTTAGTCGTAAATAGCGACGTAGTTTGGGTTACTGACAGAAAACACCGAATCTCCTTTATAATATGATAAAAATGAAATGTGCTGCAAGATGATTGAAAATAAAAGGAAAACAAGGAAAGATTTAATGACTAAATTTATATGAATAAAGGATTTTGTCAAAAAATATTTTTACTAGAAATACGTTGCTGTAATGCCCCCTAAAAATGAATCAATATTCATTTCTTTTGTTCGAAGTATTGATTTGTCCAAAAATTGAAACCACCAAAATGCGCGGATTATTTTACCGTTCATATCATCAGGAGTAATTGATTTATTTGGCAATAAAAGAATTTAAACTCTATTTAAATTGTTCAATGTTTTTTTTCTTTTACTATTTTTGCCTTTTGGGTTTTTTTTGTTGTCTTTTTTGTTTTGTTAATTGATATTGAGTAAACAGAACAGTTTTAATGGAAGAAAGAGGCGTTTTTTTTCTGTAACTCTTTTCTGATGAAACAATTTGAAAAATTGGAAACGTGATCTTGGATTTTATCCATAATCTATTCGGACCTCACTTCCCAATCTGTGCTTGTTGGTTGGTTTTCTGTTGTTTTTTTTAGTTTTTTTTTTCTTTTTGAAAGCATATCAACACTTTTTGGGTCATTTAATGTCGAATCAAGTCCTTTAGATAAACAAAGGACTCAGGTTACTTCAGTACCTGCTATTGTTTAAAAGGTCAGCCAATTCAGCACGACTCAACCATAATGGACATGAGGAGCAGAATGAGATTGGTTGGTTGTAGTGTTTTACGGCATATCAACCCTTTTCGGGTCATTTAATGCGAAATCAAGTCATGTACATAAAGAAAGGACTCGGGTTTCCTCACAGTACCTGCTTTTGCATAAGCAGTCATTCAATTACGTATTAAACAGTTTCATCGTTGCTTGACTTTGGTTATCTAGCAGGAATTTGAGGAGAACAGTAGGGGTAGTATTTAACCCATAGGTGGGGGATAAAGAGGTTCAAACCTTTCCCATGAGTATTAGTCCAAAAGTAAATGAAATAGCACGACTGGAGTTCGAACTCACTTATTATAATGTCATAATAATGTTATTACAATAATTTATTTCAACCGTATTAATACGGCATCTCCAGGTAATCACAAGAACATGACTCTTACTGAGAATTTCCCAAAGTAACATCTCTTTTAAATCTATCAATTTAGGGGAGGGAGGGTTGGTGTCGTAGTTTGGAATTTCCCTCCCCTAAATTGATAGATTTAAAAGAGATGTTACTTTGGGAAATTCTCAGTAAGAGTCATGTTCTTGTGATTACCTGAAGATGCCGTATTAATACGGTTGAAATAAATTATTGTAATGAAGCAAGTTTAGAGTTTTTTCTTCCTTTACTAAATATCTTGCTTTGTCCTTTTACTCACTGGTATTAGGCACATTGAGCTCTCCTTATGGTTACCTGCATCAGCTTGGTTAAACCACACATGGAAAGACCCTAACTACGGATATATATATATATATATATATATATATATATATATATATATATATATATATATATATAATAAAGTGTAATAGTTCAAAAGGAAAGTATAACTGGGATGATTAAGTGCATGACATAGTTTGAGAGAAAATCAATGATGTCTGGTTGTATCTAATTTGTCAGCATTATTTTAATAGATGAATGAATGGTTAACTAATAATCAAATAGCGTGTATTCGCATTCGACACGCACGGAAAACAGTGGAAAAAGATGTAAATTAGCCATTACAATTATATTAATTATTAATTAGGCCGTGAAAACCGTTTTAATTAACCAAAGAAAACAAGAATTGTGTCTCGAATTATCCCAAAATGCATATAGTTTGTTGCTGTACGTCTATCTAAAATAAATTTCAAAGCACTTTCAAATATGCTCACCTGAGGGTGACACAGATTTCTTTTATGCAGTTGCTGCAGTCGTACAAGAACATAGGTTAGTACCATATATCTATTAATAATGGAGATTGACTGTATTTCTGTTTGTAACAAAAAATACGTCATAGCTCTACGTCACAGCTTAGGTCACAATATTCTTATGCTATATACGCCCAAAATTGAAGTAAGCAATTTAAAAATTGTTTTTTACTCTCGTTTTTTTTTACAGTAACACGAAGTTAACTAAAAAGTTTACAAATAAATAAATACCTACGATTTTGTGTAACATTGATGTGGAAAATATTCAAAATAATTGTTTGATTATTACATGCACGCAACATTTTATTTGAGGGGGACGGGGCTCAGTTTTCGTTTCAAATTGTTTTATTTATTTTTATTTATTTTTATTCCTTTAATAAATATGAAGATTTGTCCTACTTATGATACAAACCCTCTGACATTTAATTTTTAACTCCCACCCTCCCAGGTAATGTCTTTTGAAAATTAATTTTTACGACGCCCGGAGGGTGTTTTCTGTTGATAGTATTTATAATATGCCTAGTGTATGTACTTGAACATCTTATATCCCATTATAGGAAGCGCGTGATGTGATGGTTAAAGTCATAGGAAATGGACTCGTCGGTCCGAGTTCAAATCCTGGACGTGGTAATTGCATTTCACTTAGCGCTAACACCCTTGGATGACGTATGAATTCTACTCTCCCTCCAGCTATGGGTAAATAGTAGGAAACTGGGTTCTTAAACATTGGTTAGGCAACCGGTCTAGGAGAAGGAAAAGTCTGAATTCAAACCTGTTAAATTCAAGAAATTGACCTTGTATCACATCCTGCTCGTGTGGAAGGGTTGGTAAATATATATATCCCATCCCAGGAGCAATGAATGATAGGAAGGGTTGGTGAGTGAGTGTCATGGATATCCGTACTGACGGTGCGACATGATGATGATGATGATGATGATGATGATGTCTATCTTAATCCGTTTGGTAGTTGAAAGTGTTGTTGTATAACTCTCTTCGTCTATTTTTCCCATCTAATAATCCTTATCTGCCTGTAAGCAGGAATGGGTCGTCTATTCAGCTATATTTGTCTCTTCTATGCTCGACTGATCCTCTGTACTTCTGGTCTGCTTCCTTAAAATATCTCGGGACTTAATCTTTGAGCCCGTTCATGTTCTTAGTAACGAATACATGACTCGCTTTTATGTTTGAGATACACCTGTACTATTAAACAGCGCTGGGTGGTATCGTCAGTTATGTTTTTATTAACTGGTTCATGGGGGGGGGGGTCGGATCTTTCAACATAATACCCCTCTCGTCTTTTAGACCCCACTAGAGCCGATCAAACTCTAGTGCGTCACCCATCATGTTCAACGCTAACAGCTAAATTGGCTTTAAATAGTTCTACCAACGCAGACCTTGGCTTTTGTACATCTGGTTGGCTAATGCGGAAGCGAATCAGCGATCAGATTAAGTGGTATAAACTGGTCCACATTTTAAAAAAATAATTCATTGGCATGGCTGGACCTAACGGTAAGTAGAAAATTATTTTTTTAACCCACTAAAAGAAAAGAAAATTACGTTAAATATTTAAAAAAAACACACCTACAAAAATAAGTGAAGCGTACATATCTATCTGTGGTCAAATTAAAATTCACTCTACAATAATTAAAAGTTAAAAAATATTACGATGAATGCAGCAGGACGCTTAAAATATTTATAAAACAATACTGACTAAAATAAATAAACCGTACATATTTATAGTTACACGTACTATTTTTCAGACATCTTTATTTAGCCCAAGTTAAACATCACGCGTGCAAAAATTAGCCATCTTGGAAACACATCTGCCCCCTCCAAAAAACTAGAAAAGTACATTAAATTATTTTGCTTTACATGCCTTGTAGAAAAAGAAGCAATAAATTTAACAAGGAGTGGGGGCGTACCGGGGGTCAGTTTAAAGTTGAAAGGAGTCAACACCAAATGTTGTATACTTTACATATATTTACCATCTTAAAATGTTTAACTTCTACTAAGTTGGATCGGATCATCTATTCTGCTATATCTTCTATTTTGTCTCTTTCATGCTCGGCTGATTATCTGTTCTTCTGGTTTGCCTTTTTGGGACTTCTTGGGTCTTCTTTATCACTGTATCCGTTGTTGTTCTTTGTAACAAACACAAAGATTTGGAATGTTTTGGGGGATTTTTTTTAGCCCAAATTAACCATCAGACATGGGAGAAATAGCCATTTTTAAGAAACACGTCCGCCTCCTTCAAAAACCAGCCAGAAGACCCCACGAACCGAACTGACTAACCAGAGAATTGCTCCAAGGTCAGCGAAAAATCAGCCTCTGTCAATTTAGTTTTACGTTTTTATCCATGATTACCGTTATTTTTCATTTCTACACTAACGTACATAAGTTATTGGCACCCTATCAATTATGTGACTAACAGCATAGATTCCCATGACTCTCTCCAGCCCTCTCTATTTCTCTCGCCATCCGTCCCTATCGGCTATCACTACTAGCAAATCCTTCTTATGACATCCAGTATCCACATAGAGCTGACTAAAGTAAGTCTTTGCTGGTTGTGTAGCTGTCCTCAGGAGAACGTCCCTTATGAGCACGTCCTTACTTCTCTCGCAATGACCAGTGTGTCTTGATCGTTTACTTGGATGCTTTGTGTGATACGAGTTAAGTGGCTGTACAGCAGCTTTCTTGTGAGTGCTGCTTCCAGGATTAAAAAAAAAGAAAATTTGGTACACCCGTGATGGTAAGTTGGTAGGCAAAGAGTTAAAATAATGAGAATGTAGTAATAATACAATGTAAAAAGTGAAGTAGTTATTTTTTGTTTTTGTTTAATTTTCAATTTTTCTTGAAAAAAGAAAAAAAGAAAAAAGAAAATTAATTAAGTTTTTAAAAATATTTCGAATGGAAGGGTGCTTTTATTTTTGTCTTGTTATACGATTCAGTTTTTTTCTTCAATTCAGTTCAGCAAGGATGAAAAGAGGCGCCACAGTAGATTTGCCGTCTGGTAGATTTTGTTGTGGGGTGAGGGGCACCGAATAAAATGCACATGAAATGTTGTAAAGAAACAGAGGATGCATGAAAAAAAGAAAAAATGCATGCCCCCCGCCCCCTGCAATAAATTAATAGCAGTATCGTCGGCAAATATTACAGATTTGAAAAGTTTTAGCTTCTACGAAAAAAAAGAATGAAAGAATCGGATCAATTGTTAGTTCGGAGAGATTGGTATTTTTATCTTAAATTTTTTGTTTAAAAGAGAAAAACACCGTTTCTCATTTATTTATAAAAGAAATAGATTAATGACTCGAAATAAAGCACGTTTGCTATGTATCCAAGCCCCTGGTAGGTTGAGCTCTCTGGAGAAAGTTCGCTGAATTCCACCGATTACGCTTAAATTGCAAGGCTCTCCTATAAAACGACGGTGGTCTTTGGCGGCCTTTACATATATAAATATGTATGTATTTATCAGTTAAATTCTCCCTGTAGGCGAGCTGATGGGCTAGTTCTTAGGAATTGACTAATGTTAAATCGGTCGGATTTCGATCCCGGCTGGGGGTAGCCTGCTAGTTTTATCCACACTCAGTAGACGTGATACGTCGAAACCCGTGTCTGTAGATGATATATATATATATATATATATATATATATGTGTATATATACATACATACATACACACACACACACACACACACACACACACACACATATATATATATATATATATATATATATATATATATATTAATACGTTTGTTCCTTAATCTTCCGAGAGTTATCATCTTGCAACACTCACTGGTTAAAAATGAGACCGTCTAAATCGTACAAGATGGAATACAAAAATTTGTTTTGATTATTTGGTGTTGCTTATCCACCCAATTCTTATTTCTCATGAGTGTCGTCACCTTAGCTAAATAATGGACCATTGCATTTTTATTATATAGAAAGAAAGGGAAGATAAGGGAATGCTACGCAGAAAAATATAATAAGAAAGAAAGATAAAAAGATTAAAAAAGGCCGAAGCGATAATCTGTTTCAATCGAACATAAGGAAAGATGGAAAGAAGGTAAGAAAGAAAGAAAAACAATTGAGAGAGTTAAATCAAGATTATTATTCTTTTTACATATTGAACTATTTAGCAATAGCTCTTAAGTAAACATATCAATAATTAAATTATCATGCTGTTGTATATCCACATGTCCTGCTTATATATATATATATATATATATATATATATATATATATGTATGTATATATATATATATATATATATTTGAATTAACAGATATATGCACCTTCCGGGTGCAAATATTTCTGTTTCAATGTTATAAAATTTTCTATTAAATTAGAAAGACCAATGATACTAAATAAGAATGCAGATAAAAGGATTTGAAACAGAGCAGGGTATAATAATAAAAAAATAGAACAACTGAAAAATACTCTTACACCACTCCCGTCTTTCATTGATAAATTTTCCTAATTTAACTATTTAGTTAAATTATGAAGTAAAGAATAAAATAAAAACTTATTTCTTCTTATTAATGGATTTCTTTTAAGATTCATCCCCAAGATTTTTGCATTAAGATAAAATCAAACAATTAGAAATCAATAATAGCAAGCACATAATTATGAAAATCAAATATTAATATCATTATACAAATTAGCCTGTCCGTTCCACTGTAAACTGCTATTTTGTTGTATATATAAATACAATTGCTTGTTATCAGTATGCCGATAAGGCCAACAGTATTAATAATGTAAAACAATTTTATTAATAATTGAGGTTTAAATAAAAAAAATTTTTTTTTAATCATTGAGAATGTGACGTAAATAACTAAGGGAATTGTGACTTGGGTGCTGATATAGTTTGAGTTACAGACAGAAAATGCACAATATTCATTATAATAAGCTAAGATATGATTGTTATAATATATTAGAGCTGGTTTCTTAGTAATATCTACTTGTAAAATCTGAAATGAAAATACCATTTCATTTGATTCTAAATGCATAGACAATCAATTGCTGTCAGAAAATCGGAGATGAATCAATGTCATTATTCCATGAATTATTTAGACGAATATCTTCCCCTTTTCTCTCTCTCTCTCTCTCTCTCTCTCTCTCTCTCTCCTCTCTCTCTCTCTCTCTCTCTCTCTCACTCTCTCTCTCTCTCTTCTCTCTCTTGATTACAATCATTTCGGTCAATCTGATCTCAATAAGGATGAGATTATTACTCCGAGTTATTCATGGTATATCAATTCTTTATTCTACCTCTGCAGGTAACATATCTTGATTATAATATCAGTGTTACAATGATCGAAACAATAGAGATGAAGATGTTCGTTTGATAAATTCCTAATGATATATCGATTGATTTTTGAGAAAAAAAATGCTATGATATTTATTGTCAATCCTAAGCAACCAGACAAAGCAAAGCTTTGTAAGTAACAATAAAGAGTTAAAGAAATGAAGTTAAGCAATGATGATCCTGTTCAATACTTGGATGAGTGACCACTGTGTAACAGCAAGTACTTTTAGCAACCAGATTAAAGCTTAGTAAGTAACAATAAGAAATGAAAGAAATAAGTGAAGCAATGATGATCGCTCGTTAGAGCGTCTGCCTATGAACCACAAGATTCTTGGTTCGATACCGGCTCCGCCAACCCAGCGTATGAGTAGCACAGAGATCTGTGCGGTAAAGTAAAGGGCTGATGGCCCCCCTCAGACGCAAAATCAGTCTCCTTGGTCTGGCGCTAGTGACAAGGGCATAGACTCCCTTGCTGTCTGGTTGATGCCGACTATAGGCCACCTTTCTTTAAATCAAGGGGACAGGTATTACCTGGGGGATAGTCCCCTGTAATCATGCCGATAATATAACAATAATAGTCCAGTGGCCGAAGCCACCGGATCCCGCCCCGAAGGCCGGGTTATCAGTGTTGCAGAGGGATAAGACCCTCCACCTAATGAGATCACCAATTAGCCGTGGGTAACATCAAATATACCGACTGAACTTCAGCAGGGGGATAAGACTATATCCACTGGCCCACCCGTGTATGGCAAACAGAAATTAATGAAGACAGAATTGGGTAATGAGTTGTCCTGTAACGTGCAACATTCCACTTCGGTTTTTACTCAGGTTAGACAGCTGGTCTGAGAGCCTCGATGCAATCAATCAGAAGATCATTTCAAGCCCTAGCGACTATATGATTGTCCCGACCATATTCTTCAAATTGTTTTTACGTCCTAACTTTTTATCATGTAAATACTAGTAGGTTGTGGCTAATGGCCGACCAGTATTTATTAATACCCATTAGTCCACGCGACCTAAACATAGATATAACTGCTCTATCCATGATACTGAGCACTGTTTACTAATAAATATATCAGCGATTATATATATATATAAGTTAAAAGAAAGGAAATGAATCCGACGGTATGTGTTTTGAACTCATATGACTTTCATTTCCGCTCTTAACAACACGGATTATAAACAAGCTCTGATGACGATTTTCATAAATCGAAATATTGTTCAATATCAGCTAAGTTATAAAATTTTTTCACTTTAACAGCATTTTGTGGTGTTTTCATATCTTTTTATATATATATATATATATATATATATATATATATATATATATATATATTAGACCAGATGAGTTGGTGATGGGAATGTTTCTATTTAGGACCTTCTTTATACTCCCTTACAATTACAAATGCGTATCTATCAATCTATTCATCTGTCTCTGTCTCTGTCTGTCCGTCTGTCTCCCTCCCTCCTCTCTCTCTCTCTCTCTTTATATATATATATATATATATATATATATATATATATATATATAAGTCAGTATGCCCAATTTTGAAAGTGGAGTTTAGCTCCAGAGTTTTCTTTCTCCTTGACTGGTTGCCTAACCAAGGTTAAAAATCCCATAGTTGGAGGGAAGATATTTGGATGCATACCTTTCCTAAGGTTATCAGCGCTATTTGAAATGCAAAAAGCCTGATCTAGAATAATGTACTCGTTTCATCTTGTCTATTTTCTACGACGATAACCATTGCACAAGACGCCTCCTGGAATTGAATTCCATATAAGGCCGTCCATCTATTGTTGGTCATTTTTGAATAGTTTTTCTTTGGTGTCTCTTCCCTGCGACGAAAGTAATTTAAAATTTAGTTCAAAAGAGTTCTCTGACCTCTGATTGGAAAAGAATGATTTTGTTCCCCGTCCAAACCATTGTTTAAATTTATATCGGCAAACGAAAAAGAAAAAGAAAGAGAAAGGAAGAAAAAAAAACTTTGGATAAATTCAGTGATAAATTAGTTAAAAGGAAATTACAAAGCAACGAAAGAGAGGAAAACGTGATAGGAAAAAAATATAGAAAGAAAATTAAATCGAAAGAATCGAAAAGAAAAGTAAAATGTCGAGAAATATAAGTTTAAATGTTGAATATTTTGGCAGCAAATCATTCTGTAGGCAGGTGTTATTAAACAACACAGAACATTTCTTTTTCTTGATCTTGATTTGTATCTTTTCCAGTCTTCTAGCCACCTTTCTAATGTTAGGATCCAGTTGAAATATAAGTTTACAAACACGGAACATAAGACGATTGAATGAAGTAAGGGCTATATATATATATATATATATATATATATATATATATATATATATATATATATATATATATAATCCAAAAGTCCAGAGAAGAAATCTTCCTTACGACACAATAGTTTTATTTTTAAAAAGCCTGTCGCAGTTTGAGAGCTCAATGTGCTCTTAATGTTAGAGCACAGAGCAAATATATAAGTAAAGAAATAACAAAAGACTTACAGATTTAGCTTTATAGTCTATTTCAGGGAGCTTAAATCTCAAAGTCTTTTGTTATTTCCTTACTTATATTGTATCATCTTCAGGACACTGTTAAGTAATGTTTTAATATTCACACATTCACTATACACTTAACATCTTTCATTTTGTCCCTCACATAAACATTACTTAACAGTGTCCTGAAGATGGTACAATATACCTAAATGCTTAAGTATTGACACATAAAATTGTTTCCCTGATCATAACATCCTGCGTTTGTTATTTTTAAAATATCTTCTTCTCATATATATATATATATATATATATATATATATATATAGATGTGAGGTATCAAAAACTTGGTAGTAAGGGAAGATTCTATATGTGATTTCTAAGATACACCGTATTATTACTGTATGATCCAGTATGTATAAATACAGTGAATCTTTAAATCACAACAGAGAGCTCAATATATAATAAACTTTTTAGATTATGTACAGAGCAATATTTATCTTTGAAAGGAAGGAAAAACTCAACACCGTAATTCCATGATATATTTATTTCGACCAAAATTGGGGCGTTTATAAATCTATATATATATATATATATATATATATATATATATATATATATATATATATATATATATATATATATCAAATAGCAGAAAGTAACATAAGTCAGCGGGCAAGTAGATAGATGCGCAGTCTAAGATTAACAACAAAAAACATAAATAAATAAAAAAACAAACGAAAAACGCCAAAAAAAAAAAACCCCAAAGCCGTCAGAAAGAAGAAATGAGGTGTAACCTTGGTTTATTTACGAGGTGAGATAATAAAACCAACACGTAGTCATTAATTTAATGTTGATGAGAAGTTGTCAGTATATTATTTCCTTTCATCTAAGTAATGAAAGATATTTTAGTGGAATTACAGTTCTATCTATCTATCTATCTATCTCTGTCTGTCTGTCTATATATATATATATATATATATATATATATATATATAAACATACACATACATTCAAAACCAATCCTAACCCAAACACCTAACACCTGTGGCACTATCAGAATCCCCCATGATACACTTCCTGTTAGAGAAAAGGAAAATCCACCTCCAACCTCTTCTGACACCATCAACCGACCCTCCACGCTTATTCACGACCTCCTCAATTCACTAGAAAGAAAATGTTCACCTCTGAAGCAAGAACTCTATTCCTAAAGTCCTGAAGAAGGACTAAAATACCGAAACGTTGCATCGTCGACATCACTACCTACAATAAACATCCATTTTCTACAACATCCCGTGTTTGTCTACCTTCTCCACACACACACACACACGCACGCACACACACACACACACACACACACACACATATATATATATATATATATATATATCCATCTATCTATCTACTATCTATCTCAGGTCGGTTTAGCTTAGTAGGTAGAGCGTTTGCCTGCGAATCACAAGGTTCCGAGTTAGATACCGGCCCTCGCCAACAGGGATCTGTGCGGTAAATTGGATGTGGCGCTCCACCTCAGATGCTAAAATAATCTTCTTGGTCTAGCGCTAGTGTAAAGGGGATATACCCCATCGCTGTCTGATACCGACATTAGGCCGCCCCGCAGACTTTACTTTTAATCTATCTATCTGTCTACACATATATAAAGTGCAGTTGTGGGTATGTATGTATAGGTGTATGACCGGAAGAAACTCGAAAATAAAACAATTAACAACAAAGTATATAAAATATCCCAAAATATATTAAGTATCACAAAATTTTGATTTTTCTGCAAAATTATGAAGATTTGATTTATATTTGCGACGATATTTAAAAATTAAAATATTCATAGAAATAGCATTGAAATTCTACTCTAGCAAAGTTAATGTGGCGGCCAAATATATAGTACATATATAAAGCGCAGTTGTGTGTATGTATGTATGTATGTCCGGAGGAAACAAGGAAAATAAAACAATTAAAGACAAAATATATATACAGATTAAATAATACAGGTTCTTACGTTTTGTGCAAAAATCACTAAGATTTGATTTATATTCGTAAAGGCCCCACACGAGGCTGTATTAATACAAGGTCGTTTTTTTACGTGGGGATTTATGGGGCATCCAGTGAGGATCGAACTCGCTATTCAGTAGAAAGTGATCTGCAAGACTAGTTAACCATTAAACCGCCCGTTTAGCACAAGTAAGGGCCAAAGGGAAGTGTTGCAAGTTACGGACCGCCAGGATCCCCTCCTTAAGCATCACGTGTCACCACCCATGGCACACGGCTGGTCCTATTTGGGGTGGTGTCTTACCACTCTACAGAGATGCAGTCCGCGTATTCTATTCCTCCAGCCGACGGGGCGGATTCACTTTTTTGGTGAGGGGATCTTACTACTCAGCCGTGAATACAGTTAGATTATCTTAAGTCCCATCAACAGATTTGGATAGGTATGTGTTTTTTTAAGCAAAGAGTTGCGGATTTATTGAAGTATCAACGTAAACTGACATGGCACACAGCTGATCTCATTTGGAGTGGGGTCTTACCCCTCTACAGAGGTGCAGTCAGCGTATTCTATAGCCCCAGCCGACAGAGCGGACTCCCTTTTTTGGTGGGGGGATCTTACAACTCAATCAGGAATACAGTCAGAATATGCATCACGAGTCTCCACTTTTGACACACAGCTGGTTCAATTAGGGGTAGGGTCTTAGGTAATTTTCACCTTTAGTTGTTAAAATTCCTAGCAAATAAAGCAATTAGAGTAACCTTCCTTGACTTTGACTTTGAAATAAGCCGGTAGCTATTTCTCCGTGCGAAATAACAAATCATAGAAACTTTTTAGAAAACAATACAACTGCATGCTTTAACACAAAAATATCATAAAATGTGTTCTTAATAACAATTAAGTTCATTTCAGATAATGCTCACGCACAATTTTATGCTAGGAATTTTAACAGCTAAAGGTGAAAATTACCGGGTCTTATCCCTCCACAGAGGTGTTGTCAGCGTATTCTATACCCTAAGCCGACAGAGTGGACTCGCTTTTTGGTGGGCGGGATCTTACTACTCAGTCATTATTAATTTTAAATCCCATCGACAGATTTGGATAGGTTTTTTAAGCAAACATTTGCGGATTTATTGACGAATCAACCTAAACTGACATGTCAGTTTACTAACATGCTACTGGGTGGAGTTGTTTTTGGTGTGGCCGGAATGGAATGTTTCGCCCATATCTGACCAATAATGTTTTTTTTTCTCTCTCTCTCTCTCTCTCTCTCTCTCTCTAAGTGAATGTGGCGGACAATTGCTGGAACAATCAACTATCACTCGCTATTAAACATTGCTTTTCAACTAACGCTAGCTGCGCAGACAAACAAGGCTCTTCTTGTTGAGTAAAATAGGACTGTCAGTGCCAAATTATTATTATTTTTTTTTTTTTTAGTTATATCGACTAATAACTATTGACATTTTTGTAGCCGACACGCTGCAAAGTTGCGTATAATTGGTAGCTCCGTTAAAAAAACAAAAACAAAAATGTAAAATTCTGCTTGCAATAGAATTGCTTACCGAACAAATAGTCAAAGTGTCGAATCAGTTAACGCTTTAGAGAATTCTAGGCTGTTCTTTAAGTACCGGAAATGATCGAATACTCTTCTACAGTAACTTTCAGAAAAGTTGTCTGTATTATAAACATGGCCGGCACGAGTTTCCTCGAGCCTTCGGCAAGCTGAACACCAACGTCATTTAAAAGTTTATCTTATTTAACAATACTACCAAATATATGCACCCTCCGGGTGTAAGTATTTAAGTTTTGATGTAATAAAATATTATATTAAATTAGAAAGACTAATGAAACTAGATAAGAATGCAGATAAAATGATTTGAAACAGAGGTGGGTAAATTCGAAAAGTAGAACAACTGAAACTTACTCTTCCATAACTCTCGAATTTCATTGCTCAATTTTCCTAATTTAACTATTTAGTTAAATTAGGAAGTAAAGCATAAAATTACAGTTATTTCTTTTTGTTAATGGATTTTTTAAAGATTTATCTCCGAGATTTTTGTTCATATTTATTAAGATAAAATCAAACAAGTAGAAATCAACAAAACCAAGGACATATTTATCAAAATCAAATTTTTAATATCAATATGCAAATTAGCTTTCCCGTTCATACTCTAAACCGCTATTTCGTTGTATATATAAATACAATTGCAGTATGTATGTATATGGCCAAAAGTATTAATAATATAAAACAATTTTATTAATAATTGAGGTTTCAATAAAAATAAAATCATTGATAATGTGACGTAAATAACAAAGGGACTTGTGTCGTAATATAGTTTCGGTTACAGAAAGAAAAACACTTAATCTCCATTATGATAAGAATTACTCTGCTGAAGTATGTGTGTATGAGTGTCCTAGTATAACTAACAAAGGGCGTGGTCCAGGAACTGGACAGTTAACAAGTTACTATTCTATTTAGTAATACTCGTGTTCCTTAATTGTACGACCGTTATCATCTTTCAACACGCTCTGCTTAAGATGAGATTGTCTAAGATGAAATGCAAAAATGTAAACCCTGATTATCTGGAGTTGCTTAACTACCGAATTTTTATTTCTTATGAGTGTCGTCACCTCAGCTATATAATGGACCATACCGTTTTTATTATAAAGAAAGGAAATAAAAAGGACATGCATCACAGATAAAATATAACAAGAAAGAAGGACAGAAAGAAAGAGAATAGGGGAAAAGATAGAGAAAGTGGGAGAGCGCACGG
>CM042144.1:86109434-86116934 GCA_023376005.1 Doryteuthis pealeii
GAGTTCATCCTTGCCTCTCCAGTAGTGTCCTGCATACTTGTCCGTCTCATTCGGATAGTTTGTGAGAGGGGAGCAGGTGACCGTAAAGCTGTTTCCTTGTGGGGTGCTGTTTCCACGACTTATTCAAGACTGCACGCAGCATTCTTGTGCAGCTCCCATCTAGCTTATTCTCAAGACTCTTTGTTAGGGTCCAGGTGGTGCAGCCATACCCCTCTAACATACTCGGGTATATTAGAGAGAGAGAGAGAGAGAGAGAGAGAGAGAGAGATGAGGGGAGAGAGAGGGGGGTTCTCGGGTATTTAATAGACAGACAGACAGACAGTTATATTAGATGATAATAGTTGATAGTCTTACTTTACATTCTGCTTCTTCGTCTACTTGTTTGGACGCCATGTTCTCTGGTTGTGCTTCTATTCAGGGTTCCTTTGGGGGTTGATTTTCTTTGTTAATTCTTCTTAGAGCCTGGTCATTGTTCTTAACATTTAATACAACAAGACTTGGTGTTTCTGAATAAATCTTCATTTTCCCAGCCCATGATTCCGCCGCGGGTGAGTTGCGAACCCCAAAAGACTCCTTGGGAGCCGGCTCGCATCTCACAATCTAAACTAAAACCTAATCCCACACCTCCAATCGCGCACCCATAAGGGGTCAAGTAAAAGGTCACCAAATGTCGGCGGCTAACTTTTCATAGGACTCCGCCATTCCGAGTCTATGGACTCCATTCAAAATTCTAACTACAGGTACGTTCACAATTTATGGCTGCTCATAAATTATGTAACATCACTAGTATAAGTAAAAAGGTAAAGTCGACGGGGCGGCCTAAAGTCGGTATCAGCCAGTGAGGGATTCTATCCCTTTTACTAGCGCTAGACCAAGGAGATTGGTTTTAGCATCTGAGGTAGAGCACCACACCTACCATCAGCTCCTTACTTTACCACACAGATCCCTGTGCTACTCATACGCTGAGTTGGCGGGGACCGGTATCGAACTAGGAACCTTGCGGTTTATAGCCGAACGCTCTACCGACTGAGCTAACCCGGCCCTAAAAGTATACTGGACTCAAAGGGTTAAATCAAAACGGGCAATTTTATGCGAAGAGTTTATTTTCTGTTCTATTTTTTATTTGAAAGATAAATATTTAAGCTCATAAATCCTTTAAGTATTAGATGTTTATTGGGTATAAATTTTGTTTTACTTAAACCTATTAAGAATTCAATAAATAGTTTCTAAGTTCCAATTCTGAGAAATTACTTTCAAATCTCCAGAGTTGATGATTTACCGATTCTTTCTTGTTAGAAGTGCTAGAAGCGGACGATGACTCCGAGAATGATTCTTGTGGAATGTTTCGACTTGCAGCTGTAATAACAATTTACGCCATAAACGACATTCAAAAGCAACATGGGGGCTTGTGTGTAATGGCTGAATTTTTTATTTCTCTTTTCATTTTTAGCCTCGTTAGAATTTTGGGGGAATGCTCTCAAGCCAATAAACAAAACAAAAAACAAACAAAAAAAGATAACCAAATACAGTAGTATCTTTATTTACGAATGCCCTAACCTGCGAGTTTCCCTAGTTACGGGCTGTCATTCAGTCGATTTTTGCTTTGTGTTGCGAGCTAAAATTAGAGGTACCAACGAGCTTCAGATACACTTATATCAATAAGTCCATTTAAGTTTTCAAATTTATCACGCCAAAGAAAAATATTATTTATTCAAAAATAAATACTGAAACATACTACAGTACATAACACATTACATTCTATTTCATTCTATTTTTATACAATTCAGTGCTATTTTTATTATCAAAAGAACAACGAATATATGGTGTTTTGGGTGGGGCAGCTGGAACGGATTAATGGCATTTCAGTTTATTTTAACGGGGAAAATTGATTTGATAGAATTGTTTGGGAATACTCTGTAGCCTCTAAACAAAAATGATAACCAAATACAGTAGTACCTTGATTTACGAGTGACCCAATTTGCGAGTTTTCCAAGTTACGAGCTGTTACTAGATCGATTTTTTGCTTTGTTCTGAGGGCTACAATTTGAGACACGAGCAACATTCAGATACGTTCATTAAAACATTTAAGTTTCCAAATTTATTTCCCCAAAGAAAAATATCGTTTATAAAATTATTCAAACATACTACAGTACATAATTCATTACATTCAATTCTATTATTTTTCTATACAATTCAGTGCTATATTTCTTATTTAAAAAATGTACCAAAAGTAGGGGGTCTTAGGAGTGGAGGGCTTTGTGTTTTGATCTAAAATTTGAGGTACAAGCGAGCTTCAGATACGATTATTTTGATAAGTTCTTCTAAAACATTTAAGTTTTCAATTTTATCACGCCACTTTTCAATATGTAACTATATAATTCACAGCTTGTGTTCTCTACTGAGATAGTGTTGTTTTCGCTGGCTGGGCTATGTCCGCCGGATGGACGATGAACGAATGCCGAGGAACATCATCTATGCAGAACATTTATCTAGTAAAAGACAGATTGGTTGCCCCCCAGCTACGATTTAAGAATGTCTGCAAGAATGATTTCAGGTGCTTTGGCATTGCCCCTTCCAACTGGGAAAATTTGGCTCCGGACCGCCCTCGGTGGCGGCAGCCTCTCGACAACTGACTATTCATGTCTGAAGTCACCCTGGCACAACACCAAGTGACCCAGAAGAAAACGACGACAACAGAGCACCGGCACAACAACATATTCGGGGACAGTCATCTCATGCGACATTTGTGGTCGGGACTGTTTTCGAACATTGATTTCACAGTCACAGAAGACACTGTAACTTCAAGGGCACAAGAAATATATAGTCTTTTGAGACTGCAATACCGATGTTTTATACATATTATATTTTAATGAAGATTGTTATTTTTTGTTTTCAGATCTTATATTTATTTATAATTGCTTTTGTAAAATGTGCTTGTAAGATATTTTATAATTTTATGCATACACATTTTCCTACACTTGCTTGTTCTTGATACCATTGGAGACAGCAAGTCTCTTCAAATCTCTAACAATTCTTTCGTATCCTTACAGACATCAACTGTTGTGTCCTTAAAAGGGATACAATCAGACAAGGTTGAAGACGAGTGGAAGGACTGGCCAAAACGTTCGTTGATTTAAGATAGAGGGTTTTTATTGCAGAGAGATACAATAAGACAGACAAGGAATAGTGAGGCACGCTTCTTATACTCGAGGCCAGCACAGTATAATGCCGTGCTCACTATATATATAGTCAGACCACATGTGTGTGTGTGTGTGTGAGAGAGAGAGAGAAGAGAGGAGAGAGAGAGAGAGAGAGAGAGAGAGAGAGAGAGAGAGAAAGAAGAGAGAGAGAGAGAGAGAGAGGGGGGATATTCCGTTACAACATTAACAGACCGGGAATCTTTGCAGTTTCAATTCTTTCTCGAAATTCTAATTAATTCACTTTCTATTCTAGTGTTTCTGGTATAAATGTAAATATGTCAGTTACTATGGTTACAACACTAAACCTTTTTTTTCAGTTCCCAGACCAGCTGGTGATATTTTTAAATTATTCCCCTTTCTTTCCTTAAGCAACCAACAGATGTCGCTTCTGTCATGACCGTCAAATGACAAACTTCTTTAAAATGTTAAAATTCAATAAAATGCATTTTTTAAGAGGATTATCAAATCTAACGTGTTTGCTCAAAATCTATATATTAATACTCTTGATCCTTAATCTTACCCATCGGGCGTTAGGATACACCGACTGCAGAGGGTAAGGCTCCCCCAATGGGACCATCTGTTGGCCGTGGGTGGCGATCCATGATGCTTAAGGATGGAACCCAGATGGCTGAGCAGTCCATGACATGCAACACTTTACTTTGGTCTGAATTTGGGCTAGACGGGAGGTCGGAGAGGCCTCCTCCGGTCAATCGTCTGGTCACGTCAAGTCCTAGCACCTATATGATTGTCCCAACCCTATTGCCCTTATGGCAATCCCCAACCCTTTTATCATATGTGTGCTAGAAGACGGTGGCTGAGGGTATTTGTGTCCTGGGAATCGCGTTAAACTCTATCTGATGGTGAGGTTCCAGTTCTGTAGCTTTGGGGAATGTGGAGAACCCCTTCATCACCATTGCTTTTTGGTCCATTCTGAATCGTACCAAGTGTTAGTATCTGAAAGGGCCCCATCTATGGTTTAAATAGACAAATGTATTTATAAACAAAATTGAGCATCCATTAAGAATTTTTTTAAAAAGTTTATCGGCATTAAATGACCCACTGAGGTTGATATGCCGTAAAACAAACAAAACCAAACCAAAAACCAAATACTCTTGATCCTTAATCTTATGGCTGTTGTCAGCTTGCAGCACCCTCTGGCTAAAAATGAGACCATCTAAATTGTCCAAGATGAAATACAAAAATGTAAATCCTAGATATTTGATGGTACTTATTCGCCGAATTCTTATTTCTTATGAGTGCTGCCGTCACCCCTGATAAATAATGGATCATTCCGTTTTTATTTTTAAGAATGAAAGGGAAGAAAAAGACATGGTACACAGAAAATATATATTAAGAAAAAAAGAAAGAATGTGAGTAGGGGAAATATATATATAGAGAGAGAGAGAGTGGCGAGTGCGTGAAAGCGATAAAGCTAATCTGTTTCAATCGAACATAATGAAAAGATGAAAAGAAAAGAAGAAAAAACAATAAAGAGAGAAAGTTAAATCAATATTGAAATACTTTTTACATAGAGAATTATTTTGTAATAATTCTTAAATGTACATGTCAAACATTGTAAAAATTAAATTATCATACAGTGGTATATCCACTGGTCCTGCTAGTTAATAGATATTGCTTTGCTGAATTTTTTGTTTTTTTTTTTGTTGTTGTTTTCTTTTACAAAATTCGTAATCATTGCTTACGATGATTAACATATATATGATTGAAAACGATAGAAAATGAAATTGCAACGTTTTGAACATGTAATTAAATTTACATAAGATTAAATATACCAGAAATATCGCTGGGTTAAAGAAAATCTGACATACATAAATCAATATGTGGACTAGGGGGTGGGTAAACAAATAAAATAAAAAATCGTTAATTTCCTTCAGCGGTTTGCACTTTTATTTAACCGTCAGCGTAGCTGTGAAATTTTATGAGATGCTATTTTACTAAAATAAACCAAATATCATATTCGCATGTATTTACACACACACACACAAACAACACACACACACACACACATACATACACTCGTACGCGCGCACACACATATTATACATGTCAAGCGTTTTAATAATTAATTTCCGTTACATTGACGACACGTTATTCATTTACCCAAAAAACTGTAATTTAACTAATATCATTGACAAACTAAATGATGTGGAACCCTCTATTAAATTTACTCATGAACTCGAACAAAACCACACCCTACCATTTTTAGACACACTTATAAACAATAACAACATTTTAGAATTTAAAGTTTATCATAAGAATACCAACAAAAATGACTACATCCATTTTTATTCCCACCATAACAATAATATAAAAAGTGGTACCATAATAGGTCTCTTTCTTAGAGCACTTAGATATGCAATAAGAAATATTTAGAAGAGGAATTTAATATTATTGAAAAGTCTTTTCTTAGATTACAATACCCTTTAAACTTCATACACCGTGCTATATTCACAGGTCCTGCTAGTAAGTTACTAATCCTAAACCATAAGGAATTAAACTTAATTTTCGCCCGAGAAAAGAAATCAGTCATCACTAAATGCCAAATAATTCTTACTCCATCTTACTTATCGAATCCGGAACCTTATGGTTACTTGGTTGACGTTCTACCGACTGAGCTATTTCTAGGGTTGGGCAAATGGAGGTTGAATTTTTGGAAAGAGTGTTTTCTATGACCATTTATTGCTGCTGATTGCGAATCTGATGATTTGGGGGGATATGACGTCATTTCAGCTTGAAATAAGAAATAAAAAATAAGAAAAACGAAAAAATAAAAAAAAACAAAACAAAACAAACATAAACGCTTTTTAAGAAGATGTTTTTAAATTCAAAATGTCCTTTGACTCTTTAACGGTCAATAAGAATGATATAATTGTTGGAGGTCGTGGTGTAATGCTTATGGTCCCAAGAAATGGACTCGTCGACATGAGTTCAAATCCTGGACGAATCTACAGTTAACATAGCGCTAATACCCTTATGAAAGGTATGAATCCAACTACTCTCCCTCCAGCTATGGGTAAATAGTAGGACAGACTGGGCTCTTTAACATAAGGAGGCAACCGGTCTAGGAGAAGGAAAACTCTGAATTCAAACCTGTTAAATTCCGCTTGGGGTAGTCACTACTAGAATACGCTCAGTTCAAATTAGTGATCTATTTCACTAATTTAAAAAATTAGATTCTAATAGCGAAAAGTGCAAAAATATGAGAGTGTGATTTATCTGAATTTTTGAGATGAGGCTTGATAATTTGTATTTTTTTTTTTTTTTTTTTACTTTCTCGTCGAACTCGGAAACCTTTTGTTGAAGTCATGAAAGTTCATATCGTAATCTTTTTGGATTGACCAGTTGGATATATAGTGAAACGGATATAAGGGGTTACCACAAGAATGTCCAGAGTTCAACAAAAAGGATTCTGTGTTCGACAAATAAAACAAAAAACTAAAGAAAGCTGGAAGGCACATCGGCCAAAACAATGTTTATATAACAATAAAGATGAGAACAACAGTCTGAAAAATTCAAATAATACAAATGACAGTGGGACATTGGCAAAAATATTCTTTTCTTGTGTAGATCAACCAAAATCACTTCCGGCCGTTTAAAAAACATCTGAAAATTAGTATTACTTGGATTATTCGGACTACTTTATTGTTATCTGTAAAGTAAAGTAAAGTCAACGGGGCAGCCTAAAGTTGGTATCAGCCATTCAGCGAGGGAGTCTATCCCCTTTTCAATAGCGCTAGATCAATGAGATTGTTTTAGAATCTGGGGTGGAGCCCCACACCTACCATCAGCTCCTTACTTTACCGCACAGATCCCTGTGCTACTCATACGCTGAGTTGGCGAGGACCGGTATCGAACTAGGAACCTTGTGGTTTCTAGCCGAACGCTCTACCGACTGAACTAACCCGACCCCTGTTATCTGTACATTCCCTAAATTGATGATATTAGTACAATAGTCTGAATAATCTAAATAATACTAATATTCAAGCCTAATATCAAAGAATCAGAGAAGTAGTATCAGAGAATTAAGTGGTCGGAAAAATAAATTCATGTATATGAGATGATGTTTTATACTAAAGGTTTTTATTATCGTGCAGCGATAACCGGAGGCCTATTTCAAAACGTTTTCGAGTTTCTCATTTTACATTCATTTTGAGATTTCACTAGTTCGCTTCTATAGTCGGCTTAAGTATATTTTGCTTTTATACTTAGAATAACTTTTTATCATTATTTAATTGAAGTAACTATAATATCAATTTATTTATATCCTTTGAACTTAATC
>CM042144.1:86121934-86124434 GCA_023376005.1 Doryteuthis pealeii
GTTCTCAAGAAGGATAAAATGTCACCCATGTTAGTATTTTCAAACAGATCCCTCATTGGGAACGAAAACTCCACATTCCCTGAGAAAATTTTTGATGTTTGGCAGTGTGTAAATCTTGTAAATTATGGATATAAATAAAAAGAGAGACATAGATTGAGAAGAATTGGGTGAATAGAATTAAAAATATCATTCAAATCACGATCATTTCAGTATATAACTAATCTATATATCGTGATCCTACAAAATACGACCGTTATAATCATGCAACAACCATCTGATTAAAGTTCAAGAAATCCTAACTATCTGGTGTCGCTTATCCGCCAATTTCGCATTTCAGCCTTTTTAAAAGGAATACTTCCAAATAAAACTCACTGGCATGCACAAACTATTCACATACACAGACGAAGTATCGTGTGAACTTCAAACATTACGCCTACACAGCTGCCAAATTCTGCGGTCGATGACCCCCCTCCATAAACAAAAGAGATTTCACCCTCATTCCAATCAACACATTCACCCTTTCTTATCTCTCTCTCTCTCTCTCTCTCTCTCTCTCTCTCTCGCTCGCTCGCTCGCTATATATATATATATATATATATATATATATATATATATTATACGTGTATATTTATTCATTTATTTCTAAACTCAACCGGTGTGAAAAAAACAATTCACTCAGTTTTCAAAAAAACAAATAAATGAATAAATAGATGAATGAAAATAAAATGATATCTGGGAGAAAAAAAGAAAAAAAGAAAAGACTAACACACCTATACTTTCTGAAAATAATCATCAGTATCGAATGTAAGTAGTCGACAGGGCGGCCTAAAGTCGTATCAGCCAGTCAGCGAGGGAGTCTATCCCCTTTTCAATAGTGCTAGACCAAGGAGATTGTTTTAGCATCTGAGGTGGGGCGCCACACCTACCATCAGCTCCTTACTTTACCGCACAGATCTTTAAGATACTCATACGCTGAGTTGGCGAGGACCGGTATCGAACTAGGAACCTTGTGGTTTCTAGCCGAACGCTCTACCGAATGAGCTAAGTGGACATAAAAAAAAAAGCTGGAAGGAGTTTTCTAAGTTAAAAATGTAAAAAGTGCTCAATAAGTTCAGAAGAGCATAATTATACGGACCGAAACGAGTCAGACACTATTTACCTACCTGACCTAGCTAGAGAGAGTCGAACTTATATATATATATATATATATATATATATATGTGTGTCTGTGTGTGTGTGTGTGTGTCTGTGACTGTGTCTGTGTGTCTGTGAGTGTGTGTGTATGTGTGTGTGATTAATAGTTGAGGACCAAATGGATAAAACATAAACTATTTCAATCGAACATTAATTGATTGAAATTGTCCACATACAGTCTTTTTTCGACGTATCACGCCTTATCAGTTCGGCTAGACCGATTTATTATCAGTCAGAGTTACTAACCACTAGGCTATTGGCTACCCACAAGCAGGTAGGATTTTTACTAATCAATGCATGCATATGTACATATGCTATTGTAGAAAAACTTATGGGTCTACAATGGTTTCGACCTAAATGTTTATGATATATTAAGTACTCTTAAAATTCTTAACACTGACAAATTTCTAATGCTATTGCAATGGCAAAAGACCAAGCGGCAATCAGACACACACGCACTATATATATATATATATATATATATATATATATATATATATATATATATATATATATGTCTGTAGATCCCATGAAACTGTCAGTAACCAGGTGTTACTACCTTAACTTAATTATATATATATATATATATATATAATATGTGTGTGTGTGTGTGTGTGTTGTGTGTGTGTGTGAAAAATAAAATAAATAAAGTAGAGAAAATGTTGAATGGGTAAAATATGTAATGAAATGCCGACACGTGTTTCGGCCGAAAGGATGTTCTATTTAATATTATTTTAAATACAAAATAAAATAAAATGATAGTAGATAATATAATTTCTTTTATTTTTTTCAACATACTGTCGGATTCATATCCATTGTTTTCAACTTAGACACACACACACACACACACACACATATATATATATATTATATGTGTGTGTGTGTGTGTGTGTGTGTATGTGTGTGTGTGTATTTAATATATATATATATATATGTGTGTACATATATAAATGGACATATCATCACCGTCGCGGTGTAATAGTTAGCAAGCAAGTCTGGTAAATCCATTACTACTGAGTAACGACTTCGATCCTCAACACATTGAAATTTATTCAACTGGCTACCGAACTTTAGAAAAAGTACATGCCCAAATATAGTCATATATTCGTTTACTTTCTGATATATATATATATATATATTATATATATATTAATATCTCGTTACTATTAGTTTCATCCTTACTGCAATCATCAGACGAGACTGTCAAAATGTTAAGATTTTGATATTAAAAAAAACGGTGGTTTGTTTAGCGTTTATATAAACGTGACGCGTGTTCACGCGATCGAATGTTATAATGCTAAAGTTT
>CM042144.1:86129434-86141934 GCA_023376005.1 Doryteuthis pealeii
TTGGTGTGGTACTCCATCTCCTTAGTCTAGCACAAGCGAAAAGGGGATAGATACAGTCGCTCTCAGAATGCTACCGACAAAAATAAGACCATGGTAAATATAGAGATATACATGTTATATATAGGTATGCGTGTCAAAAAAAATTGAACTATGACTATTATATATATATATATATATATATATATATAATATATATATATATATACTTCGAATGCGGGCGGATGCTGTTTCTATTTCACATAGCGCTAATACACTTGGGAAAAGGATGAATCCAATTATTTTCCCTCCAGTTATGGGTAAATGGGACACACCGGACTCTTCACCTTTGCTTACGCAACCACTATGGGAGATAGAAACCTCTGGATTCACACCTGTTCAACTCAGCTTAAGAAACTGACCTCATGCCACATCTCACTCGTGCGAAGGTGTTGGTAAATATATATAAATATATATATATATGTGTGTGTGCGTGTGTGTGTGTGTGTGTGTCAGTGTATGCGTTTATATGCATGGTATAAGTTATATATATATATATATATGTGTGTTTATGTATACAGTGATGAGCTGATGGTAACTGAGGCGCTCCACCTTAAACGCCCAAACAATCTCCTTAGTCTAGCACTAGGGATATAAGGGGATAGACTCCATTGCTGTTTGGATGATACCGACTTTAGGCCACCCGACAAATTTACTTTGCTATTATTATATTGTGTATAACCCGATTAATTCGGTTATTTATTTTATCGACGGGCGAGGTTGCAACTCGATATTTTATATTCTTCGAGAAGTCAACCACTTTTTAATATTATATATATATATATATATATATATATATATATATATATGGGGGGGATGCATGCATGGTACATAATATCCCTTATATATATATATAATATATATATATATATGTATGTGGAGAAAGGTAGACACGGGATGTTATGGAAATTGGATGTTTATTGTCGACGATGCAACGTTTCGGTCTCTTATTAGACCATCTTCAGGACTTGGATATAGTTCTTTCTCCAAGTCCTGAAGATGGTCTAATAACGTTGCATCGTCGACAATAAACATCCACTTTCCATAACATCCCGTGTTTGTCTACCTTTCTCCACATACTGTGGATTAACCTCCTCATATTTCTCCCATATATATATATATATATATATATATATATATATATATAGAGAGAGGGAGAGAGAGAGAGAGAGAGAGAGAGAGAAATAGAGGACCATAGTATTGTGACGTGTTATAATAGTTCATGATATAGATATATTTTTATTCAGAATATTTTCGATTTGGATGATGATAAAAGAAAGACAGACCCTTTGAACACATTCTCACAAAAATGCCTATAATAGAATTAACGAAAGAAATGAAAGAAAAAAATAGGATCACCTATGTGTATGTGTCTCTGTTCTCTCGTCGGTCTCTCTGTCGTTCTTTCTATCTCCTCGTTCTCTCCCCCTCTTTTATATATAATATCAAGATATAATACCAACTCATTATAGTGATTGAACTATACAACAACATATAAAACAATTACTATACTCGAGTAATGAATTATATATCAATTCAACATACGCATGTACACATCCATCACTACATTGAAACCACACACACACCACCACCACATACAATAACATATAATTCCCAAGCTTAAACTACTTTTCGACTTCCCATACTCTTCTACTCTCTCTATCATTAATCTTTAATTCTCTGTCATGACGTCGCCTCCACCTAGCTCTAATTAAACACATGCTTTTAAATCTGATCGACAAACTTCCTATGAGGTCCTAGGATTACTCGACTATTACTATACATGATCATCTTCATTCGCTTATGTTTTGTCTCAGTTATCATTCTCACTAACTGGATGTTCGTAAACAGCATCACTCATGCTGAGATACAGATGAGATCTTTTTTACACAGATAAAGACAGCTATCAAATGTCTTAGATTACATCAATCTTTTGACCCATTACTTCCATGTTCTCTTTGCTAGTATTCCTGATGCATAAGATCTGCCTCTTACAGAATAACTCCGTGCTCAAATGAATATCAAAGCCTATTAAGCTAATAATTGAACATGCTGAATAAAAAACGAGTGACGAAGTATTGGTACCTTATCCTGCTTTGATACAATTTATGTCTAATGAGACGCATTTTCTTTAATCGCAGTTGAATTACTCATATAATTGATTTTCTTATCTTTTATTCAACGTTTTATTATTACCTTTATTATACATTTTGATTCATTGTATATATTTTTATTATACTATTATTAATGTAACATCTAATATTACAATAGATCACTGAAAGATAATATGCACCCTCTAGGTTCGCCTTCGTTTTAAGTATATTTTACTTATTGTATATGAATAATATCGTCATATAATTAAATTTAAGTTAGATAGTGCTAATTACGAAGGCTGATTAAGGTATTATATTGTATGCTACGGCAAAGCTCAATTAGTGGAACTTTTATATGCTCAAATAATATAGATGATTATATATATTGTGAAATTTCATTAAACAATTTGTTTTTACTTCACTTCACATCAACTCGTAAACCAGAATATAATAAGTTTTGTTCATTCATTAAAATGCATCTATCGTTATTATATTCAACTATATATATAATTGACCTCTAACATTTAGTGGATTGTTTATATATGTATTTATGGATCCTCAAGTTGAAAGATTTAATATATAAGCTGTACACTAAATATTTTGTTGGAAATCTTGTATAAAGCATGGATTTTACTATTATAATGAAGTATCTCATTTGAAGTTTAGTATTTTGTCTTAATATCAATTTAGATAAAATTTTCCTTACCTAAACAAACTCTATTTGAAATCAGGCCACATAACATGTATACTACCACCACCGAGACACAACGTTTATTAACTTAGGATAATAAAATAAAAAAATCACATTTATCGTCAATATCAACCTCAAATGTGCGTGGCAAATTAGCTCCACTGTATGTGAACTCTCCTATATACCTCAGTTATGAATTTAAAACCCACTACTATTTCGTATAGGTAATTATTATTAAAGAACCTAACCATACAGGTCAGCTAGTCCTTCTAACAGGAATATTTATAGTGATATATAAATAGTTGATATGGGTCAGGTATCAGTGCCATGCTTCGGCCTCTCGAACCATTGATAATAATTAACCAGCGTCTGATACCAAGCAATGCGTCCATTCCACTAGAATGACTACTGCCCCCTCTATGATTAAAGTGAGCCAACAGGTGATCGGTGATATCCGCTTGCACGACTCTTAGATTAAATGCGTCCCCTCTTTGTGTGACGGAGATGCCTCGATCGAACGGATGCGACTTTCGCGTTAATTTTCTCCACCATAGCAACACCCCGATGAAAGATTCTTGTACTATATTGACTGTGGTTCACTCTTCTATATATAGAGGACATTGTGCTCTGACCACCGTACTAAGTTGTGGTTACACAGCACGATTACTAATACTGATGTAACTATGATCCTCGCAAAAAACAACATAATATAATAAAGGCTGAACATCACAAGCTAAATTTCTACTCTAAATTAAATGTAGTTGTATCTAACAAAATCTAAAAACAGATCCAGATGGAGACCAGGGAAAATGATGTATTTTCATAATTCTAAACTAAATATGATTGACATTTAAGACGCTTTGAACTTATGGTATATAATTAAGTTTTAGGTTCGAGATATGATCAGACCATTTACATTAATTAAATGTTATTTACCAAAGGGCTTCACAAAATATGCACCTCCAGTAATTTTACATAACATCATAAAAATTGTACTTATAGTTCATAAAGATTATTTCTGGAGTTTGTTTTAAGAAATAAATTATTTTATATGAAGAAAGCATATATGTAATAGCCCAAAATTAATTTTTAACTATATGTGTGGTGTGTTGATTATAGTTTGGAATTGGAAAATAAATGTTAAACTTTAAACACCTGTGAGATGTGTTATCACATGGAATGAGTATAATTCTTAATGGTCGTGGTTATTGTGTATTTAGATTTAGAGAACATTATCTGGGGTGATTAGTAACAAAGAACCATTTTTCTTTGCTGTGACATATTGGTAAACAGTAGTAGAAGGAAAAGGATTTTGTTATCTAACATAAAATAAGTTTATCGAAATAATAGCAATGCATAAGATAAGTTATTGTAACAACTGAGACTTGAGTCTGGAATAAAATACCTGTTTATCATCTACTCTCATCATCATCTCTCATCTAATCTCTAATGAATTATATATATATATATATATAATATATTATATATATTAGAGAATAACGTAGTAAAGAAAGAAGATCATGAAGAGGGAGATTAGTCAAAGGGATATTAGCACCAAGACAAGCAGCAGGGAGCTTCCCGTTTACAATTAGCGTTAGACAGAGGAATTGTTTAGAGTCTACGTGGAGACGACACACCTGCAGACAACTTCTCTCACTAGTCTAGCGCAAATGAAGTCTCTATGAGTGACTCATGACCCTGAGTGAGCAGGGCCCGCGTCATTGACACTGGAACCTTTGTGGAATATCCGTCGTCAGGAGCAATTAAGGAGTAGTGTGGACATGGAGTCAACAACTTAGGTTACTTATATTTTTGTCTAGCGATCTTCAAGACCAAATGACCCATTAACAAATATAAACGCTCTATCAAGAATATTGAACACTATCTGCTTAAATATATACACCATATTTTCTACAACACAAATATATAATATCATATATATAAATAATATATATATATTTATATTATAAGTGTTGGTGTTTGGAGTTGTTATGTGATCTTGAGGGTTTTTTTTGAAAACAATATATTAGTGTATGTGTTAATATAATAGTATATTAATTCTCAATAATTATGTGATATATATATAATTTTACATTACATAATATAATGTATATATTATGTATATTTACAATAATGCCAAATGTATAGGCTTATAAGTTTCTGGTATGCAAGATGTAGTAACATATAATTTGATTATCAATGCGTATTCACAAAGTTTATGTGTCGACATTTCTGAGGGTAGAATATTCCCCTTTTACGTCATTCGATACGCTTAGAAATACAGTATATGAGAGAGCAATTCATGAAGAATTTCCATCTTAATTTACCAACGCTAGTATCCACTCGCCGTTAACCTAACCTAGCTGTAACACACTGAAGGTTTTCTCCCCAGTCCAACTCGGAGGTCTCAACCTCTATGACCGCTGATGTGATTCATTTAGTACACGAAGGTCATAGAGATTCAGTAGGATGTATCCCTATTCGCAGACTGTATAGGAAAATAAACCTTATACGGGTATTCCACAAAAGGCATAGATTGTGGTCCTACTAGGCTTATAACTAATAACCCGAACCAACTACTGAATACTTCATCAATAAACACAAAAAAACTAAACACAACCAAAGCCTAGACTAAATAACTATTCACATTCAATAGCACCATCATTACTACACACGACCTATCTATCAGATTCCGACTATACAGAATAATCACTCATCGTAATACGATATATTCATAAAATTCTATTAACTACTATGTTATTTCGCCTATTAATTGTCACCTAAAGAACTTTTACAACTTTCAGTGCGGCTCATTATTAGTGCATATGAATATTGAGGATACCAATAGTATGCATTCCAAGCATATCCATGCACCTTTCCAATTAGACACCTTTTTTAAGCTTAAATTATCGTATCAACGAGGACTGAGGAACTAGCACACGTTGGCTTGAGCTTCTTCGACAAAAATTCTCTTGCATTAATAGCTCTCTTATCCCTCACTGCATAACTTATACAACATATACAGCTTCTATCAGTATGCAGAAGATGTGTTTAGTTAATCTCCAGGCTCGGCTGCACAGCCGAACACACCAAGTCGCCATCAGCAGTGCTTCACAACGTTTACGCACAAGATCTCCGATGGCTTACCTGTCTATCCGCCGATTGGTGCAGTTGGCCGGTATTATTCCAAACCAGAAACACTATGGTTCTATGTTCGGACGCTCTAGGACAAGATTGTGGAAGGAGGATGGCATCGTAAATCAATCAGATCCCAACATCCTCAGCAACACAGCCGACTATTTACCAATAGCTGGAAGGAGAGTAGTTGGATGCATACCTTTCCCAACTGTATTTGCGCTATGGGAAATGCAAACAGCCCAGTCCAGGATTTGAACTCGAATCGACGAGTGCATTTCCTACGACTCAAACCATACACCACGTGCCTCTACATACGTATATATGTATGTTTGGTTTAGTTTCTTTGTTTAATGAGTTATCAGTCTTTTGGGGTTATTTAATGCCAAATTATCCTTGTAGAAGAACAGTAGTGGTACTATTTAAATCATACCGGTGGAATAGGGGATTCCTACCTATCCCATGAGTATTAGTACGAAAGTGAACATAATAGAGTGACCCGAGTTCGAACTCGCTTACTACGATGTCACAGTGCAGCACGTTGGCTATATTACGATGGGAACTCCACGTATATGTTTTTATGTACACGAATCCCCACACATATACATAAAAACATAACAATGCATTATATATATTTATATCATATAAGAAACTTATAAACACATTGTATATATATATATATATATATATATATATATATATATACTTGTTTTATATCATATAAACATATATATATATCACTCTTGGTTTCTCTCTCTCCTTCTCCGTCTGTCTGTCTGTCTGTCTGTCTGTCTCTCTCTTTCTCTCTCTCTCTCTCTCTCTCTCTCTCTCTATATATATATATATATATATATATATATATATATATATAGAGAGAGAGAGAGAGAGAGAGAGTGAAAGAAAGAACTTTATTCCAGTGTGTGTATGTGTGTGTGTAATCATTCGAATTTTTGTTAGTACATCCTTCTATATCAACAAATCATCTATTTATCCCCCAATATATATATATATATATATATATATATATATATATATATATATATATAATATATATAATACAATCCATTTGGACACATAAAAAAATTTACTTTCAATAATATTTTTTTAACAAAATCCAGAAAATATCTTTAGGGATAAAAGCATTTTTATGTGTTTGTAAATTCCTGAGGTCATTTCTTTTGACCCTTGTCAAAATAACATTAATAAAGGTAAGCTACATTTCCAAACACTAAATAAATATAAATAGTAACGCCGCTTAAGAAAATAAGAAATGAAGAATTATCCCCTGGTCCACTCTGACCGGTGATGGTAGTCCATCTTATGGGCCTATGTATGAGTCAGATGTTTTTTTGAAGTTACAAGTATTAGATCTGTGTGAAAATAAATGATTATTATCAAATAAGAGTAGTTATCAAAATTCGGCTTTGAATAACCAACAACAGTCGTTGACATGCCGTAAAACCAAGCAATTTAATCTAAGATCGTAACCCTCAATCAGTTGGTCACATCAAGCCCTATCACCTATATGATTGTCTTAACCCTATTGCTCTTATGGCAAGACCCCAGCCCTTTTTATCATATTCATGTTAGAAGGCATGACTGAGTGTCTTAATCTTCTGACTATGAGGTTAAACTCTATCTGATTGTAAAGTTCCAATTCTGGAGCTCTGGGGATTGTGAAGTACCTCTTCTTTATCTTTACTCCTAGATCAACGCTGATCCGGTGTGGTAGTACCTGTTAGGGTCCCATCTATGGGTTAAAAGCAAAATATCTTTATAAAAAATGAGTATCCATTAAGAATGAATTTATTTCAAAACTTTGTCAGCATTAAATGTCCCACCGAGGAAACAAAATAAACACAATCAAATAAATGATGGTCCCATCTATGTGTTAAAAAGATAAAGATGATTTTGAAAAAAATTTCAGTTTGAAAAACAAATTCGTCTAAGAATGAATAAAACAAAACATCTTTGGCATAAAAGTATTGACATGCCGTAAAATCCAACCAACCGGCCAACCAACTAACTTAACTGAAAATGAAAAGATTTTAAGAAGATAATTAATCCGTAATTGTATTTGATTCCTTAATAATGATAATAAAAACAACAACAAGAAAAACAAAACAAAAAGGAAAAAAAAACGTGAAAGAAGAAAAATCAACTTTGAGATTCAACTGCCGATAAAAGAACAATGCGTCCTGACAAAATTCTAGCGAAACTATCGACTTTTTTTAAGTTGATGCTACTGCTGATATTAAATGCCGGTACTGTGCTTGCATAGGAAAGAAAGAGATGGAATATTCAAAGTTGGAGAAGCAAGTGAGCTGTCTGATTGGAAAGCACGAGCCAGTGGTGATCTGTTACGAAAAAGACCAGTAGGGAATAATAGTGACCAAAACAGAAGCGAATGAGAATAAGAATGAATAGGATAGATCAGTTACTTGGTTTTTGCTCGGGCGACTTAAACGAATTATTTATATGAAGAGTAAATGCGAAATCAAAAGTGTTTAGCTTTGTATATATATATATATATATATATATATATATTATATATATATGTATGTATATATATATATATATATATATATATAATATATATAGAGAGAGAGAGAGAGAGGGGGAGAGAGAGAGAGAGATAGAAAGACACAGACAGAGACAGACAGAGAGAAACAGAGACACATACACATAGGTAGATAGATCGATAGATATCACCAAACACAATCCCAATATTTTAATGTTATATAATATATATACATACATGTATATATATACATATATATATATATATATATATATAATATATTACATAATATATATATATATATGTGTGTGTGTGTGTGTGTATGTGTGTGTGTGTGTGTGTGGTGTTTGAGAGACAGACAGACAGAGACAGATAGATATCACCAAACGACAATACGAATAGTTTATGGATATGATATAATATGTGTGTATTATATTATATATATATATATATATATATATATATAGAAAGAGAGAAGAGAGAGAGAGATAGCGAGAGAGATAGCAGAGAGAGAGAGAAAGAGAAAGAGAAAGTGAGAGAAAGAGAGAGAGATATGACCAAAGACAATCCCTATATTTTCATGTGATATAATATATAATATATAAATATATATACATATATATATATATATATATTATATATATATATATAGAGAGAGAGAGAGAGAGAGAGAGAGAGAGAAAGTGAGAGAAAGAGAGACACACATATATAGATAGATAGATAGATAGATAGATAGATAGATAGATAGAATAAAGAAACCGTTTTATAATATTTTCATGTGATATAATCTAAAGAAACCTTCCCAATCTAAATAGATATTCATACAAACAACAGTCGAATTAAAATCTATCAATACATTAACCCTTTTCTCACTAACGTTATTCATATAATGGGACAAAAAACTGCATAAGAATTATCATATTTACATAAAGATGTTTATAGATATACACAACTATACAAATAGTAAAATCAAAAAACATTATAATTGTATATCATCAATACATTCAGTATATATATTCATATGTTTATGTGGTGCATGTGATTATATAGTCAATACATCCCAAAAAACTTCTAACATATCACAAACATTTTTTTTACACAAAACATGCAATAGTACAAATAATTTCTCTTTCCGGACCATTGTTATTGTATATCCCCTAAGTGGTAGTTCATATTTGAGATACATATAGCAATAATTTCGTTTTTTTGTTTTTGACAAAAGTACTTACCAGATATGAATTCCTCGTTTGTTTGGACCGTCTGCATTTCTTACTGGTGTTACCCATTAAAAAAGAGGGAATCTTGTTTTTAGATTAGGGAGAGACCAGCATTTAATTCGTGACGTACAAATATGTTGTCATGCCAACAATGTGCAAAATTAACTTTTTAATTATTTTTTTTTTATTTATACTCTCCCGATGTATTTTTTTATTAATATTTTTTTTTAATTTTTAAATTATACATCAACGTATATTATTTAGACTTCATCCTTTTGTGACAAGTTGTTCACCCGTTTGACGACACCTTGGGTTATTCCTGATTGTTTGATTACTGTTTTGGTATTGTTTTGTTGACTTTTGTATTAATCCCTTTCATTTTTATATATATATATATATATTTTTTTTATATTTTCATTTTTCCGTATTGGTTTCTCCTTTTTGTGATTGTTATAGTTTTAAAAAGTTTTTTTTTTCATTTTTTTTATTTTTTAAAAACTTTTTGTACCATTCAAAGAAAAATTCCTATTGTGTTTATATTCTTCACTTTCCTCGTTCTTCAATTCAATTTACACTTATCAATCTATATAAAACTTTCTTTTTATGTTTTCATTCATTCCTTCTTACTTTCTTTCCTTCTTTCGTTCTTTTCTCTCTGGATATCTTATTTCACGTATATATCTTCCTTTCACCTTATATCTTTTTTTTTTTGGTGTTTCTCGCTTTTTGTCCTTGCTTATTAAGGACACACTGTTGCAACCCAAGTTGTACCAGCAACACTATGTTCACCGTTCTCCCTTAATGAAAGGGGCGCATCACCATTATCAAGCAACATCCTCAAACAGCGCATGGAAGAGTATATCACCTATTCTACGGGAAACAGAGCCTACGCCTGCACCGCCAACCTCGGCTGACGCAGACACCGCCACTGCTAACAGCATCGCAAGCTTCATCTAAAACACTGCATCTCTCCCGGCCGCCGTCGCCGTCGCCGTTGCCGCCTTCATCGTCGCTGCCACCGCGACTGCTGATGCCACCATCTACACGGGCACCGCCACTTCTTTCACTCTCTGCATCGTTGTAATTCCCAGCCCTCGTGTACGCTTCACTCTGTGTATTCGTTTTCTCTACACTCAACCGCTCGCATTTTACGCACTACAGCTCGTTCATTTCTCGTTCTTTCATTCTGTTCGATTAGATCTCTCTGGGTTTTTTTTTCTTCTGACAGTTCTCTACTTGTAATTGACCTGCTACACACACACAAACACAACACAAACACAACACACACACACACACACACATATATATATTGTGTTACGTACTCACACAAACATATATATAAACACACACACACACACACACACATATATTATATATATATATATATATATATATATATATATATACATATAGTGTTACGTACTCACACATAGAGATAACACATATGAGCGGCGAATAATACAAACGGAAAGGGATGTCTGACTTCTTGCCTGAAAAGCACTTTTCTCCTATACCAGTTGTGTTTTTGGATAACAATCAATCACTTCTACAAGTTTCTTCCATGCTTATCTCAACTCCCCAAAGTATTTTCACGCTGATATATATATATATATATATATATATATATATATATATATATATATATATATATATATATAGTGGTTGTGGAGTTCACGTCTAACATAAACCTTTGAAAGAAAGGGACGTACGCTCCTCGAAATATCAGTAAAAAATGATATTTAAAACATAATATTCAACATCAAATCTAAGTTCTACACTAATTTTACTCATTTCTTTCATGCTTCTAAACAACAAAAAAAAAAATTATATATATAATATATATATATATATATATATATATATATATATATCATATATATATATATATACATACTTTCATGTGTTTGCACGCGCGCCTACACACACACACACATACACACATACACACATACGCACTCACACACACACATACACACATACGCACTCACAAACACACGCACACACACATATACACATACACACTCACACACACACATACACACACATATACATATATATATATCAATTTGAAATCCTTTGAAAAGTGAAAAGTCCTGGGCGAACAGAATTAAATAGGCTTTATATTAATAATAAAAGATTTATTTATCAAAATCTAAAAAAGAAACTCATAGGGATATGGGGCATCCCTGTGAAATAGTTGCTCATGTGCTGGAATGCGACAACTAGGTAAGTCAGTTTAAACTCTAGTGACGCTATTATATTCACTTTTGGACTAATACCCTTGGGAAAGGTATGAAACCCCCATCATCCCAGTTATGGCTGAAATAATACCACTCGTGTTAATTATACATACCAACAGAAAAACAATAGTACAGAGTGTCCAGAAAATTGGACATTATTTGAAATGTGAACATCCAAGTAATTACAGGTTCTAATCAAATAAAATTCATGATGAATAAGAATAGATTTATTTATCAAAATTTAAACAAGATACACAGAAGAAAATAGAATTCATATTCGATTTCTTGCTTGACTGTTTGAAAATATTTTAACATTCAAAATGCCTTTTTAAAGGTAGTGAATGTCATCGCTATCTCTGGGGAAATTATTAAAACCTTAAACTTAGTTTTTAGACACTTCGTTAAAATTTGAGATAATTCGAACGAGAATTGGCTATATTATTAGACAAAGTCAATTTTTTGGGACACCCTATATATATTTATATATATATATATATATATATATATATATATATATATATATAACAATTATTCACACAAACAGACAGATAGATAGATAGATATTAT
>CM042144.1:86151934-86249434 GCA_023376005.1 Doryteuthis pealeii
AATTGAAACAAAATGAATTCAGTATAAAATAATCCAATAAGGGTTGACATGCCGTAAAATCCAACCAACAGACCAAAGACAATTGGTTCTAATAGGGAATGTGCTCAGAGACTATTGGGGTGTTGGAGTTCTCATGATGTAGTCGCTAACCTGCTGGTCTGGGACATCTTACGAGGGTTAGTCAAAAAGTAATGCCATTTTCTTTATCTCATGGGAAGTTTTTTTTTATAAAACTAAAACTAAGTCCTACATTGAGGGCTTAACGAGGCTCAGAGCAAGAACCGACGGGTATGACCCAACTTGCTAATCGATAATGTCCTCCTTCAGCATGACAATGCTCGACAACACACAAGTATCAGGACAAGGAAGAAAATCGTCTCATTCGGGTGGACAACTTTACCGCATCCTCCATACTTACCAAATTTAGCACTTTCAGACTATCATTTCTTCGGCCCTATGAAAGAGGGTTTGAGAGGCAAACATTATTACAGTGACGAGGAAGTGAAATATGTAGTGAAGAAGTGGCTCAAATGTTATATATTGTACAAACGGAAATATGAATTTCTGGTTTTATTAAACAAAGAAGTTTTTACAACTGCCCGTTATCAGATCAGGAGATAAAAATACGTGGGTGTAGCTAGGAAGATAAAAGAACTGAGGGCTTCAGACAGGTCAGTCGTCAGAGTCCCGGGAGGAGAGAGTGAGGGATCGGAGTCAGTAGTCGGCCGAGCGGGACCTCGTATAGTTGGTGTGGGAAAAGCTAGCGTTAATATTTACAACTGAAAAAGCTTGTCGCCCCAGAAATTTAATTGAAGGACCGAAAGTGTAAAAGACTGAATATATTGATTAAACTGACCCTCTCTCTCGAAGTTAAGAAGCTTGAATTTATTTCAATAAACTTCTGGAGGATAACTTTGGTGTTATTGTCATCTCTTACAACGAAGATAAAACTATTGCAATTTAGTACAGTGACGACGCGCTATGCAACATATATCGATTTGGTGCACGTGAACCACGAGGGTTCATCAAGGACCCATAAAAACCTGCTGGTTACCACAAAAAAAAAAAACACGTGAAGAACGACTCAATTCGGCCGGAATTTTGCGGAAAATAAACGTACAAGTGACAAACAGAAGAAAGAAAAAAACACCCAACGAATCAACGTAAACTTGGACTCCCCGGAAAAGAAAAAAAAAAACAAAAAAAAAAAAACAAAGAAAGAACGAGAAAGGACTCACTATATATAGACTTGAAAAAACAAACAAAAAAACAAACTTCCTATAGACTTTGAAAACGAAAAAAAAAATTATTACGGACATATTTTAAACAAAGAAGACAGAATTATAACAAAGGACATTTAAAAAAGAAAAAAAGAAGAAAAATTGAACTTTCTATCAGACGACTATACGTAAGTACAACTTCCCACATACTTTTTGGCCATTTTCTTTTCTTTTCGCTCTCTTGTTTTATGTTGTATTGTTTTGATATATAATGATGGAATCACAAATTAAGGACTTATTTCAGGCACTCACAGCCGAGTTAATTAACACAGCAAAATCACTAACAAATATATTAAAGAGTGACTTCTACTTGCAGCAGATTACACCGTTAAGTAGTAAGGATGAAAGTAAATTTGAGGTGTGGGTCCAAAGTATGGAAAAAATATTTTGCCTCAATAGAAGCTAAAGAAGCTGATAAATGTAGGGTAGCAATTATAACACGAGAGGAAATATAGGAGATTTTGTATATAAAATTATAGAAGGTAATAAGGATATCTCGTGGTTAGGCTTAAAACAAGTCATTAGAGAATACATTGGGATCACTCACCATGCACATTATTACTTAAGGCAATTAGTTAACATTAAACAGGACACACAGGAAAATGTGCATGATTATATGAATAAAATAACGGATTTAGCTAATAATGCATACGGTGAAATTGACAAAAATTTAGCGATAGTGCAACAGCAGATTAAGTGCTGTTTTATAGAAGGATTAGCGGATCCCGAAGTTAAGGTATTCGTACTAAGAAGTGATCCCCCAACAGTTGAGAGCGCCTATCAACTAGCACTCTCAGAGGATAAATTAAGGGCTAGAATTAGGATTCCTCCCAATATTGATCCTGCACCGATGGAGATTTGCCACGCTAGAAGACGCGCGGTGCACATCAATGCAGTAGGGCACAATAAAAGATCCCACGATAGGTGTGATAATAGGATAAATCACCGAACAGTACGTCAGCCTAGGTACTATAGGAATAGGGATCGATTATGCTGGATATGCAGGTCGAACAAGCATCTGAGGTGGAATTGCCCCAGAGAAATGCTGCAAAATGGCGAGTACAGTTAATAAAAAGCCCCCCGAACGGAATAAGAGACAGACGTACACTGTCAGTGCGATAGACTCATCGAATAGGATAGGTAATCGAAATTATTTTAGAGGTGAATGTATAAACACGAGGGATAAACCATATAATAGAGGTTTTATAAATAATGTTACGTATGGAAAGAATGATAAGACAATCCAACGGGTTAATCAAACTAGCGTTGGCAATGTTAAAAATAGTAGTGAAATTAAAAAAAAGCCCGATAAGATAGACACACCGAGCATAGAGCCGAGGGTGTTAACCCGTAGTGGAGGTTGCTCCAAAAATAATAAAGCCGGTAATTAAAAATGCACCTCAGAAAATTATGATACCGAGGAGAGTCCAGGTAACTCTGATAGCGATGATGTTTACGTGCCCCTCAGAACGCGAAAGATAGCTATGTACAAAGAAATATTAGAAAAGAATAGGAATAGCGTCAGGAGGAGGCAATGTTAGAATCTGTGAGTTCGCGTGATAAGGTTAGTAGACAGGCCGAAAAAAGTTAAGAGAAATAGGAAAAGTAGCAACAGTTTAAACCCGAAGAAAATTTCGAATTGACAATGAAGGGAAGGATAGATGTCGGGAAATGAAAGAAGGAATTAAAAGACGCCATCAGTGATATTTTTGCCCAGCTTGTTTAAATTTATTTTTTTTTCCTTTTGAAAGAACAGTATTCGATTCAAAAGAATTGTCGACACTGCTTTGTCGCTAGTGAGAATTTTCACTAGGTACTGTCATAATTTTTTTTATTGTTATTGCCGTTATTGTTATTATTGGTAATAATAATTTGTGCCCAAAAGGACGAGATTTGTAAAGATTTTTTTCTATGTTAAAGAGAAATGACCATCAAGTTGGAAAGTAGAAAAATAGTTGAAAGATAAAGTAATGAAGAATAGAAGAAGTTGACTATATATGAATATAAAAAGAGCGAGAAAGAAATGGTTCGGGAAGTTGTACAAAAAAAAAAAAAAAAAAAAAAATTGTTTGCTCATTGTTAATTTGCTGTATGAGATTTTAACTCTGCATTTGCTTTGTGTTGTATTGTTTTGTTTTTACTTTTATTTCATATTTTGTAAATATGTAGAAAGAGAGAGAGAGTCAGATAGGGTAGTTTAGAAAAATCAAAAGCAAAAGAAAAGAAAAATGAATGATATTGGGGCGTTAGAAAAATGTCCACGTGAACATTTTTGAAAAATGAGATAAGGAGGAGTGTTATATATTGTACAAACGGAAATATGAATTTCTGGTTTTATTAAACAAAGAAGTTTTTACAACTGCCCGTTATCAGATCAGGAGATAAAAATACGTGGGTGTAGCTAGGAAGATAAAAGAACTGAGGGCTTCAGACAGGTCAGTCGTCAGAGTCCGGGAGGAGAGAGTGAGGGATCGGAGTCAGTAGTCGGCCGAGCGGGACCTCGTATAGTTGGTGTGGGAAAAGCTAGCGTTAATATTTACCAACTGAAAAAGCTTGTCGCCCAGAAATTTAATTGAAGGACCGAAAGTGTAAAGACTGAATATATTGATTAAACTGACCCTCTCTCTCGAAGTTAAGAAGCTTGAATTTATTTCAATAAACTTCTGGAGGATAACTTTGGTGTTATTGTCATCTCTTACAACGAAGATAAAACTATTGCAATTTAGTACAGTGACGACGCGCTATGCAACACAAAGAACAGTCACCAGTCAACTGAATTTTATGGGGCAGGGATACATGTTCTCATTCAAAGGTGGAACATTGCTATTGAGAGAAACGGTGACTGTGGAGAAGTAAGGATGTGATCTACAGAGGACCAGCTTTATTTTGATGTATGATACATGTTTCTGTGTTGGTAATTATACCTGTCCTAAACAAATGACATTACTTTTTGAATCACCCTAGGATAAGCGAGTTCGAAATTAAGTGGTGCTATTAAGTTTACTTTCTGACTAATACCCTTGGGAAAGGTATGAAACAACTCAAACGAATTTTAAAATGTGTTTTAAAAAATTAAATACTCAACAAGAATGAATAAAACAAAATGTCTTCGGCATAAAATAACCCAACAAGGGTTGACATGCTGTAAAATCCTACCCACCAACATTCCTTTTTTTATTCTCATCAGTGTGTGTGCTGGCATCCTGGACCATATTTTAATTCTAATTCATCACCTCGTGTATAATGCTTGGAACATTCCAGGATAGAGATTTTCCTTCCTCTTCTGTTTCATTTCTTCTCTCATTCCTTGGTCAAGAAAATGCTAAAACGGCATTGATCTGTCGACTGGGCACTTACGCATTATCTCTGAATACATATAATCATCTCTCTTTTAATAATGTTAATTCTCCACATCTGTGTACGTGTGTGCGTGTGTCCGCTTGTGTGTGTGCCTGTGTTTGCGTGTGTGTGTATGTCTCTGTGTTTATGGGTGTGTGTATATGTATTGTGCATATTACGTCCAAATAAACCCTATGTGTAAGTGAATTGTTGATTTCACACTGTAATGTGTGTGTTTGTGAGTCTGTTTTTGGTGTGCGTCTGTGTTTGTGTTTCTGTGTGCATGTTATGTAAATTGGACCGTCCGAATAAACCTCATGTCTAAGTGAATTGTGCTTTCATATTGTGATGTGTGCGCATGTGTGTCTGTTTTTATGTTCGTCTGTTTGTGTGTGTGTGTTCGCGTGGGTGTGTCTGTATGTGTGTCTGTATGTAAGTGTGCATGTTACGTAAATTGAAACGTATAAATAAACCATATATGTAAGTGAATTGTTGCTTTCACACTGTGATGTGAGCATGTATGTGTGTTTGTGTGTGTTTATGTTTATGTGTGTGTCTGCGTGGGCGTGTCTGTGTATGTGTGTGTATGTATGTGCGTGTGTAGATTACGTAAATTGGACGTCCAAAAAAAGTTAATGTGTAAGTGAATCGTTGCTTTCACACTGTCATTTGTTCGTGTGTGTGTGTCTGTGTTTGTGTTCGTCCGTGTTGGTGTGTGTGTCGGGGTACGTGTGTCTGTGTATATGTGTGTGTGTAAGTGTGCATATTACGTAATAAGCCTTATGTTAAAGTGAAATGTCCCTTTCTCACTGCATGGGTACGTGTGTATCTGTGTCTGTGTGTGTGTGCGCGCGCGTGTGTCTGCGTGGGTGTCTGTGTATGTGTGTGTATGTGTGTGTATGTAAGTGTGCATATTACGTAAGAAGCCTTATGTGGAAGTGAAATGTCACTTTCTCGCTTCGTGGGTGCGTGTGTGTCTGTGTGTGAGTGTTTGTGTCTGTGTGTGTCTGTTTATGTGTGCCTGTGTCTGTAAGTGTAAATATTACATAAAATTACACCGTCTTATATGTAAGTGAACTGTCCCTTTCACACTACCAGTCCGTTTTGTCAGTGGGTGTCTCTTATATTTTGCTGTTTTGTACCAAATAACAATAACTAATCATATTTAACTTTAGAAATCAAATTTTAACACTCAACTGCGAATTCCTATTCATTTTCAATCTACTTTTTCATCACCTTTATAAATAAGTAATCGTTTTCTTGATAGCTTTTTAAATTAAATTTCTTAGCTATTTAAATAGAACCATTTTCTGCACCAAAAACTTGTAATGGCCTTGACCTTTGGTTTTCAACCTAAATCAACTCATAAGAATGTATTAGTACATTTAAAAACTGTCATATTTACCCAAATTAGAATTATTTGTATTATTCGGACTATTGTCCTCATCTTCATTGTTATCTGTACAACGTTTGAATGAAAATGAGGACAATAGTCCGAATAATACAAATAATACTAATTACCAAGTCATATCTACAAAATTCAGATAAATTTAGACAAATCTTTAAAAATAATCAGATAAATTTGTATCATTTCGATTTTTCGGACAATGTTCAATATTGTTATTGTTATATACACAGAATTTCAGCCGAACTGCTCACCGGCCTTCTTCAGGTGTTTTTTGTCGAACTCTGGAACCTTCTTGGTCAACTTAGGAGCCTTCGTGTTATGATAATTTTATTAGTACATTTTTAAAAAGATGTGTTATATTTATACAAACCTTTAACAATAATCTGATAAAATATATGTTATTTAGATTTTTCGGATTGTTGTCCTCGTCTTTATTGTTACTAGTACAAAATACAAGACGCCCCCCGGGCGATGTAAAAATAGATTTTTGAAACATATTGCCTGAGTGGCGGGAGTAAAAAATTCAATGTCAGCGAGTTTGTACCCTAAGTAAGTAAAATCATCAAATTCATCAAAGGATTAAAAAATAAAACAATTTGAAATGTAAACTTTAAATATCTATTAAAATAAAACAAACTATATATAGATATATGATACCAGTCATGTATTTATTAAAACTTGTTTAAAAAAAACAATGAGGACGGTCTAATGTTGCATGTTCAAATTTTGAGTGTATTTATTCTGTTATGACGATTTGGGGTAATGTGACGTAAACAGTGACGTAATTTTTGTTACAGACAAAAAACGGGAGCGAATCTCCATTATTAATAGATATACGCAACATTTGGGTCGAAGTGGCCTCATCCTTCTGCAGGTGTTTCTTGCCAAACTCTGGAACATTCTTATCAAACTCGGGAGCCTTCACGGAACTTCAAACCGAACCCTTTATCTAATCCATTAGAGTAGAATATTCCCTTTCTGTTAACCATGACCAGATACAAGTGTTAAGCCATGTTAATGATCTATGTTATTTTCCCCTGCATCTAGGATTGAACTTGACACTTCTCGATGATTGTCACATAGAACTGAATTAACTCAGTGGATTGAATAAAGGTTTCGGTTCGAAGTTCCAAGAAGACTCCCGATTGCGTCATGAGCGCTCCTGAGTTCGATAAAAGGGTTTCCGAGTACCACAAGACACACTTGAAGAAGGTCGGGGGCACGTTGGCCGAAACGTTGCGTATATAACAACTAGTAAAAACTAAAATCGGCGGAGTGGCCTATTGTTGCTACCAGCCGGATAACGAGGAAGTCTATCCCATTTTCATTAGCGCTAGACCAAGAAGATTGTTTTAGCATCTGTGGTGAAACACTATACCTACCATCAGCCCCTCACTTTAGCGTACAGATCCAAGATGTGCTAGTTATGTGTTGAGCTGGCAAGAGTTAGTATCGAACCCGGGACCTTGTGATTCCTAGACGGATGTTCTATCAACTGAGCTTAACCGCTCTATATGTATAAAGATGTGACATTCAACACTTCACTTTCGCCTTACTTGCTTGATGTGCGATCGCAGAGGTCCTCTCCATTCAATCGGCTGGTCACGTCACACCCTAGCACCTATATGATTGTCCCAACCCTATTGCCCTTATGGCAAACCCCAACCTTTTTTTTATCATATGTACTAGAAGGCGGTGGCTGCGTGTCTTAATGTCCTGGGTATGACGTTGAACTCTATCCGATGGTGAAGTTGCAATTCTGAAATTCTGCAGAATGTGGAGTAATCCTTCATCCTCATTACTCCCAGGTCCACTATGACCCGAAGTTGTAGTGACTGGCAGTGTCCCATCTGTTGGTTAAATAAAAAAAATATGTTTATAAAAAATTGAGTACCCATAAAGAATGAATTTATTTCAAATCTTTGTCGGCATTAAATAACCCACCGAGATTGTTATGCCGTAAAAACAAACAAACCCCTCACTTAATAAGAAAAGAAAAAAAAACAAACAAAAGTAACAACAACAAAAACAACAACAAAAACAACAAAATATAAGTTCACTTGGGCCTTGAGTGTTAGTAATTTTCAAGGTCTCATCCATGGGTCAAATAAAAAAAATGTCTTTAAAATTTGAGTACCTATCAAGAATGAATAAAACGTCTTCAGCATAAAATAACCCAAGTTTTTATATGCCACGAAATCTAACCAAGCAATGAACCTAAAAAGATGAAGAAAACAGTCCAAAATGATATGAATTATCAAACCTCATCTCAAAAAAATCAAATAGATAATCGGGGAAATCTTTTTGTTTTCAAATATTATTTCTTAAAGAAAATAATCGAATCTAGTCAATCTTTTTTGTTTAATATTAGATTTATCAAGTTATTTTGAATTATTGAGTGTAAAGAAAAAGTGTTAACATAGTTTAATATTGGATTTAACAGATTATTTATCGAGTTAAAGATAAAAAAAAAATAAGAACAAATGCGAAGATTTTTGTGCAAAAAGATTCTAATTTGTTTTTCCTTTTTTTTTCCCACTTTTTTTTATACACAAAGATAAATAAAAATAAATCACTCTTATACATAATTTGTAGAATCAATTTTAGATTATGTCGGTTGATTGGTTGGTTGGATTTTACGGCATGTCAACCCTCGAGTTATTTTTGCCGAAAACGTTTTGTTTTTATTCATTCTTTATGTGATGATGATGATTTTTTTTTATGTTTAATTTAGATTTCTTTCCCTTTTGATATTGATTTATTGATTGATTAATTTTAACGGCATGCCAATCCGTCTAGAGTCATTTTATGCCTATCACTATTCTTATTCATTCCAAATGTATAATGTCTATTAATCATGTTGACAAATTAGGTTAATTTCTGTGCATAACACACACACACACACACACACACACACACACACACACACACATATATATATATATATATATATATATATATATATATATAGATTGATAGATAGATAAGAGTTTTATAATTTGCTTGAAGTATTGTGTTTATATTGATTTGGTAGTTGGTTTTGAAGGCTATCACAATGCAAGTGTAAAGGAAAATGAGGTAACTATGATGTTGTTTGTTTACCTCTGATTTATTCTTAATATTTTGAGATAAAGATCTCTTCTTCAGAAGATTTCTGGAAGCTGAGTCTAAAGCTGTTAGCTTGCTGCTAGGATCTGTCCATTCTGGTGGTATCTTCTAAAAAAAGGATAGGCCAAACCTGGAATGATATGAAGACATTGATGGACAGACACACACACATAAACACACAGAGAGAGAGAGAGAGAGAGAGAGAGAGAGAGAGAGAGAGAGAGGAGAGAGGGGAGAGGGGGAGAGAGAGTCAGAGGGAGAGGGAGAGAGAGACACACACACAGACTTACCTATACACACACATGCAGAGAATTTAGAAGATACTACCAGAATCGACAGATCTTAGTAGCAAGCTTTAGGAACCAGCATATTAATATATAGATAAAATAGAGCTGGTTTAGCTCAGTCGGTAGAGCGTCCCACTAGGAACCACAAAGTTCCGGGTTTGTTACCGACCCTCGCCAACTAAGCATATGAGTAGCACAGGGATCTGGGCGATAAATGAGGAGTTGGTGTAGGTGTGGTGCTCCACCTCAGACGCCAAAACAATCTCCTTCAGCGCTAGTGAAAAGGGGATAGACTCCCTCGCTGTCTAGCTGATACCGACTTTAGGCCCCCGACGACTTTATGTCTGATATTCAGTCATTGGTATAAAAAATAGACCAAGATTCAAACCAAAATTAGTAAACCTATATAGCAGAAAAGATACGTACCAATTAGAAGAGCAGTTCATGGTATGCATCACTCCACTTTGGCTCTTACTTAAGCTAGACGGGCAGTCGCAGAGGCCCCCTCTGATCAATCAGCTGGTGACGTCTAGCCTTAGCACCTATATGATTGTCACAACCCTATTACCCTTATGACAATCCCCCCAAGCATTTATATCATGCATGTACATGTGCTAGAAGGCAGTGGAGGATCAAAAGGGTAGCGGCTTGCCATAGGGGCAATAGGGTTTGGACAATCATGTAGGTGCTAAGACTTGACGTGACCAGCTGATTGATCAGAAGGGACCTCACCGACCGCCAGTTTAGCCCAAGTAAAGGCCAAAGTGTAGTGTTGCATGTCATGGACTGCTCAGTCACCTGGGTTTCATCTTTAAGCATCAAGGGTCCACACACGACTAAAAGGTGACCCCACTGGGGGAGTCATACCCCTCTGCAGAGGTGCAGTCGGTGTATTCTAGCGCCCCAGCCGACAGCGTGGATTACTGTTTGGCGACTTAGAAGCTACAGGGGTTTTATCCTGAGAAAGATGTTTCATTGGGGTTTTCTCACTCATCGTACTACAGTTAATCGATACATTTGTCACATTTTTATTGCGTGATTCGCCCAGCTTCTTTCTGTCTCCGCTTGTCAGTAGCCCCCGGCAAATCCATCCGAATTGCATGGTTTAATTCATTCTCTAAATTGAAGTGGGCCATTTTGTGTTACAACAACTAAAAGCGAAAAAATAAAATTGTTTAGGAAAGAAAAAATAAGGACAATAGGATTGGGAGAATTATGTAGGTGCTAGAGCTTTGTGAGACCAGCTGATTGATTGAAGTAGGCCTCTCCGGCCACCCCTCAAGCCTAATTAAGGCCCAAAGTGGTGTTTTGCATGTCATAGACTGCTCAGCTACCAGGGTCCCATCCTTAATCATCCCGGTTTGCCAAACACAGCCAACATATGGCCGCATTGAGGGGGTACAGTCGGTGTATCCTAAAGCCCCAGGGGACAAAACTTTCACGTGTTCTTTGTTGTTTTTCTCTTATTTTTCTTCTTTCTTCTTTTTTTCTTTCTAAACACGACATTCATTTCAAGTGTCAGAGTTGAGCATGACGTGAAACATTGAAAAATTAAATCAAGTTTGTTTTGTTTTGTTTTACCCAATCTCAGTGGGTTATTTAATGCCGATAAGTTTTGAAATAAATCAATTCTTAATGGATAATACAATTGTTTATCAACTCCTGTTTTTCTATTTAACCCATAGATGGTACCCTAATAGGTACTACCACTCTGGGTCAGAGTGGACTAGGGAGCAATGGTGATGAAGGGGTGCTCCACATTCCCCAAACCTCCAAAACTGGAACCTCACCATCAGATAGAGTTTAACGTCATTCCCAGGACATGTAGACCCTCAGTCACCGCCTTCTAGCACCCATATGATAAAAAGGGGTTGGGGCTTGCCATAAGGGCAGTAGGGTGGGAAACATTGAAAAAGAATCTTCGAATAAGATAATCTCAGCTTTCCCACATTATAATGAGTAGATTCAGGGGTCCTTCGACTAATGGAAAACTCATTGGAATAGGTGTGTTAAATAACTAAGGGATTATTTTGGAGGACAAAAATAACGTTTCATTCATTGTTCAGTTCTTTCTTGATAGATACAGCTTTTGTGGATGCTTTTTTTAATACAATTCGTGGGGAAGGGCTATTGTGTCGTAATGGCTAACGGACTTGCCTGCGACACCGTAATAAACGAGTTCGAACTCCAGTTTCACTATTACGTTTACTTTCGACACTTAGAAAGGTAATTTCATAAAGATAGTTTTGGTACTAGTTTAAAGCAGAAAAATATATGCTTAGAAAATGACCATTTATGAACACGTCACAAGGAACGAGATATACGAATGAGAGTGGGAGAATAAAACACCCATTCAAAAACAAAAAAATACATCAAAGGGAAATTACATATATAAATTAATAAACATTTAGAAAATAACAATGAAAAAAGCAAAAATATTTAAAAAAAAAACAAGAATAAAAATAAATAAAAGTTTACTTAATTACTACAATGTCGCAGTCTCCCATTGTAGCTACTACGACACGAGCACTTCCACTTCAATACCTTCATTTTATAGTAGGCTATATACTCTTTAGTAGAAAATATTCATGAGAGATTTAGACCGGGTTTGATTGTGGAGCGCCACTTTCAGAAAATAAAAATGTGAAATACAAGCAGAATACGAACTTGGTTGGCTGTGACCATTTTCTACGACAATGACCATTATATGGAGGGCGCTTCCATTCTGTTTACCTTGAGCAGACAGAGAGAGTTACATGGAGAGCTAAACGACCAGCAATTCTGAAAGTGACAGATGGGCAGAATATATAACAGGAATTTAACATTCCGTATCTTTAATCGATCGCCCAGTCGTATTTGTCACGCTGTAAAATCGGTGTCCTACTTCTAAGCACAGCAAAAGAAAAAGAAATAAAGATTCTCTCTATTTCAGTTTGTCATTAAAGCTAATCTACTGCATTGAACGTTCATTGAATGTTTCTGCTACATTTTCACCAAGAATACATTTGGTGTGGACTGTTCCTGTGATGTAGTGGCTAACATGCTAGACTGCGAAATTGGAATCACCTCTTAGTGGAATTCAGGGATTCTTGTTCTTGAATTCCTCGAATATGGTACTTTGAAGTATATCATTTCTTTTATTACATTGACAATATTTTTCTTGTAGAACCACAATAACTTGACTTAATAAATTTAACCATCTCTCACAACGCACCGCTTGGCATAAAATAACACTGGATGGGTTGACCTGCCGTTAAAATCAATCAACTAACCAATCTAAATAGTCACAGAATGGAAACCAATCAAGATCCAGTGTTCAGTAGAATTTCAGACGGAATAGAAAGAAATGGAGCAATTGTGTTTAATGACAGAAAGAGCCTACAAAGAATCAATGCATAATCTAACCGTAGATAAAGGTATAATATGTAATGGGGATACCACACAGTTTAAGAAAAGAAGTATTAAAATGTGTAAACGATGTGCATTGTGGTATCATAACGACACAAACGAGATTAAAATTACAAGCGATAGAAGATTAAGTAAAAAGATGCCCAAAATGTGCTGGAATAAAAATTAAAAATACGGCAAAAAACAAAATCCCCTAATGGTCGAAAGTAAAATAACAATGGCCTCGAGTACACATAGATCATGCCCATATTAATGAATCTTAATAAAGATTGTGGATAGATTTAAAAAAATGAACCCATCATTAATTTTACGTATGAACTTGTAAACAAACAATAATTTACCATTTTTTCTTACTAATGAAAAATAATAACACACACACACACACACCACACACACACACACACATATATATATATATATATATATATATATATATATATATTTAGTTAAGGTAGCGTGGACATGAAGTCAACACCTGGGTACTGACAGTTTCCCACCCATGCAATCTTCAGACTAGGAACATATTGGCAGGAAACTGTCGGAAACCAGGTGTTGATTCCATGTCCACACGACCTTAACTAAAATATAAACGCTCTGTCAATGATATTAATTACTATTTACTTAGAATTATAGCTCTTATATTATCATCATAATATTGTATATATATATATATATATATATATATATATATATATATATATGGTAGAAATGTGAGAGGTTAATCCGACAGTATGTGGAGAAAAGTAGACAAACACGGGATGTTGTGGAAACTTGATGTTTATTGTCGACGGTGCAACGTTTCGGTCTCTTATTAGACCATCTTCAGGACTTGAATATAGTTTTACTCCAATGATGGAAATTCTCAAATGCTGAAAACGGAAGGTCGTCAGTAGGGGGAAGTGTAGTTGGGGGTGGTTAGTGGATTCTTCTTCTCTCTGGAATGGGGAGTGCCGAAATGGTCAATGGTGGTACCACAGGTGTTAGATTGTGGGATTGGTTAGCTAAATTTGTGTATGTGTGTGTGTGTGTGTGTCTGTTTAATTGTTTTTGTTTATGTGTGATTGGGAACTGGATTTGTCGTTAAGTTATATGTGTGTTGTTGGTATGTTGGTGTGATTTTTTTTTATTTATTTTATTTTATTTTATTATTTATTTATTTATTTTTTTTTTTTTGTGAGGGTTTGTAAGGGTAAGATTGTTAAACTTGTAAGTGAGCATATGTATAATGTTATATACTATTATTGTTATTATTATTATTATTATCATATATATTATAATGTCATTCATTATTTATGAATATTTAACATTATGTCTATCTGTCTGTCGGTCTATCTACTATCTATCTATTTAGCTGAGTGTGTTCATGTCTATCAACCTATCTGTTTTTTTTTTTTGTTTTTTTTTATTGTGTGTCTGTTCATCTATATTTGTCCAATCTATCTATCTATTTTATTAGGTTGTTACTTATCTTTTGTGTATCTGTCTATATATCTGAATTGAATATGTAGCTGGTATGTATGTATGAGACTCTAATTTATTTTATTATTGTACTATATACTATTTGTTTATTTTTTAAATTATTTTTTTTATTATTTTTTTTTTTTTTTTTTTTTTTTTATTAAATTTATTTTAAAAATTTTTATTTATTTATTATTTTTTATTTATTTATTTATTTATTTTTTATTAAATTTTAATATAGGTTTTATTTAAGTGAAGATTCCAGAGAGAAGAAGAATCCACTAACCACCCCCAACTACACTTCCCCCTACTGACGACCTTCCGTTTTCAGCATTTTGAGAATTTCCATCATTGGAGTAAGAACTATATTCAAGTCCTGAAGATGGTCTAATAAGAGACCGAAACGTTGCACCGTCGACAATAAACATCAAGTTTCCACAACATCCCGTGTTTGTCTACTTTTCTCCATATATATATATATATATATATATATATCAAATCGTGCTGACATCCCTCTCACTGGTGTCCCAGTAGAATTTTATTTTCATTTTAACCCTCAAAACAATATACTAAAAAATAATTTTGCACATTCAAAACTTAAAATAAATAAAAATAACCGGTAGTGAAAGTTTAAATTCTCTATAGAATGCTGAGATCTGTTATTTAACAGAATTTGTCCAAGGAATCACAAGGTTCCTGGTTGTTTCCTTGTGTTATTACTAAAAATTATAAATTACTAAAAACTATAAATTACTAAAAACTATAAATAGCACAAGAATCGTAGGTCCGTTCTAGACTAAAAAAATCAAAGATTTTGTCAGACCAGCAACCAGATTCGAGCCTCTCCACATAGCACAGAAAAAGAGATTATTTCTATATGACACATCATCACTTAATTCCCGAAATGAGAGCCATAAGGCCACACTGTGTATTAATTAGTAGAAATAATTTTTTTTGTTACATTTTTATTCATTTCATATGTATCAACAAACTTGTGGTTGACCCTCAGTCACCGCCTTCTAGTACCAATATGATATAAAGGGCTGGGATTCATCATAAGCGTAACTTGAAGAATACATCTGGGATAAATCATATTGGTGCTAGGTCTATACATGCCCAGCCGATTGATTGTACCAGGCCTCTAAGTAAGGACCGAAATAGAGTGTTTTAGCTCACGCCCCGTGAGCTCAGGTTAGAGGGTGCTCATCTACAAAGATCCAGTCGTCAGGCATTAATAGTCCGCACTATGTGGTCCCATTATGGAGATGTTCTTACTCTTCAGCAGAGATAAAGTCGGCGTATTCTACAGCCCAGATCAATAGAGAATATTTGGTTTGGTTTCGTTTGTTTTGTTTTATGGCATGTCAACCTCAGTGGGTTATTTAATGACGATAAACTTTTGAAATAAATTTATTCCTAATGGATACTAAATTTTTTATAAACACATTTTCTATTAAACCCATAGACAGGACCCTAATAGGTACTACCACCCCAGGTCATAGTGGACCTGGGAGCATTGGTGATGAAGGAGTGCTCCACATTCTCCAAACCTCCAGAACTGGAACTTCACCATCAGATAGAGTTTAACGTCATTCCCAGGACACGAAGACCCTCAGCCACCGCCTTCTATCACGTATATGATAAAAGGGTTGAGGCTTGCCATAAGGGCAATAAAGTTGGAGCAATCATATAGGTGCTAGGGCTTTGACGAGCCGATTAATCGGATGGGGTCTCACCGACCGCCAAGTATGTGTCTAAGTGGAAGAGAATATTTGAATTGAGTTTTTGAATATAAAAAATACTATTCTTATCAAAGACTTATGTCGATTTCATTTTTTTAAAGGTTTCGCTATTTTGAATTAAATTTTGCAAATTAATTTTAGTATTGTACAGCCTTCTTTAAAGTACGACCGTTATCATCTTGCCGATATTGGTAAAAAATGAGACCGTCCAAAATTAAATGCAAAAATGTAAATCCTGACTATCTGGCGTTGTTTACCCGCTGAATTCTTCACCTCAATAATGGATCATTCCGTTTGTATTATAAAGAACGAAAGGGAAGAAAAAAGACATGCTACACAGAAAAACATAATAAGAAAGAAAGAAAGAAAGAAAGAAAGAAAGAAAGAGGGGGTGGGAGCACGGAAACAATAATGCTAGTCTGTTTCAATCGAACATAATGAAAAGATGAACATTTTTAACCAGAGGGTGTTGCTAGATGATAACGGTCGTACAAATAAGGAACACGAGTATTGACATTTATCTATATATCAATACTAGTGTTCCTTATTTGTACGACCGTTATAGATGACACCTAATAATACAACCACTAAATGATAATCAAATTCACTACCAAGACAACCCTGCTGGGTATAGCATATTCTGGCAGCGATAATAATCGATGTAGATATTCGTATTTCTGTATCATAGTATGACAAAAGGCCATCAAGTTGGGTGCATACCAGGAAGATCAACATCACGATCAAATAGCTTAACCATCAATCTCATATAGGGCATGTACTTAAGCTTTAGATTAGCCTAGGTTAATCTGGTATGTCCAGATAATGTTGTGTCCACAGAGGATTAAATCCGCTGGAATTACCCAGTGAGATTAATCGACACGTGTAGTCGATAACAACATTTCCGATTACGTGTATGTAGATGTATTTGTATGTATATGTATATGACTGCGCAATTGCACACACAACACACACACACACACACACACACACACACACACACACACACATGCTAGATTTTAAGGAAAATTTGGGCTGACATTCGATTTCATTGACTTAATGGATTTAATGTTGAAGGCTTTATCGAAATTACTGCCTCAATATTAAAAGTTTGATTAAAAGTGATGACTTCAAAAGGCTTCAACTCAAACGCAACTTTTCACTCATTCATATAAAAAAAACTCAGCACAAAATTAACCTCGTTACACCTCGTTGCAATATTCTAAATGTATTGAGATACTGGGCGCTTGTCGTTGAGCAATATTCAGCAAGCTCATTTTGAAGAACAATTTGTTACTGTACTATTTCTCTGAATGTTTGAGATGAGGCTTGATGATTATTATTATCTGCGTTATTCGGAATATTGTCCTCATCTTTATTGTTATTTGTACAACGTTTCGGCCGATATACCCTCCGGCCTTCTTCGGGTATTTCTTGTCGAACTAAAGGGTTAAGTTCAAAGTTCCGTGATCGCTCCCGATTACGACAAGAAAGTTCCCGAGTTCGTAAAGAAGGTTCCCGAGTCCGAAAAGAAGGTTCCCGAGTCTGACAATATATATATATATATATATATATATATATATATATATATTATATATATATATATATATATATATATATATATATATATCATATATATATATATATATGTCGCATCAACACATGCGAAGATGTCATGACGCGTGACGCGTGACGCGTGACGCAACTCGAAGAAATGCAAAAGACGAGAAAAAGTATTAATTGACTGATTATTTTTAAGAGAACAAAGGGAACAAAGTGGAAATGATAACTAAATAAATAATTAAATGAAGCCTAGTATTTAGTAATTATTTAACACTATTTACTAATATACCGGTAGACAAATGCTTAAAACGATTACAAAATCACCTATCAAAAATTAACATTAACTTACCTCTATCCATCTCTAAAATAATTAAAATTTGTACTTTATGCACATCTCATTGCTATTTCCAATACAACAACATCTATTATAAACAGAAATTTGGTTTGCCCATGGGATCTCCTCTCGGTGGGGTTCTCGCATCTTTATCTTGAGTTTCTAGAATCTGGCCCTTTTCGTTATATAATTCCAAAGAATTCTAGTTATTTTCGTTACATCGATGATATTTTACTCATCTACCCACAAGAACTTGACATAAACAAGATTACTGATAGCTTTAATAAAATTGAACACACCATAAAATTCACGCATGAATTAGAATCCAATAATTCTTTACCTTTTTTGGATATTTTACTCATAAAAAATAAAGACAAATTAGAATTCAAAGTTCACCATAAATCTATCTGTAAAAATGACCACATACACTTTTACTCACACCACAATACAATCACTAAAAAAGGAATTATTATTGGCTTCTATCTTAGAGCCCTCCGTATCTGCACTCCTAAATACCTAGACGATGAGTTTAATTATATAGAAAATTCCTTTTTAAATCTTCTTTACCCTAAATCTTTTATACAATCTGCTAAATCCAAAGCTCTCAAAATCCATAAAGTAAAACAGTCACAAACCCCCACTAATACATCTTCTAATATAACAAAACTTCCCCATAGTTACATAGTTTTACCTAATAACTCTTCCACTAATTTAATGGAATAAGATTTAGTTTAATGACATTGAATTTTTAACTCCCACACACCTATGGCAATATTTTTCAAAAAAGAAAATGTTTACATCACCCAAAGGACATTTTTTTTTATTTTGCTAGTATATATAAACGAAAGAAAAAGTGATACCTTCTTGATTGTGTTATAGCCGATGGGATAAATTCTGAAAATCAGTGTTAATCTGTCTACAAGAGAAATATTAGATAATACGGTATCCTTTAATCTTATTATATCTTTTGATTCTCCCTGTGAACATAGACAATGATTGTGCTTAAAACTTGTATCAAATCACCTCATTTCTATGACATTGATCTAATACGTCTTATGTGATTGAAACTTTCTAAAACAGTCGTGACCCCTACTTGAATGTTTCTTTAACAAAAGAGTCAAATAGGGGAGGGGATTGTTTTATAAACTTCACACAGATGATTGTTGTTGACACCTTTCCGTCCACTAAGGACGATGGCGTAGTGTCCCAAAAAAATATCACGGATTATATGTTAGTTAAATTTCATAAGAATGACGTAATGTTATCAGAATGATGGAGTTTGATAAGCATTTACAACTTCAACATTTAGTACTACTATAAGAGTAGGATATATATATATATATATATATATATATATATATATATATACTCACACACACAGACAGGCACACACAATCACCCCCCCCCATATATATATATTATATATATATATATATATATATATGAAATTTAACATTATGAAAAAACATATGATGTTTATGTAATTGCTGACAGTACTGTTTCGACCAAATCGATAAGTTGGTCTTCATCAAAGAGCGACATAGATGGGAAGTCGCTCTTTGATGAAGACCAACTTATCGATTTGGTCGAAACAGTACTGTCAGCAATTACATAACAAACATCATATGTTTTTTCATAATGTTAAATTTCATACTGTCGGATTAATTTCCATCTATTTTTCATATATATATATATATATATATATATATATATATATATATATAATATATATTTGCCAACCATTCTGCACGAACAGGATGTGACACAAAGTCAATTTATTAAGCGGAGTTTAACAGGTTTGAATTTAGGGTCTTCATTCTTTTAGACTGGTTGCCTAAAGAGGTACGGTTGGCATATTCTACACCCCCAACCAACAGGGCATATATATATAAATTTAAAAATCCAAGAACGCTCGCATTTCATTCAACAATTTAAAATAGACTGACCGACAAAGCAAAAGAGTCTCGTAGATTTCTTATTTTCTGTGATACATTTATTTTTTCCTCAAACTAACGAAAGCCCTGATTAAGATCTATTGAAACAGATCGAAACACTGCAGCGTAGTCGAAATAAACATCACTCGTTTATGAACTTGTGTTTTTCAATTTTTTCTTAATATTACATACTGTCGGATTCAATTGACTTTTTCCTCCACACACACACACACACACACACACACACACACATATATATATATATATATATATATATATATATATATATATATATATATATATATATACTTATCTTAAGTCCTTGTGGTAAAAAAGACCTGCAAATTATTTGATAATAAAAATGTACTATGAACCTGGGGAAAAAATGAAAAAAAAAGAAAGAATAGACCAAGACGGTCGTACCAACCGAAAATACATCGATAGTCAGATTATTTCACTGATGAGCCACTAAGCAAAATTATTAGTAGATATGTCTGAATCATTAGGTTTAACTTTATATAATATATATATATATCTTATTATAATGGAGATTATGTGTTTGTTTGTCTGTAACCGAAACTATATCACTACTCAAGTCACTATCCATTTAGTTATTATACATTCACCATGAATCATTTTTATTTAAGCCTCAATTATTAATAAAATTGTTTTACATTATTAATACTGTTGACCATATCTACGTACTAATAACATGCAATTGTATTTATATGTACAACAAAAAGTGGTTTACTGTGTGAATGGGAAGGCTAATTTGCATATTGATATTTAAAATTTGATTTTAATAAATATATGCTTGGTATTGTTGATTTCTAATTATTTGATTTTATCTTAATGAATATGAGCAAAAATCTCGGAGATAAATCTTAAAAGAAATCAATTAACAAAAAGAAATAACTGTAATTTTATTCTTTACTTTCTTATTTAACTAAATAGTTAAATTAGAAAAGTTTAGCAAGGAAAGACGGGTGGGAGATGGAAGAGGAAGCTACAGCTGTTTTATTTTTCGATTATACCCCTCTCTGTTTCAAATCATTTTATCTGCATTCTTATTTAGTTTATTTAGACTTTCTAATTTAATATGATATTTTATGACATTAATACTTGCACCCGGAGGGTGCATATATTAGCTAGTATATATATATATATATATATATATATATATATATATATATATATATATCCGCCCTGACTGCTGCGACTGTAGAATACACCAACTGTACCTGTGTAGCGGGGAAAGACACCTGTTAGTCGTGGGCGGCGAGGTTTGGATTGTCATGGCTAAGCTATATGTGATCCGGGTACTCAGTGGCTTCGTAACCTCAAACACTCTACTTCGGTCGTTGCTTTAACTATATGGGCGATCCGTGTGGTCCCATCCGATCAATCGTATGGTCATATCAATTCCTAGCACCTATACCGTTGTCCCGACCATGTTCTTTGAATTGTTCTCATGGCAAACACCCAACTTTTTAAACAGAAATAAAAATTAAAAATTAAAAAATAAGATAAATTTTTAGCGGACCAAGATTCTAAAATCACTCAATGTATGTCTACCAGTCACCGGTGAATGACCCCTGTACTAGATGAAAATAAAAGGGATGTCGCAAATTTCTGCAGAAGAACGGAAACGTATATGTCCCTCCCGCACTCCGGGACCACAAGCGGAATTAAGGGGGCTGATTCTTTTCGGTCAGGTGTCTCAGAGGAGACAGAGGCCTATTTTCTGAGTTCCGTTATCGGGAGAGGTGCAACTAATCTTGTATGTTGCGAGATAGTCATAATGAATGGAATTTATGATAGAAAAGATTAACCAATTCTATTTCTCTTTCACTGAAAATACTACACTGGACGAGTGAGTAATAAACAACCCCTTAGGCCTATTTGCAACCCACTATTCATTCATATGGTTTTTTTTACCCACTACCTATGTTAAATATCGCTTGTGCCCTTTTAGCTGCCCGATCTACGACGATGCTACATTCATGACAAACACCCACTCTTCTTTATCCTGTAGGTAATAGAAGGTGGTAGCCGAGTGTCCATCACCAGTATTCATTAAAATGAACATAAAGTTAAGGAAAATTATTTCTACCAATTTAATACACATAAGAACGATTATTTCTACCGATTTATTGATACACATGATATCAATGAAAATTTATTTCTACCAGTTTATTTATACACATGAGGTTAATGAGGATTATTTCTACCGAGTTATTAATACACATGATGGTAATGAAAATCATTTCTACCAATTTATTGATACACATGAAGTTAATGAAAATTATTTCTACTAATTTATTAATACACATAATATTAATAATAATTATTTCTACCAGTTTATTGATAGACATGAAGTTAATGAATATTAATTCTACCAATTTATTAATACACATGAAGTTAATGAATATTATCTCTACTAATTTATTGATACACATGAAGTTAATGAAAACTGTTTCTACTAACTTATTAAGTTAAAGACATTTATATCTTATATAATCCTATATACAAAAAACAAGGTTTGGCATTAAATAACCCAGGAGTGTTTATATGCCATTACAAGTATATAAGTATGAATCATCATCAAAAATAATATTTAATATTGGACAAAAAGATGAAAAAAAACCCAGAGGTATAATGAATAAATTAAAATTAATAACCTAATTAATAATGATAAAAGTGAGTTAAAAACATAAGGACTAGTGTACAAAAACAAAGAAAGGTGAAGAGAGAGACATAGAGATAGAGAGAGAGAGCGAGAGAGAAGAGAGAGCGATAAAGAGATAAAGAGAGAGAGAGAGAGAGAGAGAGAGAGAGAGAGAGAGAGAGAGAGAGAGAAATAACGTGTTTATGAATACGAGTTATAGATCCCTCTTCTTATATAGTTCGGTACTTATGAACTTATTAAGTCGTATTTCTAGGGTAATCTTCAAAATGGCGGCCAGGTTAAGAAACGGACAAGGCCACTAAAAATACAGTAAATTTTGCACTCGGCTTTTTGGCTATTCATAAAAGATATTTCATTGAGAACCGGAATTAACGATGAGGATTAATTTGTACTGACAGACTTATCCATCACTGATATGAATCAAACCTAAAATAACTCTACATTCTATAATGCGACTGAAAACTTCGTTATTAAGAACTTCCAACGGACGCAAGTACATTCCAAGAAGATCCCAAATAATTTTAGACTCGAAGAACGGAGAAAAATCCAACCCATCAACAGATCCAGCTACTTCGAAAGTTGTGGGAAAGACTGGCATATTGGCTTCTGATTGGTCAAAAAGTGCCAACAAGGCGAAGATTGAAAGGGAGATAGTGAGAGGAGAGAGTATGGGCTGTGTGTTTGAAGAGAACAGATGCAAGATGAGTGTTTGTTATCCAATGCATTTTACTTGGGTTAGAATAAAATAAAAGAAGTTTCTGATAAAATCAACAATGTTTTGTGTTCGTTATTAAGAACTATCAACGGACGCCAGAAGATCCAAAGTAATTTTAGACTCGAGGAACGTAGAGTAATCCAGCCCAATAACAGATCCAGCTACTTCGATCCAGAATAGATATGAAGAATAGCAAATACCAGGAGAGGGAGAGTAAGTGGATACGTACCTTTTCCAAGAGTAATTGCGCTATGGGAAATGCAAAAAACCTCGTCCAGATTTGAACTCGAGTCGACGAGTCTAGTTCCTACGACGCTAACCATTACACTACGCGCCTTCTCCGTACATATATAGATGAATAGACAAAGAGTTAAGAAAAATAAATTTGAGTATGCAAGTGTGTTCATGTGGGTCGTGCTTCATGGAACTAAATTGTTATACTGCAGGTAACCACCAGAATAGACAAAGTCCGCATCCCCAAAGACCTACTCTATGGCGAATTAGTAGAAGGCTTCCGACCGGTAGGGAGACCATGCCTACGCTTTAAAGACGGCTGCAAAAAGGACATGAAGACATGCCACATCAACGCCAACACATAGGAGGTTGGTGTAGAAAACTGAGCGGCCTAGCGCCTCCTTGTCAAACAAGGGACGAAAAGGTGTAAAAAAATGAAAGAAGCCGCTACAGAAAAGAGAGCCAGAAGAAAGGAGAGACAATAGCAACTACAGCAAGCATCACTGATTATTTGCAGTCACTGTACCAGAGATTGCCAATCAAAAATTGGCCCGATCAGCCACTTGCGCAGATGTAGTTAAAAAATTGAACACTACGCCATCGTCTTTAGCAGACGGAAGGATGCCAACAACAACCACCGGAATATAAAAAGCTGATCCTCTAAGCTGACACAACCTCCCCGCTTTGAATGGTGGTACCGCACGGTCCTTCACCTCACACCTTCCACTTTTTGGCTAGTTTTTTCGCTAGTTTATATATATATATATATATATATATATATATATATATATAAAGGGCAGCAGTGTGTATGTATGTATCTATGTGTGTATTTCCGGTGGAAACTACGAAAATAAAACAATTATCGATAATGTAAATGTACACACATTCACTATGAGCAGATCTTGCTTTTTCAGCAAAAATAATGAATATTATGTTTATATCTGGAAAGATATTTAAAATCAGGATTTGAATAGTAAGAGAGGGTTGTGTTTGTGATTAACACATGAATAAATAACGTAAGGTCAAAACAATCAATGGATCTGCGAGACTAGCTTTTTATCATATTCTCAACCCAGGCAACGCCGGGTAGCCGATTCTAGTCAGGTATAAATAGCACGAGTGCATTATCTTGTGTGTGCGTGTGTGTGTATATATTAGGTCCGTGTAGGTGCGTCTGTCCATATGTGTGTATGCAGGTTCCTGAGAATGCATGTGTGTGTAGATTGGTTCGTGTGTGCGTATGTACTTTTGTGTGTGAGCTTGTGTGTTTATGTTGGTTCATGTGTATACGTGAGTGTATTACATTCGTGGATGTGCCAGTGTATGCGTCTGAGTATGTAGAGGCGTATGTATGTGTGTGTGTGTGTGTGTGTGTGGGTTCATGTATATGTGTATGTAGGTTTGTGTGTGTGCGTGTGTGTATATACGTTCGTGGTGTGCGTGGATGTGTGTTTGCGTATGTAGGTGCGTTTGTGTGTTTGTGCGCGCGTGTGTGTGTGTGTGTGTGTGTGTGTGTGTGTGTGTGTGTGTGTGTGTGTACAAGGGGTGTCAAAAAAAGTATCGAGATTTTTTGTACTTTTTGACTCACCTTGTAATCTTGAAAAATTGACGTTCCATTCATTGTTCATTTCTATCTTCGTAAATACACCTTCAAACTCGGCACTTTTATGACACACCTTGTAATCTAAAAGAAATTAAAGTTCCGTTCATTCTTCATTTCTATCTTGGTAAATACAGCTTCAATCTTGATACTTTTATGACACACCATGTTTGTGTGTGTGTGTGTATGGGCGGGGTTTCGTGTGTGTGTGTGTGTGTGTGTGTGTGTGTGTGTGTGTGCAAACCGAAAAAACAAAAGTCACTTATGCAGAGTCACGTGAGCAAGTACCTACCTGCACAACAGTCTAAGAATAACTGTCCTTCCCAATCATGTCCATAAAATCTGAATTGTTTCGGATCATCCAAAGTACAACAACTTGAACGACTTAGCGTGATAAAGAAATGAATATACCAATTTATTGTGGTGTAGAAATTGTGGTGGCACTATAAAGAAAATCAAAGGTATGAATTGCTACTACCTTATACAAAAAAATGTCCATAATAATAATAATATTTTCTAGCCTATAAGATCTGGTTATTATAATGTATGTCATTATACACACACACACACACACACACATATATATATATATATATATATACTAGCAAATATATGCACCCTCCGGGTGCAAGTATTCAAGTTTAAATGAAATAAAATATTATGTTAACTTAGAAGAGTAATGGAACTAAATAAGAATGCAGATAAAAAGATTTGAAACAGAAGGGAACAACTAAACTTGCTTTTTCTTCCCCCGTCTTTCATTGCAAAATTTTCATAATTTAACTATTTAGTTAAATTGGGAAGTAAAGAATAGAATTACTGTTAATATTATTAATGGATTTATTGGAGAGATTTTTGCTCATATTCATCAAGATAAAACCAAACAATTAGAAATCAATAATACTGAGCACATATTTATTAAAATAAATTTTAATATCAATATGCAAATTAGCCTTCCCCTTCACACTGCAAACCACTATATTTTGTATATATAAATACAATCGCATGTTAATGATATGTAGATATGGTCAACAGTATTAATAATGTAAAACAATTTTATTAATAATTGAGGTTTGAATAAAAATAAAATCATGGAGAATGATGTAAATAACTATGTGAATTGTGACTCGATTAGTAATATAGTTTCGGTTACAGACAGAAAAACGCACAATCTCCATTATAATAAGATATGTGTGTGTGTGTGTGTGTGTGTGTGTGTGTGTGTGGTTGAAAATAGAGGCCGGGTTAGCTCAGTCGGTAGAGCGTTCGGCAAGAAACCATAAGGTTTCTAGTTCGATACCGGCCCTCGCCAACTCAGCGCATGAGTAGCACAGAAACCTGTGCGGTAAAGTCAGGGGCTGATGGTAGGCGTGGAAGAACAATCTCCTTGGTCTAATACTAGTGAAAAGGGGATAGACTCCCTCGCTTGAATCTTGGTTTAAAGATCACATAGGCGAGAAACTGTTAACTCCATGTCCACGCTATCTTAACTTGAATATATATATATATATTATACAGAAAATATGGGTGCTATATTTATAAGTAAACAGTGCTCAATATCATTGATAGAGGAATTATATCTAAGTTAAGCTAGTGTGAAAAAGGACTCATGGTACCTGAGTGTTTACTTTATGCAATTTACAGACTAATTCTTGGTCTGAAGATCGCATAAGTACTATTGATTACATGTTCACGCTACATTCACTGATATATATATATATACACACACACACATATATATATATATATATATATATATAGATAGATAGATAGAGAGCGAGAGAGAGAGAGAGAGAGAAAAGAGAGTGAGGCGGTGGGAGAGAGAGGCGGGGAGAAGGAGAGGGGGGATAGGTATAATGATAGAAAAAAGGTCTTTCGTTTGAATTCAGAGTTTTCTTTCTCCTAGACCGGTTCCCTTAACAAACCTGTCGCTTCAACTATTTAACCATAGCCTGAAAGAGAATAGATTTATTTGTACCTTTCGCAAGTTTATTAGCGCTATGTGAAAGTGCAACCAGTTGCGTCCCGGATTTGAACTCGTCTTACCGTGTCCATTTCCTACGGCTCTAATCATTACACCACGCACTTTCAATTTATATATTGTCGTGCATTGATAAGAACAGACACTAATGACGTTTATGTCTTATTTTAAAAAAAAACGTCTTCAAATTCCTATTAATTCTTCTACTTAAAATTCCTATTAATTCTTCTACTTAAAATATTATATAGATTGTTGAGAATTCACAATGGAAAGCCTTTTATAGATTTTTCTTTTTCTCCATCCTTAAATCAGTGTAATTAACACACCCTGGACATAAACAATGATTCTTAATCAGCTGGCCTTGAGCTGTTTTGCAAAAATATTATAAATATTTGACAAACCTTTTTGAAAAATCAATAATTTACAAAACAAATAATTTATTGCTATTCCAGTTCATCTTATTTTATATCCACTAGCAAAAATATGCGCCACCCGAGCGTAAGTATTTAAGTTTTAATGTAATGAAATACATTCCATTAGAAAGACTAACAAAATGAAAGAAAAACGCATATAAAAGTATTACACTTATTTTGATTATATTTTAATTGGTTTCTATATAAAATCATTCAATCAGAATAAAACAATAATATTACAGACCACTAACACCAATTAATTATTTATGAAACATGGTTTTGTTAAAACCAGTATGTAAATCAACCACACCATATATTATGTAAACTTTTATTTCTTAGTGATATATATAAGACATATTGTAGGAAGCGAGTGGTGTAATGGTTAAAGTCATAGGAAATGGACTCGTCGCCCCGTGTTCAAATCCTGGACGTGGTAATTGCATTTCACTTAGCGCTAATACCCTTGGGGAAGGTATGAATCCTACTCTCCCTCCAGCTATGGATAAATAGTAGGACAGACTGGGCTCTTTAACCTTGGTTAGGTAACCGGTCTAGAAGGACAACCCTGAATTCAAACCTGTTAAACTCCGCTTAAGAAATTGACCTAGTTTCACATCCTGCGCGTGCGGAGGGGTTGGTAAATATATATATAAGACATATTGCAGGATTTTAAATGCACTAATAACATGGGCTCTTCGGGGCCACTGGACTATTAGTGTTGAATGAAACGGCCTGATCCCAGAGGTCTATCACCCAGGAAACACCTGCCCCCTTGATTCAAATGGGAAGGGCTGAGTTTATTGACCAGTGCCTGAGGCGCCATCTTGAGGTGGAATGCCGATAAGATCTACACATTTTTTGCATCTACCATCCCATGAGTTTCGGATCATGGGTGGCTCCACATTAAAAAGACCTTGTGTCACACCCGTGAGATGCGAGGTAAATACCACAATAACATTGGTTGTTTTGAGGCAAATATAACTGATTTTCATACAGACTTTTTTAATGAAAAAATATCATTCTGTATATTAATGATTTTGACCATAAATCAAATATACATTGATAAACGTACGTAATTTTTGGGTGTATTGCGACGTAACCAGTGACGTACTTTCGGCTACAGACACCGAATCTCAATTATAATAAGATAAACAATGATCATAATCAGCTGGCCATGAGCTGTTTTCAAAAATATTATAAACATTTTACAAACCATTTTACACCCAAACATTATGTACGTTTATATATATATATATATATATATATATATATATACGTTCACTATCACTAGAGTGTTTTTGAGGAAAAATAATGGAGATTTTATATATATATATATATATATATATATATATATATATAGGCTTTTTATATAGGCATTTTTTATGGGACATAATGAAGATTTTATGGAACATAATAAAGATTATATATATATATATATATATATATATATATATATATATATATATATTTAACCCTGAAGATCCTTATGATGAAACTCGAGTAGGTTTCTATTGTATCCATTTCTTTGATAAATTTGCTCTACTTTGTATTGAGCACTTTGTATTTGTTTTATCGCGGACTTAACCCCTGGATTTTGTGCACCTCCAACGATCGTGCCCATATTTACCGGTAAGCCACCTTATATATATATATATATATATATATATATATATATATATATATATATATATAGGTCTATTTTACATGGGAATTTTAATAGGACATCCGGCGAGGATCCAACTCACGATTAGTAATAATGTATCTGCAAGTAACTTTTTTTTATCCCACCTAAACCTAGGCAATGCCGGGTAGCCGCTACTAGTACATATAATATGGGCAGTTGGTGTGTATGTATGTATGCCTGTATGTCCGGCCGAAACTAAGAAATTAAAACAATTAACGACAAAGTAAATGTATATACACATTGACTATCAACAGAGCTTTCTTTGTGAGAAAAATAATGAAGATTTCATTTATATTCGTGAAGATAATTAAAAAATGAAATATAAATGGTAACAGCAAGTTTTTTTTGCATTTGATATTTTAAATAGGCGACATTATTTTTTTCTTTTTGGAGTGGCTGGATCAACGCAAGGTCTTTGCTTCGTAGGGATTTTAATGGGGCATCCTGCAGGGATCCAACTCTCGATTCAATTATAATGGATCTGCGGAATCAACTTATTTTTACACCCCACTTCTACCCAGGCGACGGTGGGTAGTTGCTTTTAGTAAGAAATAATGTAAAGTTAATTTATGCATTCTTAACCATCAGATGAAAGCCTATTTATGTGACTACAGTTATATGTAATGTGGAAAGACATGCATTTGAATAAGAGATAATATAGAAATAGAAATAAGAAAAAAAAGCGTAACAAACGAAGCGAAGAATTTGCACAAAAGCAATATCAGACACTCGTTCAAGATAACGACTGACGCTAATTGATGCTGCTTAGTTAGATTCAACCAGCCGTTCAGCCGGCTTCAGTGTGCCTCGGCAGTCATTCACGCGACTTCTGTTTACTTCCGCTCGATTCGTATGTTCAAAGTCCGAAAATTTGTTTGACACCTGAGGCCTTTTGTTACATAATTTCATAAGCAGATTATTAATTATGCAGGTACCTGTAGTTAGAATATTTGAAATAGGATCCTTTAGATTCAGAATAACGGAGTCCTATGGAAAGTTACCCGACAGTTATTGGCGGTTAGTAACCTGTTTACTTGAAAAACGTGCGATTAGGCGTGAGATTTTGATCGAAAAATAACTTTCTACTATTATCTACACGTAATTTAGATGAGAAAAGCAAAATGTAGCCCTACATACGTCATCCCCAAAATTCTAGTAACTTTCCACTATTATCTACTCGTAACTTAAATATTTGCGTTTGTCCATCTCATTATATTACAACACTGTATTCCTCTTTCAACTCTAAAACATTGATCGTAAAATTCATTAACAGATGAATGAAAAGCACTCTACCACTCCGTTCAAATTGACCTGAATCACAAGATATGTCATTACATCTGAGACGACGATAAATTGAAACGTACTGGATATTGTAATGTGTATGAGGAAAAAGTGAATGTCTTAAAAGCAGCTGAATATATTCTTCACATATCACAAAGAAGCCATAAGTAATCGGCTTCTTTAAACCAGTCAAGATTTTATGAATAAAAGCAATAAGTAGTTGAGATGTCCGACAAAAAGTTGGATTTTTGTTAGTGAAAGATTTTCAAATAAGCTTTTATTTGCTAATTGTCAAACATTCGACGGGAATCCACTTAACCAAGAGTTTTATTTGAACAGCACCGAGTTCGTCATTAATATAAGGAAAAATCTTCAATGCTGATCTTTGAAGACGTCTGGACAGTGCGTGGAGAATATCAATTAAGAAAGTCACATTATACAGGAGTATTATTAGGGGATGATAGACTATCGTTTTCACCGAGCATTATGTCATAAGTAAAAATAAAAATAAAAAGAGAAAGTCGAGTATGACAACAACAAAAAATATAATGTGATCTTTAATAAACATACTAGAAGCGGCTACCCGGAGTAGCCTGAGTAGAAGGGGGGAAGTTAGTCTCGCAGATCCTTTATTACTAAATCGAGAGTTAGATCCTCCCAAAATGCTCCATAAAAATCCCTCCATAAAAACGATATTGCGTTGTTTCGTCCTGGTGGGGTGTCAGAAAAAAAGTGTACAGACACTCTGAAAAAAAAATTAATGTCTCCTATTTAAAATATTAAATGTAAAAAAATCCATGCTGTAACTATTCGACTTTTGTTTTTTTTTAAACTATTTTCACGAATATCTCTATTAATAATGGAGATTTGCTTCCAGTTTTATTCTGTAAAAAAACTACGTCACTGCTTACGTCACTATACCCAAAATCGTCATAACATAAAATAAATACACTCAAAATTTGAGCATGCAACATTAGACAGACCTCATTGTTTTTGTAAAACAAGTTTTAATAGATACATCCCCAGTATCATATATTTATATATAGTTTGTTTTATTTTAATAGATATTCAAAGTTAATAGAACTTATTTTCGATTTCAAATTGATTTTTGTTTTTACTCCTTTAATAAATTTGATGATTTGATGATTTAAGGTTCAAACTCTCCGACATTTAATTTTAACTTCACCTCCTCAAGCAATATCTTTCAAAAGTTTATTTTTACATCGCCCGGAGGGTGTTTTTTATTTTGCTAGTGAATTAAATAATCATTGTATTTGCTCAAAAAGTAAGAGATGTTGATAGTGAATGTGAGTATATATTTACATTGCCGTTGTATTATTTCCGTAGTTTCCTCCGGACATACATAGCAATATCATAATCTTTACAGATCACTGCTGTCCCTCACCATTCTATAACCCTACCACCAGAAACTTTCCTCTCATGACCCCTCAAATGACTCAACAATACCGCAGTAGATTCACAAAGTTTAATGCACATATGATATAGGAAGGACGTCCTTCCCACTGGATCGGAACAAAATAAACTGATGCTTATGCACAACCATATTTCTTTTAAGACCAGAAGCCGACTTTCAGATTTTGTTACAGATTGCACAAGACACATTGTTTGTTCCTGGAGTGTGCATTAATTGTCCTCATGAGATTTCCTATGATTGACATACCCAGCCTCAGAAAGCAGAATCCGACCACATGTTTGACATTTCCAACCCTCCGGGTTCTCATCAATGTGACGGGTGAATCCCTTTCGAAATTGACATGCATACACATATACATACATCTACACCTACTGCCCTTTATATATATATAGATAGATTAGTGTTCTATCATAAATCTCTTTGGATATCATATGATATTTCAATCTAATACAAATAATTTGAACATAATAATAAAACCTATCGATGTTACATAATCTATGCGATTGCATAAGATTATTGTCAATCCCCTGTAATTCTGAGGGGATGACCCTTTTCATACCATGGAAAATTACAGAAGCCCGCCAAAATACGTGAAGTCACGTGGGACCTGTTCGGTCGCCAGTTTGCAGTTGGACGTCAGGCAGTGAAGATGTACTGCCGAACTGTGACACACTCTGCATACGCGCGCTATGTTAGTTAGCAGTTGTCTGGTGGGGATTTAACAATAAAATAAGATCAAAAGTAAATCGAAGTCTTGTGTTTATTACCTAAAAACTAACAATGACACAGGGCTTCTGATAAGGAGAAATCCCTAAGAGAAACCAGACCGAAATCCCCAAGTCAACTCCAGACGCAAGATCTTAGAAGATGCCAGACCAAGTCAAGATTTTAGAAGATATACCAAAGACGATCAGAAGCATACGAAGACGGCCAACAGAAGAATAGATGTCCAAGTAAGTGAAGAAAAAGAGGTATGCAACATTATAATTATTAGTGCCAGTGAAGGAGGCGCTATGCAACATCGATTTGTCTATCTATCATTCTATCTATCTATTTTCGTCCCATTTTTAAGAAAAATAAGTAAAGATGAATAATGAAATAAGATAACAATCGTAATATGATTAGTTTTATTAATGTTTCTTAAGAGAAACTATAAATATAATTGCTGTACGCGCGGAAATTCCCTGCAATGTTTGCGCAACGACTGAATAAATTGCATGAATTTAAATTATAATTAACGCTGTCAGATAAAACGTAGTCGTTTTCTATCTGTGTTTGAAAGTTTCTCAGTCTGTTCATATCTATCTATCTATCTATCTATCTCAATCTTCATATCTATTTATCTATCTCGGTTTGTTTCTATCTATCTATCTATCTATCTATCTCGGTCTGTTCTATCTATCTATCTATCTATCTATCTATCTATCTATCTATCTATCTATCTCGGTCTCTTTCTATCTATCTATCTATCTATCTATCTATCTCGGTCTCTTTCTATCTATCTATCTATCTATCTATCTATCTATCTATCTATCTATCGGTTTGTTTCTATCTATCTATCTATCTATCTATCTATCTATCTATCTCGGTCTGTTTCTATCTATCTATCTATCTATCTATCTATCTATCTATCTCGGTCTCTTTCTATGTATCTATCTATCTATCTATCCATCTATCTTCTCTCTATCTATCTATCTATCTATCTATCTAACTATCTATCTCGGTCAGTTTCTATCTATCTATCTATCTATCTATCTATCTAACTGACTGTTTATCTATCTATCTGTCTGTCTCTCTCTCTCTGTTTCTTTCTATCTATATATCTATCTAATCTATCTCAGTTTCTATCTATCTATCTATCTATCTATCTATCTATCTTGCTCTGTTTCTATCTATCTGCAGTTTCCACAATGCTTTACGAACAAGGATTGCAGTATATATGTTTTCAGTAACTGCTTATTTTCTTTTCGGATTAATAAAGTAAACATGTAAAAATTCAGAATCTCGATGTTTATCTCATTTGTAAGAAAAGTAAGTGAATATAGATTTTTTTTAAAAAGTAATATGATTAGTTTTATCAACGTTTCTTAAGTGAAACTATAAATATAAAAGCTGTACGTGCGGAAATTACACGCAATATTTGCGTAAAGACTGAATGAATTGCATGAAACTAAATTATAAATAACGTTGCGAGATAAAACTTAGTCTCTTTCTATTTGTGTTTGAAAGTTTTGTCTATTAAAAAAAAACACATAAAAAAACATTACATGAAATGTAACCAGACAGTAAAAACAAAATAAATAAATAAGTAGATACATTAAAGAAAACCAAGCAAACTTGAATGAAAAATAAATAAATAAAGACTCAGTTTTGTGTCGTAAGCAGCTGTCTTTGGTAGATAAATATAGTTTTTAAGAACAAAAATACTTAACCTGCCAAGTGCGTGGTTTACAATTAGATTAGAGTTATAGATTCAGGAGAAAGTCAAGGTTGATAACAAAATAATCACATATTCTACGTTGCGTAGCGTCTAACGTGCTGGATTGCGACCTCGTAAACGAGTTCGAATCTAATCGCGCTATAATGTTTACTTTTGTGCTAATAACGAAAAAAAAAAAACAAATAAAACGAAAGATACGGAAGAAAAAGGACATGCTACACAGAACAAAAGATATTGCGATTCCGTGGCGTAGTGGCTAACGTGCTGGATTGCGACCTCGTAAAAGCGAGTTCGAATTCTAATCGCGCTATAATGTTTACTTTTTGTGCTAATAACGAAAAAAAAAACAAAAAAAACAAAAAAAAAAAACGAAAGATACGGAAGAAAAAGGACATGCTACACAGAACAAAAGATATTGCGATTCCTGGCTAAACCGGCCCTATACAACGGGTCTAGTGGAAGGGAAACTTTGAAATCAAACCTGTTAAACCTTGATTAAAATAACCTTGTGTAGCATCCAGTTCGTGTTACTATGTTGGATAAATACACACAAGTCTTTCTGTTTGTAAAAAAAGAAATCTTAATTTCTCGTCTCCATAAAAGTCAAGTCATTTTGAAATTTGATTTTAAAAAATTTCGTTTCCTTAAAAGTACGATCGTTATCAACTTGCAATACCCTCTGGTTAAAAATGAGACCGTCCAAATCATCTATGATGATGATGAAATGCAAAAATCCTGATTATTTGGTGTTGCTTATCTGCCGAATTCTTATTTCTTCAGCTAAATAACGGACCATTTCCGTTTCGAAAGGGAGGAAAAGGGACATGCTTCACAGAATAAATATAATAAGAAAAAAAGAGAAAGAAAGGAAAAAAGAAAGAAAGGGAGTTGAAGAAAGATAGTGAGAGAAGGTGAATGCGCAGAAGCGATAACGCTAATCTATTTCAATCGAACATAATGAAAAGGTGAAAAGAAGGAAAGAAAGAAAGAAAGAAAAGCGCGTGAGAGTGTTAAATCAAGATTATTTTACTTTTTACATATTGAACTATTTTACAATAGCTCTGTAAACTTATCAGATCCAAACGTGTTGCTCGACTTGATAAATATCATTCTCTTTTGAAAAAATCAAAATTGCTTAAAAACAAGTCACACCTAACGTACCTGTTTCTATTAGATCAAAGAAGATGAGTAGTGACAGCCTCGCATAATAATCAGATTGTCGAATAATGAGATTTGAAAACCCTAAGACCTTATGTAATAGTATTAAGATTAAGATTAAGTATGACGTGTGAATGGTGGACCCGTTGGCTACTGATTTGTCGAAAAGTGTCAACAGAGCTAGGAGTGAAAGGGAGATAGCGGGAGGACACAGCCTGTGCTGAGTGTTTGAGGACCAAGGTAAGTCTGTCATCCGAGGCTTGTACTTGGGTTAAGGAAAAAAATAAGTGGCTCAAAGGAAAGGAAAACAAACAAACTATTGAGATCAGTTAGTCTACTGTTGGTTTGAATAACAGCAACTAGCTAAGCACAATTGAAGCAGTGTCCAAGACAGTTGGTATTTATAGAAATCCAGAATGATCCATTCATGCAGTTGGGTGATTCCATTCCTTGAGTTCTGATTGGCTGTTTGGTTTCAATGATATTGTGGAGTTTTATAAATACCCTGTCATTCTGCAGTAGAATTGCAACGAGACGGGTTTGTATTAAGTTACAACCGTTTGTTGTCGTGTCTTACCAATTCGACAGTAATTAGAACTTAGTTTGATTACTCTTCATCTCCCCCCCCCCATTGCGAGGGCGTAGTGGACTTTGAGGGGGGATTAGTTCCTTTCGACCTGGCCGATTACAGGGGAAGAACGTCTTGTGTTCGTTATTTAAAAAAAACCTATCAAGAGCACAAGACAAGACATCCCAAAAAAGAACATAAGAAGATGCAAAGTAATTTGCAGACTCCTAGAACAGAAACAATGCCAGCACAACGACAGATGCAGAATACCTGCAGCATCGATCCAAATAAACATAGAAACGACATGCCCCTTTAATTATGCGCCACTTCACATATCGACAAGTAATGACAGTGCAAATACACACTCCAAATAGATCCGACCACGTCACATATATATTTACCAACCCCTCCGCGCAAGCAAGATGCGGCGCAAGGTCAATTTCTTAAGCGGAGTTTAACAGGTTTGAATTCAGAGTGTTGCTTCTCTAGACTGGTTACCTTGCCATTGTTAAAGGGAATAATCTGCCCTACTATTTCCTCATAGTTGAAGGGAGAGTAGTTGGATGCATACCTTCCCAAGACTATTAGCGCTGTGTGAAATGCAAACAGCCTTGTCCAGGATTTGAACTCTGCTCGACGAGTCCATTTCCTACGACTCTATCCATTACACCACTGCCTGCACGTCACATATAGAGATGACATTTCTTTTAAATGTATCCCGCAATGTTACAAATGAGTGCCCTTTTCTTACTTCCCATAAAAAAGGCACAGTACCTTTATATGTGGGGAAACCATGCGTAGGTAGGATCATTTCCAGTCCCATTGTTACAAAATTCGTGGGTTTTTTACGAATTATATACCGTAGTGTAGTTGAATTTAGAATAACGGTATTCATAAATGAAAAGTTACTACTGAATCATAGAATGACCGTTATAGAGTAATTGACAGTAGTTCACGTTTCACTGACCTAGTCCCTGGTTTCTCATTGGCTAAAGGCAAACCGTGTGAATGGGAATTGAGAGTTAGTAGACTCGTCGTCAATGGGAGCCGTCGTCAATGGGAGCCGATGCAATGGTCGTCTGTCCCCAAGTAAGCCATTTCTACCCGCGGCGATTGAACCCTTGTGACGGAGAACAAGAAAGGAAAAAGAGCAAGAAATTGTCTTACCTGCCGGGATCGAACTCGCGTCCTCCCGCATGCAAAAACAATGGGCACTGGACGGACGCAAGGTTCGACTGATGTGCCCGGATGTTTGGCTAATATGCCCATAAAATAACAAGTGAGTCGAGCGCTGGGCAGTCAGCAGCAGTAAACGACGAAGCGCTTTTCAGTAAAGAAATGGATTTTAGTCAAACAGAAACAAAACTAAATAGGAAATGTGATTTTGAACTGCTAAAGATTATTTCGACTACGACGACGGAATTTCCAGCTGCTAGAGGAAGAATGTGTTGACCAATAGAGGGTCTGGCTTGTGAGAAGCCGGAGAACTCGCTTGTTTTTGGTTCCCCCTCGCGGGAGCTTATTGATTCGAAGGTCTATTTCGCCCCATATATTTCCCCCCCTTCTATAACCCTTTTGGGCTTTCGGGTTTAATAAAGACGTCTAAGGAAGAGACCAGGGAAATCAAAAAGATGCAAACCAGCGGAATAGAAAAGGACGACCCTTTAGAATTAATTAAGTTATAAATGGGCTATGCAACACCATCTGTACTTTTGTTTTCGTACTGCCCAGGCGTCAGTGATTGGATCTTCGTCTAAATCTGTTAAATGTAATGAGAATATACAGCGTTAAGGGAACGTCCTGTTGAGTAGGACTTTGAATAGACGGGCAAATAGTGCTAAATGTAAATAACTTGACGCCTCCGTGTCAGACTAAGAAAAGTTTTCGAAACAAAAATAGAAAATCGAAACGACCGTTTGGCAGCATATTTCGAAGAAATGTCATCACTTCAGAAATATTCTGAATAAAGACGGTATTTTTAAACGGGTTTATTTGGGCGAATGTTATTGTCATTAATATTCAACTCAATAGATGCGGTTTGTTATATTTACTGTCTGTCTGTCTGTCTGTCTCTGTCTGTCTCTCTCTCTCTCTCTCTCTCCGATTATATACATCTGAGTATCTCTTTCTCTCTATATATATATATATATATGAGGAATATGGAAATGAATCCGACAGATTTGTTGAGATTCCATTTTACGACCTAATCAATTTCGAATATTTTCCTGTATTACTCGTCTTTCTTTAAAAAAAAAAATAAATAAAGCTCTGCTCTGATGAATACTTACTGTTTACATATGTTTTTCTATTATTATTAGCAAAATAAAAAAAACGCCCCCGAGCGATGTAAAATATTTTTTTTAAATATTGACTGAGGTGAGTGGCATTTAAAAATTCAATGTCAAACTAAATTTTATTCAGTTCAAGTCAGTCGAAAAATAAATTCTTTAAAAATTCTTTCGATAGAAAAATTTATTTTTGAAAAATTGTACTTGTAATGCTCTTAATTCATTTTCTTAGAGATTTAACAAATTTCATATTTATTAAAAGTATACATTTATTTATTGAAGTAAGCATTAATAAACTGAATAATTCTATTTAAAGAACAAAATAAAATCTAAATAAACTGAAATTAAAAGCTACTTAAGTAATCTAATACTGGAAAAAATAAACGTGTATTTTTTAAACAATGAACAAAATATTACTAACTGCACTGCACTAAAATTGATTTAGATAAATATATTGCAGTTGAAAAATAACATCAGTAATAAAGAATAACCGTATATATATTTTCTGCATTAAAAATGTAAACAATGATAATATACATTGTAACGCTCTTAATTCATTTTCTGAGAGATTTAATAAATTTCATATCTATTAAAGTAAGTATTAAATTAAGTGAATAAATTCAATCAATTTTTAAAGAACAAAATAAAATTTATATAAATTAAAATTAAAAAGCTATTCTAATAATAATAGCAACATTAAACCGTAATATTTTCCATCAAAAATAAATGTAAACGAAATCATTTCTGGTTGAATTGCGCCATTTGTTTTTTTGTTTTTTTGTTGTTTTTTTCTAATTCTTAAAGCGACTAAATATTTTAACATTTTAATATTAAAAGTTTTATATTTTAATTTTAGTGTAATGTAGAAAAAATAGTTAAACACTGGTGACCCAGGTTGAGCAAGGTGACGAGTCGGGGTTGCAAAAGGAATTATCTTTTGCAACCCACTCCTGCCTGGGGTCTGGTAACAAGGTAGTAAGCACTCTGTGAAAAAACTTCTATATCCGTTGCTTGATCACGGGAGCAAAGATGTTCTGAACGGGAAGCCCACTTTATAGGCGCTATTATATCTCTTCACTCCTCCAACTTCCGACAGGAAACCATATAATCCAATCTTTTTCTAGCCTCGTGTTCAATCACAAGCGTCATAACCTCCCTCGACTCAACCAGCAGCTCCAACCGTTAAGTCACCAGTCCTCCCCCTTTTTTTCACAGGAAAAACATGTATCCTCTTTAAAAAAAATTATTTTCCGACATGCAGGAAATAAACCGAATATACAAGTGGATACAAAAAATATATTAGAAATTAAGGAATGTGAAGGTTAAGGTGAACTTTCTGATTTGTAAATAGTTTTTTTCGTAAACCTCTATTCGTTAGATAGCTTTAGATATATATTGAAATAAAATAATGTATATATATATAAATCAATAATACCGAGCATATTTATTAAAACTTATTTCAAAATCACTGTAAACCATCTTTTGTTACGTACTTATTTCTGAGTATATTCATAATTCAACGTTGTTAATTATTTTATGCAGTAATTATACTGACTATAAATTACATACTCATTGATAAACTTGCTTTATTCATTAAGTGACTGTGACGCAAGCAATGACATAGTTTCGGTTACAGAAAGAAAAATACTGAATATCCATTATATATAGATGTTATTCTATATCTACAATATATGTTTAAATATATTTAATAATAAATTTAAATAGAATACTGTATGGTTATTTTTCCTTAGTAAACATTTTCCCCTATCATTAATACTCGTTCTATTTTCTCCTTCTATTCCTCTGTTAACTCTGATATTTGAGGTACAAATATATATATATATATATATATATATATATATATATATATATATATATATATATATATATATAATCTGCAGCTAGATGTAGATTGTGACTCTGAGAAATTTGATTATTTGATTCCTTAATCCGGATAAATTCTTAATCAAAATATCGGACAGGTGTCGAATTACTGTAATGATGCTTCTTATCAGGCGTTAAATTAAGAAAACTTACATTTTGTGACCTTCAAATTGGAGAGTGCTACAACTTTTTGACTTGATGTAAAAATTAGAATGTCGAATATCTTATTTGGCATGTACTATTGATAATTTAATGCTTCCATTTCTATCTGTCTTTCTGTGCGTCTGTCTGTTTGTCTTTAATAGAGAAATAAACAATTCATCATCATATTCATCCATTTTGAATTCCCTGCTGGACAAAGACATTTCTCATTTCCTTTTATAATTGGTTCTATAATTGGTTTAGTTTGGCTTATTTGTACAATGTCATATCAAAGCTATCCTTATAGAACAGGGATCACCAAACATTTTTCACAGTGGACCGGATAATTGAAAAAATAACGAGCACAGGCCACATTATTATTGTGTTCAATACTTGCAAGCCAGAACAAAAGCTTCGAGAAAAAGATGTAAAACAAAATCTATCTTTCCATGTTATATTCATGGATGAGTGGCGTAAGATGCATGAAAACAAATTTAACCAACATATTTGTTTTCAAAACATTATGAAAGAACGCAACATTAGCAGAAAGGTTTAGTGTGATTTGTGAAACTAAATTTAAGTTCCTCAAGAGTATTAGTCTGAAAGTAAATGTAATAATGTTATATACCATTCAACGGTAATTTTGCACTCCACCCCTGTTATTTTTAATCTTCAACGATTCTGTTCAATTATATCTAGCTACAGTATTTACACAATTCAGAGACTGTTATATATACTGATTCAACATTGTTAATATAATAGAAAGAGAGACAGACAGTTAGATAGATTAGAGTTAGGGTATATATGATAGATTATGGTCTTATTCTTTTTTTAACTCTGCTTCTGGTTCTTCGTCTAGGTCAATCGCAATGTTCTCTGGTTGGGCTTACTTCTCTTCGGGGTTTCTGCTGGGATTCATTCTTCTTTGTGCTGGACTGGTCATTGTTTTTAATATTCAATTAACAAACAAAACTTGGTTGTTTTAGGATAACAAAGCTTTATTTTTAGAACCTAGCCCATGATTATGCCGCGGGGTGAGATGGACCCTGGGAGCTGAAAACAACGTCTACGCTCCTTGAAAGTCTGGTCGCATCTGAAGCTAAGGGGAGGTGATAATTTTACTTTTTTCTGGATGATTTGACATGGAATTACCCGTAAGCAAATGTTTAATACATTTCTCCATTGCGACAAGGAGAGCGTAGTGTTATACATAGACTGTTGTTGTCTGTTTCTTGTTGCTGACGACTGATTACTTTATAGCTTATATTGATTTGTCATCAACGTTGTCTACAGAGGAACCAACGGCAATATATTATAATTATCTAATAATGTTGATTGTCTCTAATTATTCATATCGACATAACGCTATATTTCATATAAAAAAACAACAAATGTGCTTACTAAAGGCAAATGTAATGAGTATTCATAAAGTGGTAGATGTTACAATTCAAATAAATAATACCTTAAAGTTAAAAATGCATTGCACAATGATTTTTACTATAAGAATGGATTGAAACTGATTTTTACGATTGCATAATTGTTTTTACAATAAAAATGCATTGTAAATTAGTTTTAACATAAGAATGCATTGTAAATTATTTTTACTATAAAAATGCATTGTAAATGATTTTTACTATGAAAATGCATTGGAAATTATTTTTCTATAAGAATACATTTGAAATAATTTTACTCTGAAGTGCGTTGGAAATTATTTTTAATACAAAAATGCATTGGCAATTAAGTTTTACTATAAAATTTCTTTGGAAATTATTTTACGATAAAAGTGTATTGTAATTGATTTTTACTATAGAAATGCATCACAATGATTCTCACTATAAAATGCATTGGAAATGATTCTACAATAAAAATGATTTGAAGTGATTTCATTATAAAAATGCATTGGAAATGATTTTACTATAAAATGCATTGTACATGATTTTTACAATGAAAATGCATTGTAAATGATTTTTACAATGAAAATTCATTGTAAATGACTTTTACTATAAAAATGCATTGCAAATAATCTTTAATTATAAAAATGAATTGTAAATTAAATGGTTTTTACTATAAAAATGCATTTAAAAATTAATTTTTACTATAAAATGAATTAAGGATAGTTACTCTAAATTGAATTTTGCATATGAGACGTACAGATTTCCAAAGGCGACTGATTTATTTATGCCTTATATTGATCTGTCACCAGTCTTGTCTACAGGATAACCTACGGCAATGCATTACAATTATCTAATAATGTTGATATGGGTAATTATTCTCATCGCTATTACGCTATGTTTTATATTAAAAAAAAAAACAACTGTGCTTACTAAAGACAGAGAATATGTACGAAGCGAAATCTAAAGATATAGGTAAACTTTGAATCTAGCAGGCTTGAGTATACGATGCCTTGGCAAATGCTATGACACAAGAGCAAAACATGGTCTTGTATTTCCTTTAGACATTCATTTAGGATAGGATGAATATGCAAATGCATTGAACTATGATTTTTACTATAAAAATGCATTGGAAATGACATTTATTATAAAAATGCATTGGAAATTATTCTTACTATAAAAATACTTTGGAAATGATTTTTCTATAAAAATGCATTGGAAATGATTTTACTATAAAATGCATTTGAAATTATTTTTCTATAGAAATACATTGGAAATGATTTTAACAATAAAAATGCATCCGAAATGATGTTTATTATTTGAAATGATTTTACTATGAAAATGCATTGGAAATGATTTTTACTATAAAAATACATTGGAAATGATTTTTACTATAAAAATGAATTGGAAATGATTCTACTATAAAAATGCATTGGAAATCATTTTTTACTATAAAATGCATTGGAAATCATTTTTTACTATAAAATGCATTGGAAATCATTTTTACTATAAAATGCATTGGAAATCATTTTTATTATGTGTTGTGATGTTAATCCAACAGTAAAAAAGAAGTCAAGTCGAGGTAGGGTAAAATAAGACAAGTGTATTTACAATAATGGTACATGAACGGCTAGCTTGCCGTTAACGGTAACAGTACAACCTTTTCACTCGGTGTCTCACTATTTATAGTGAGAACCGGTGTATATTCTCCACTGTAGGAACGGCCGGTACAACATTATGAAAATGCATTAGAAATGATTTTACTATAAAAATGTATTGTAATTGATTGGCGAATGCTACGACACAATAGCAAAAGATGGTAGTGTATTTCCTTTAGACATTCATTTGCGGCATGATGAATATGAAAATAGTACAATATAGAATCTATCTATACCAGGGGTCACCAAACTACGGCCCGTGGGCCGGATCCGACTCATTAAGGCATATTATCAGGCCCACTGACAGTACTTGAATTTGTTTGTTAAAATGTACGGAATGCAATTTTCTTTACGGAAAGCAATTTTCTTGATTGGATGTAGCAATCCCAAACCAAACATATCTTTAAATTCAGTTTCACAAATCTCACGAAACATTTCTACTAATGTTGAGTTCTTTGATAATGTTTTGAAAATAAATATGTTGGTTAACTTTGTTTTTGTGCATCGTACGCCACTCATCCATGAATATAACATGAAAAAATAAATTTGTTTTACATCTTTTTCCCAGAGCTTTCGTTATGGCTAGAAAGTATTGAACACAATAATAATGTGGCCCGCGCTCATTATTTTTCAATTATCCGGCCCAACGTGAACAAATTTTAGTGATCCCTGATCTATACATATATAAAGACCAGTTGGTGCGCATGTATACATGTCTGTATGTCCGGATGAAACTAGGAAAATAAAACAATTAACGACAAAGTAAATATATATATACAAACATTAAATATTACCAGTTCCTATGTTTTGTGCAAAAATTGATTTAAAAGAGATTTGATTTATATTCAAAGATATTTAAAATTAAAACATACATATAAATAGCATTGAAATTCTACTTAAAAAGGTCCAGCCTTTGTAAATCTCAAAAGTAATGAAATTAATACCCCAGGGTTTCCCTCTACTCAGGTGACGTTGGGTAGACGCTTCTAGCTTCATAATAATTCGAAACTTGCTTAACATTTGACCATTTCTCCCTTGTATTACGTTTTGAAGAATCTGAAATTCTCAAAGAATTTAGTTGAAATAAATTTATTATCGTTAACATATGTAAGCATTTTCTTATATATAATATATAAATATTTTTCTTTATATAAATATCAAACTATCATACATTAAGCTCTGCACGCAGACTACACATTTTTAATATATCTATATTAAGACGACAAAGAAGCATACGTGGACACCGAAACAACAACAACAATATATATATATATATATATATATATATATATATAGTTATATAGTTAGCGCCAATATCCATGACAATCTATCGCTTACCATCTCTATCATTCATTGTCGAATGGAGGTCCTCTGTGCAGCATCCAGTATCCACACAGTGTTGGTCAATATAGGTCCTTGCTGGGCACCCCACATTAGCATGTCCATGTGTTGGCTTCCTAAGGATATATATATATATATATATATATATATATATGTATATATATATATATATATATAGAGAGAGAGAGATAGAGAGAGGAGAGAGAGAGAGGAGAGAGAGAGAGAAAGAAAGAGAGTAAGAGAGTATGTGTGTGTGTGTGTGCGTGTGTGTGTGTGTGTGTGTGTGAGAGAGAGAGAGAGAGAGAGAGAGAGAGAGAGAGAGAGAGAGCATGAGTGTTGATGCAGTGAATAACAAGAATGAACATAGATGTATCAATCAATATTAGATTAAATGAAAGAAAAAAGACTGAACGAATCTAAAAGCAAATCAATAATGATCACTGCTTATTCTTCGATGTTTACATGACTTTTCAATTTCATTTGCGATTTTGAACATCTGTTAACGTTTCAATCGCTTATACTGATTACATCAACACAGGGACTCTGATGTTTTCAGATAAATAAAACTAATTAAAAGCGACGTTCTACATAGATATTCTGTGGTTCTGTGTCAGTTCTTAGAAGAGAAGATTTATTTATTAATAAGAGAAACCCAGATTAATAATGTTTATTTGGTTAGTTGGGTTTTTGCTTTAACTAAAAGGAGGGGTTTGTTTTAACGTAATAAAGATTATTAAATGAGAAATAACTAAACGGAGGGGTTTTGTTTTAACGTAACAAAGGTTATTAAATGAGAAATAACCAAACGGAGGGGTTTTGTTTTAACCTAACAAAGATTACTGAATGAGAAATAACCAAACGGGTGGGTTTTCTTTTAACCTGACAAAGATTACTGAATGAGAAATAACCTTACGGAGGATTTTTGTTTTAATCTAACAAAAGTTATTAAATGAGAAATAACCAAACAGAGGGGTTTTGTTTAAACTAACAAAGATTACTGAATGAGAAATAACCAAACGGGTGGATTTTCTTTAACCTAACAAAGATTACTGAATGAGAAATAACCTTACGGAGGATTTTTGTTTTAATCTAACAAAAGTTATTAAATGAGAAATAACCAAACAGAGGGTTTTGTTTTAACCTAACAAAGATTATTAAATGAGAAATAACCAAACGGAGGGGTTTTGTTTTAACCTAACAAAGGTTATTAAATGAGAAATAACCTTACGGAGGATTTTTGTTTTAATCTAACAAAAGTTATTAAATGAGAAATAACCAAACGTAGGGGTTTTGTTTTAACCTAACAAAGATTACTGAATGAGAAATAACAAAAAGGGGTGGTTTTTCTTTTAATCTAACAAAGATTATTGAATGAGAAATAACCTTACGGAGGATTTTTGTTTTAATCTAACAAAAGTTATTAAATGAGAAATAACCAAACAGAGGGGTTTTGTTTGAACCTAACAAAGATTATTAAATGAGAAATAACCAAACGGGTGGATTTTCTTTTAACCTAACAAAGATTACTGAATGAGAAATAACCTTACGGAGGATTTTTGTTTTAATCTAACAAAAGTTATTAAATGAGAAATAACCAAACAGAGGGGTTTTGTTTTAACCTAACAAAGATTATTAAATGAGAAATAACCAAACGGGTGGATTTTCTTTTAACCTAACAAAGATTACTGAATGAGAAATAACCTTACGGAGGATTTTTGTTTTAATCTAACAAAAGTTATTAAATGAGAAATAACCAAACAGAGGGGTTTTCTTTTAACCTAACAAAGATTACTAAATGAGAAATAACCAAACAGAGGGGTTTTGTTTTAACCTAACAAAGATTATTAAATGAGAAATAACCAAACGGGTGGATTTTCTTTTAACCTAACAAAGATTACTGAATGAGAAATAACCTTACGGAGGATTTTTGTTTTAATCTAACAAAAGTTATTAAATGAGAAATAACCAAACAGAGGGGTTTTGTTTTAACCTAACAAAGATTATTAAATGAGAAATAACCAAACGGGTGGATTTTCTTTTAACCTAACAAAGATTACTGAATGAGAAATAACCTTACGGAGGATTTTTGTTTTAATCTAACAAAAGTTATTAAATGAGAAATAACCAAACGTAGGGGTTTTGTTTTAACCTAACAAAAGTTATTGAATGAGAAATAACCAAACGGGTGGATTTTCTTTTAACCTAACAAAGATTACTGAATGAGAAATAACCTTACGGAGGATTTTTGTTTTAATCTAACAAAAGTTATTAAATGAGAAATAACCAAACAGAGGGGTTTTGTTTTAACCTAACAAAGATTATTAAATGAGAAATAACCAAACGGGTGGATTTTCTTTTAACCTAACAAAGATTACTGAATGAGAAATAACCTTACGGAGGATTTTTGTTTTAATCTAACAAAAGTTATTAAATGAGAAATAACCAAACGTAGAGGTTTTGTTTTAACCTAACAAAGATTACTGAATGAGAAATAACCAAACGGGTGGGTTTTCTTTTAACCTAACAAAGATTACTGAATGAGAAATAACCTTACGGAGGATTTTTGTTTTAATCTAACAAAAGTTATTAAATGAGAAATAACCAAACGTAGAGGTTTTGTTTTAACCTAACAAAGATTACTGAATGAGAAATAACCAAACGGGTGGTTTTCTTTTAACCTAACAAAGATTACTGAATGAGAAATAACCTTACGGAGGATTTTTGTTTTAATCTAACAAAAGTTATTGAATGAGAAATAACCAAACGTAGAGGTTTTGTTTTAACCTAACAAAGATTACTGAATGAGAAATAACCAAACGGGTGGATTTCCTTTTAACCTAACAAAGATTACTGAATGAGAAATAACCTTACGGAGGATTTTTGTTTAATCTAACAAAAGTTATTAAATGAGAAATAACCAAACAGAGGGGTTTTGTTTTAACCTAACAAAGATTATTAAATGAGAAATAACCAAACGGGTGGATTTTCTTTTAACCTAACAAAGATTACTGAATGAGAAATAACCTTACGGAGGATTTTTGTTTTAATCTAACAAAAGTTATTAAATGAGAAATAACCAAACAGAGGGTTTTGTTTTAACCTAACAAAGATTATTAAATGAGAAATAACCAAACGGGTGGATTTTCTTTTAACCTAACAAAGATTACTGAATGAGAATAACCTTACGGAGGATTTTTGTTTTAATCTAACAAAAGTTATTAAATGAGAAATAACCAAACAGAGGGGTTTTGTTTGAACCTAACAAAGATTATTAAATGAGAAATAACCAAACGGGTGGATTTTCTTTTAACCTAACAAAGATTACTGAATGAGAAATAACCTTACGGAGGATTTTTGTTTTAATCTAACAAAAGTTATTAATGAGAAATAACCAAACAGAGGGTTTGTTTTAACCTAACAAAGATTACTAAATGAGAAATAACCAAACAGAGGGGTTTTGTTTTAACCTAACAAAGATTATTAAATGAGAAATAACCAAACGGGTGGATTTTCTTTAACCTAACAAAGATTACTGAATGAGAAATAACCTTACGGAGGATTTTTGTTTTAATCTAACAAAAGTTATTAAATGAGAAATAACCAAACAGAGGGGTTTTGTTTTAACCTAACAAAGATTATTAAGTGAGATAACCAAACGGGTGGATTTTCTTTTAACCTAACAAAGATTACTGAATGAGAAATAACCTTACGGAGGATTTTTGTTTTAATCTAACAAAAGTTATTAAATGAGAAATAACCAAACAGAGGGTTTTGTTTTAACCTAACAAAGATTACTAAATGAGAAATAACCAAACAGAGGGGTTTTGTTTTAACCTAACAAAGATTATTAAATGAGAAATAACCAAACGGTGGATTTTCTTTTAACCTAACAAAGATTACTGAATGAGAAATAACCTTACGGAGGATTTTGTTTTAATCTAACAAAAGTTATTAAATGAGAAATAACCAAACAGAGGGGTTTTGTTTTAACCTAACAAAGATTATTAATTGAGAAATAACCAAACGGGTGGATTTTCTTTTAACCTAACAAAGATTACTGAATGAGAAATAACCTTACGGAGGATTTTTGTTTTAATCTAACAAAAGTTATTAAATGAGAAATAACCAAACGTAGGGGTTTTGTTTTAACCTAACAAAATTATTAAATGAGAAATAACCAAACGGGTGGATTTTCTTTAACCTAACAAAGATTACTGAATGAGAAATAACCTTACGGAGGATTTTTGTTTTAATCTAACAAAAGTTATTAAATGAGAATAAACCAAACAGAGGGGTTTTGTTTTAACCTAACAAAGATTATTAAATGAGAAACCAAACGGGTGGATTTTCTTTTAACCTAACAAAGATTACTGAATGAGAAATAACCTTACGGAGGATTTTTGTTTTAATCTAACAAAAGTTATTAAATGAGAAATAACCAAACGTAGAGGTTTTGTTTTAACCTAACAAAGATTACTGAATGAGAAATAACCAAACGGGTGGGTTTTCTTTTAACCTAACAAAGATTACTGCATGAGAAATAACCTTACGGAGGATTTTTGTTTTAATCTAACAAAAGTTATTAAATGAGAAATAACCAAACGTAGGGGTTTTGTTTTAACCTAACAAAGATTACTGAATGAGAAATAACCAAACGGGTGGGTTTTCTTTTAACCTAACAAATATTACTGAATGAGAAATAACCTTACGGAGGATTTTTGTTTTAATCTAACAAAAGTTATTGAATGAGAAATAACCAAACGTAGAGGTTTTGTTTTAACCTAACAAAGATTACTGAATGAGAAATAACCAAACGGGTGGATTTTCTTTAAACCTAACAAAGATTACTGAATGAGAAATAACCTTACGGAGGATTTTTGTTTAATCTAACAAAAGTTATTGAATTAGAAATAACCAAACAGAGGGTTTTGTTTTAACCTAACAAAGATTACTGAATGAGAAATAACCAAACGGGTGGATTTTCTTTTAACCTAACAAAGATTACTGAATGAGAAATAACCTTACGGAGGATTTTTGTTTTAATCTAACAAAAGTTATTAAATGAGAAATAACTAAACGGAGGGGTTTTGTTTTAACCTAACAAAGGTTATTAAATGATAAATAACCAAACGGGTGGATTTTCTTTTAACTTAACAAAGATTACTAAATGAGAAATAACCAAACGGAGGGGTTTTGTTTTAACCTAACAAAGGTTATTAAATGAGAAATAACCAAACGGGTGGATTTTCTTTTAACCTAACAAAGATTACTGAATGAGAAATAACCTTACGGAGGATTTTTGTTTTAATCTAACAAAAGTTATTAAATGAGAAATAACCAAACGTAGGGTTTTTGTTTAAACCTAACAAAGATTACTGAATGAGAAATAACCAAACGGGTGGGTTTCTTTTAACCTAACAAAGATTACTGAATGAGAAATAACCTTACGGAGGATTTTTGTTTTAATCTAACAAAAGTTATTAAATGAGAAATAACCAAACGTAGGGGTTTTATTTTAACCTAACAAAGATTATTAATTGAGAAATAACCAAACGGGTGGATTTTCTTTTAACCTAACCAAGATTACTGAATGAGAAATAACCTTACGGAGGATTTTTGTTTTAATCTAACAAAAGTTATTAAATGAGAAATAACTAAACGTAGGGGTTTTGTTTTAACCTAACAAAGATTACTGAATGAGAAATAACCAAATGGGTGGGTTTTCTTTTAACCTAACAAAGATTACTGAATGAGAAATAACCAAACGGGTGGATTTTCTTTTAACCTAACAAAGATTACTAAATGAGAAATAACCAAACGGAGGGGTTTTGTTTTAACCTAACAAAGGTTATTAAATGAGAAATAACCAAACGGGTGGATTTTCTTTTAACCTAACAAAGATTACTGAATGAGAAATAACCTTACGGAGGATTTTTGTTTTAATCTAACAAAAGTTATTAAATGAGAAATAACCAAACGGAGGGGTTTTGTTTTAACCTAACAAAGATTATTAAATGAGAAATAACCAAACGGGTGGATTTTCTTTTAACCTAACAAAGATTACTAAATGAGAAATAACCAAACGTAGGGGTTTTGTTTTAACCTAACAAAGGTTATTAAATGAGAAATAACCAAACGGGTGGATTTTCTTTTAACCTAACAAAGATTACTAAATGAGAAATAACCAAACGGAGGGGTTTTGTTTTAACCTAACAAAGTTTATTAAATGAGAAATAACCAAACGGGTGGATTTTCTTTTAACCTAACAAAGATTACTAAATGAGAAATAACTAAACGGAGGGTTTTTGTTTTAACCTAACAAAGGTTATTAAATGAGAAATAACCAAACGGGTGGATTTTCTTTTAACTTAACAAAGATTACTAAATGAGAAATAACTAAACGGAGGGTTTTGTTTTAACCTAACAAAAATTATTAAATGAGAAATAACCAAACGGAGGGGTTTTGTTTTAACCTAACAAAGATTACTGAATGAGAAATAACTAAACGGAGGGTTTTGTTTTAACCTAACAAAGATTATTAAATGAGAAATAACCAAACGGAGGGGTTTTGTTTTAACCTAACAAAGATTACTAGATGAGAAATAACCAAACGGGTGGATTTTCTTTTAACCTAACAAAGATTTCCTAAATGAGAAATAACTAAACGGAGGGTTTTTGTTTTAACTTAATATAAATGAGAAATAACCAATTACAGGGACGGTTGGCGAGAGATTGTCATAGATATCTATGCCGCTAGCGTGACATGAGGATGATATTATTCAATATTGAGATGCATTTTAGGTTTCTTTGTTTAATGGCATATCAACCATCATTAGTTATTTAATGCCTAAGACATCTTTTTAGAATAACAATAGTGGTACTATTTAACCCATAGCTGGGGGATGAGGGTGTCTATTCCTTTCTGAAGTGTATTAGTCTGAAAGGGAATGAAATAGTATGACTCTACGCCATGCTTTACTTACTCAAGCCTCACTAAATGAATAACGCCCCCGAGATAAAACTAGGTTCCGAGACCAGAGATCGAACGCATGAATTTGCAAATATAAACGGTATATATATAATATTTTGCCGTGCAAGTGTTTCTTTAAAATAGGTTTAAACGTTTTTAGTCTTTTTTTGTTGTTGTTGTTCTCTTAATTATCTTGCCTGAGGATTGTTCTTTTTGTGAGCGTAACGAAACGGGACTCTCTCTCTCTCTCTCTCTCTCTCTCTCTCCCTTTCTCTCTCTCTCTCTCTCTCTCTCGCACCACACCCACACACAAGCACACACCACACACATACACACACACACCTACGCACACTCAAAGGTCTCAGTTGAGAAGTAAAGAAACCAAAATAATCTCTCTCTCTCTCTCTCTCTCTCTCTTCTGTCACTCTATCTGTCTGTCTGTCTCTCTATCTCTCTCTATCTCTCACTCTCTCGCACACACACGCACACAATCACACACACACACACACACACACACACAACATACATACACACACACAAGCACACACACCTACGCACACTCAAATGTCTCAGTTGAGAAGTAAAGAAACCAAAATAATCTCCCCCCCTCTCTCTCTCTCTGTCTGTCTCTCTCTCTCTCTCTCTAACACACACACACACACACACACACACACACACGCAAAGGTCTTAGTTGCGAAGTAAACAAAACCAAAACAATGAATATTGAGCGCATTTGAAAGACTTCAAAGAAAAACGCCAGGAGGATAAAGAGTAATTTTCGTGAATATGCCAGCACTACCGTCGATATTTTGGCTCCCTCAAAGGTAAACAAAGAAAAAAAGGTACTTTCATAGAATTTGTCTCAAGAAGTGTAGAAAAAAAAAAAAACAATCATTTTTTTTTGTAGCTTACACTATTTTCAAAATGCAGAGTGAGGAATATTTACATAACGTATTGTAATATTTAGTTCTGTTATTTTTTTTATTTATTTATTTTTTTTTTTTTTGGTAGGGGGTATTTCAAAACTTTTGATAGGTTTCTAAATTTAAAATAGCGTAATTATTTTTTTTCACCAGAAATCGGTAACCACATTGGCATTGGCAGTCTCGGAGGTGCGTGGTCTAATAGTTAGAGTCGTAGGAAATGGACTCGTCGACCCGAGTTCAATTCCTGAATAAAGCTGTTTGCATTTCATATGGCGCTAATACTCCTGGGAAAGGTATGAATCTAATTCTCCCTCCAGCTATGGGCAAATATCAGGGCTGACTAGGCTCTTTAACCATGTCTAGGTAACCAGCCTAAGAGAAGGAAAATTCTGAATTCAAACCTGTTAAACTCCGCTTAAGAAATTGACCTTGTGTTACACCCTGCTCATGCGGAGGGTTTGGTAAATAAATATATAGTTCTTGAGTCTCTGAAGTTACAGTGTCTCCTGTGACTGAAGTCCAATGTTCGAAAAACATTTGTTACATAATTATTAGATTCCTAATATTTATGTGCAGTAGTGTAGAAATCAAAATGGCTGTTATAAGTTGCAGCCGGTGGCCTTGAAGGATGAGTGACAAGGCTTGACCTGTCCTGATCCTCCTTCCGATGGATACCGTGAGAATCGGTGGAGAAGACCCTCTTCCGGTTTAGATTAGAAAGAGATTTTTAGTGAGATCGGCCAAAGACCATGACGGTGGTATGTCGTGTTATGCACGCTCCGACTGCGCAGGTAGTCTGGTGAGGATTTCGAAATAAAATATGATCTAAGTAAATCGAAGTCTTGTGTTATTATCTAAAAACTACCAATGACACAGGGCTTCTGATAAAGAGAAATCCCCAATGGAAGACCAGACACGAAGTCCCCAAGACGAAGTCCAGACGCTAGAAGAGACGCTTGAAGAATAGAAGTAAGAAAGTAAGGAAAGAGGTATGCAACACATACTCGACCACAGATGTCGCATGTGAAAGCTGTCCCTGAAGATGTTGATGTGCCGGTGCTTTGTTGCCACTGCTTTCTTCTGGACCTCCTGGCTTCAGACATAAACTGTTAAGAAGTGTAGAAAGAAAAAAAACAATCATTTTAGAGATTGCCGCCACCGAATGAAGATTTGATTTATATTCGTGAAGGTAGTTTAAATAGTAAAAGTAAGAGTATAATCGTCGGGGCGGCCTAATGTTGGTATCAGCCAATCATCGAGGGAGCCTATCTCCTTTTCAGTAGCGCCAGACCAAGGAGATTGTTTTTTTTTTGCGTCTGAGGTGGAGCGCCACACCTACCATCAGCTCCTTACTTTACCGCACAGATCCCTGTGCTACTCATACGCTGAGTTGGCGAGGACCGGGAACGAACTAGGAACCTTGTGGTTTCTAGCCGAACGCTCTACCGACTGAGCTAACACCAACCCCTTAGTTTAAATAGCAACAGCATGGATTTTTTTTTTGCATTTAATGTTCTAAATAGGCGACACTAATTTTTCTTTTCATAGTGTCAGTGCCCTTTTTTCTGACTACCCGACAGACCGAATCAACACAATATCCTTTTTTTTTCGTAGGGATTTTAATGGGGGCACCCAGTGCGGAGCCAACTCACGATTTAGTGATGATGGATCTGCAAGACTAACTTTTGCGCCCCCGCTCCCACCTTGTTACCAGGCGAAATAGCGTAGCTGATTATAGTTTAATATATTTAATTACATCAAAATTTAAATACTTACGCCCGGCGGTGGGGGAATATTATTGCTAGTACTTTTGATTCCCGATTATGTATGTATTAAAGTTGTTAATCATCAAACTGGACAAGAAGGAAGTTGCTTATGCTTTATATTTTACGAATTCAATCTTGAAGGAAATGTACGTAAAGTGCGCATCAATCAAACAGGTTGTCCCACGATCAGTTCCTGTTCGTATATCGTTACTGAGAGACTTTTCAACAGGAATCATAAACAATGCTTTCGTCCAAGACACGCGAAATTTCTCAAGAATTTATTGATTCCAGTTCCAATGACATTTACAAGACAATCATAAATGCCATTGTTACACGTTGCCAAGAGAGAGTAAGCGAGCGAGTGAGAGAGAGAGAGAGAGAGAGAGAGAGAGAGAGAGAGAGAGAGAGAGGGGGTAAATTAGTTGTCTGTATTTTGGGGATGAGACTTGATGTGAATAATTTGATGTTTCGGATTGTTTTCCCCATTTTATTGTGGTATGTGTTGTCAAATTGGAAATAGCAGTGTATGTGCATAAGTTACATATTTTAATTATTTTCAGATGGATGGCATGGTAATAATAATAATAATAATAATAATAATAATAATAATAATAATAATAATAAACATTTTTTAACAAATCCTATAAGAAATTAATTGCTAAGGAGAACAAAATATGGTCTTCTCTAATCAATTACCACCCTACTATCCCCAAAACATCTATGGCCTTCCCAAAACACATAAACCTGAAATACCTTTAAGACCCATCAATCCCGGAATAGGTTCTGTTACCCATAATATCGCAAAATATCTAGCAAAAACACTATCCCCTCTTCTAGGCACAATTAGTGATACTCACATCAAAAATTCAGGTGCACTTCTCAATAAGATAAACAATACAAACATGATGAATAAATCTCTAGCCAGTCTTGACATAAAATCTTTTCACACAAATATACCTATTAACAAATGTTAAAAATAAACTAGAAAACTATATTTCCTCCAATGACATTAAATTACAATGCCCTCTCTCAATCTCTAAAATAATTAAAATATTGTGATATGTATAAATGTAGTTTATGTCAGGCCACTTAAAGCGCTACGGGTACTATGTAATCCTGTACTCATAGATGGGTCATCGGCGACTAAACCGATACCGCCGCTAATTTTTTTTTTTTTGTGAGGAGGATGGCTAGACACCCAGCAGGTCGAAAAACAAAGCCTGTCAAAAGGGCGTAGGAAGCTTTACGCTCAAACGCAATCTAGCACGAAGTTTGTTGTAGGGATTCTTTAGAATCTAAACGAAGAATATCAAAGATGCTCCCGAGCCACCAAACATGAGAAGGAAAACTTAAGTTCAAACCTTTTGGTTCCGATGGCCAAAACGAGTATTGGCGTCCAATCACCAACGCTCAGGTGCGCTTTTACTGTGTACCGGATTTCGGTGAAGTATTAGGTTTGATGTAATTAGATATTGTATCAAATTAGAATTTAGAAAATTAAAACTGAGGGGTATAATCTAAAAATAGAACAACTTTAAATCTAACTCTTCCATCATTTTACTTCACTCCCGTCTTTAATTTTCATAATTTATTTAGTTATATATAAAGTATTTTAAAATTACAGTTCTTTCGTCTTGTTTCTTTTAAGATTTATCCCGAGATTTTTGCACATATTCGTTAAGAAAAACCAAACAATTAGAAATCAATAATACTAAGCATATATTTATTAAATTAAATTCTTAATATCAATATGCATTAGCCTTCTCGTTACACTGTAAACCGCTATTTTAATAATAATATGATTGCATGTTATTAGCATGTAGATTAATCCAACGTATTAACGGTGTAACAATTTTATAATAATTTAGGTTTAGATAAGAATAAATTCATGGTGAATGTGACGTCAATAACTAAAGTAATTGTGACTTGAGTAGTGATTTAGTTTCGGTTACAAACAAACAAACACACACTCTCCATTATAATAAGATATCAACCCATCTGGGATTATGTCATGCCTAATCGTTAGGAAGTTATACATATCGTGTATTTATATTCATGCTTTTTAGTAATTGGTTTTAAAAATGTGTTAGTATTATTGGGGATTATGTTGTATGGTATTGATTTGTTTCATGTCTATATTCTATGGTATAATTTTATTTCCCTCAAAAAAGAGAGAATATCCTTCATGTTGACATTTGCAAACAGATTGTTCATATTGTTTGCTTTAAAATAACGGTTTCTGATGTGAGCAAGAAACCTGCATTCCATGAATAAGTGTTTAACTGTCAAAGGTGTTTGACATGTTCCACATTGTGGTTGTCGTTCTTGTTTGAGTATATTGGAGTGCGTTAGTCTTTTATGAGCAATGCATAATCGGGATACAATGACTTGTTCCTTTCTAGACTTCCTTAAAATTGGTCTCCAACCTCCCAAAGTGGGTTTGATTAGAAAGAGTTTATTGTGGATGTTGTTATGCCAGTTTTGTTGCCATTTTGTAGGAAGAAATCCATTAATTTTAGGTTTCAAATAAGTATATGATATCTTGAAATTGAAACTGAACCGGTTATGAGGAAGAACGAGAAATGTCCGAAGAATACCCCTTATCATCACTACTCCAAAGCATTACTAACTCAGATAAGTCTGGTAGCAAATACCAATAAAATTTGCAACAAGTTCTTGATTATTTGTCATACATGTATTAAATTTCCATTGTGTTTGTCTTCTTTCCGACAATTGCCTACAATTACGGAGAAATAAGAGCTCCTTCGAATCCGTAAATACTCTTATTTGCAAATTTTAATTGGCAGCCGTAAGAAGTAATTAAAAATGTAAATTCCTCTTACTGCGAAAATTTTACTTGGCTGTCGACGAAAGAAGCAATTGAAACGTTTACAGACAAAAATTTATTCTGTCAAAAAAATCTTCACACTTTGACGAAACAGGAATTGCTAACAAAAATACACACATTGACAACAGAAATTGACTTTGTCAAACAAAAAAAATTAAACCCTGCAACAAGTTAACGAACGTTAACTATTGAACAATAATACATTTCCTTAAAAAAAAATGAGCCAATTTAGCGGCAGAGTCAGCTCAAACATGATTTCGGAACTAAAATATTGTTACCTCTAGTTCAAGGCACTACAAGCAGCATAAATGCCACCAGGCTTATTATTAGAAATCTTATTAGATATTGAACAAATAAGACAAGAAAAAATTACATATTCTAAAACAGAAATTTCAAAATATATATTAGTTACCTAACCGTTTCAATATGATTTGTAATTTGAAATGAGAAGGTCCCAAAACGTAGTAATTGTATCTTACAACTACCTGTTAAGAATATTCTATGAACACAAGCCGTTAAAATATCTAAAGTAAATGTATATTTTATATCTAATCAAATTTCTGTTGATAAGCCAATGATAAAGAGCCCAGTCTGTCCTACTATTTACTCATAACCGAAGTGAAAGTTATTGGATGCGCGTGGTGAAATGGTTAGAATCATAGGAAATAGACTCGTTGACCCGAGTTCAAATCCTGAACGAAGCTACAGTTCACAAGCGCTAATACCCTTAGGAAATGTATGAATCCAACAACTCTCCGTCCAGCTACGGGTAAACAGTAGGGCAGACTGGACTCTTTAACCTTGGTTAGGCAACCAGGCTAGGGGAAAGAAAACTGTTAAACTCCGCTTGGGGTGGTCACTTCTAAAATAATAGTCCTAATTAGTGATCTATTTCACTAATTCAAACAATTGGATTAACACCGTTCACAAGGTATTAGCGCTATATGAAATGACATCACCCTGGCCAGAGTTTGAACTAGAGTCGACGAGTCCATTTTCCCACGACTCTAACCATGACGTCACGTGCCACCGTGAAAATCGAGTCAAAGAATTAACTAATTCATCAACGAATGTGAAGATTTTAAATATTGATTGATAGAGTTAATGAGAAATTGATTAGGAAATGAATTGAAATTGAAAGTTAATGAATTTGTAAGTTAGCCAACAAATTAAATGAAGGATTTTCGGTTTGTAAATAAATAAAATAAATAGAGATAGAAATGAATTGATTAATATAAAGGTGAGATTATTGATAACAGAAATAGTCTTCTCTCTCTTCCCCTGTCTCTCTCTTTCTCTCTCTTCCCCTGTCTCTCTCTCTCTCTCTTTCTCTCTTCTCCTGTGTCTCTCTCTTTCTTCTTTCTCTCTCTCTCTCTCTCTCTCTGCCTCTCTGTCTCTGTCTGTCTCTGTCTCTCTGTCTATGTCTCTGTCTCTGACTCTCTCTCTTTATCTCTCTTTATCTCTCTCTGTCTCTCTCTGTCTCTCTGTCTCTGACTCTCTCTCTCTCTCACTGTCTCTCTCTCTCTTTCTCTCTCTCTGTCTCTGCCTCTCTCCTCTCTCCCTGTCTATCTGTCTGTCTGTCTGTCTCTCTCTGTCTCTGTCTCTCTCTGTGTCTCTGACACACACTCTCTCTCTCACGAACTCTCTCTGTCTCTGTCTCTGTCTCTGTCTGTCTGTCTCTCTCTCTCACTCTTTCTCTCTCTCTCAAACGAGGAAGGCTGATCTAATCTAATTCTAAAATCTTTTCTTAATTGTCTCTTATCACGTCTAATCGACCGATCAATGTTTACTTTTAACCATTCCATTTTCCCAAAGGATCCTGAATAAGAATTAAGGGAATGTAGGTAAAAAGCAAAGTCAGCGGGCGGCCTAATGTCGGTATCAGTGAAACAGCGAGGGAGTCAATCCTCGTTTTACTAGCGCTAGACCAAGGAGTTTATTTTAGCGTCTGAGGTGGAGAGCCATACATACCACCAGCTCCTCACTTTGTCACACAGATCCTTGTGCTACTCATACGCTGTGTTGGCGAGGACCGGTATTGAACCAGGAACCGTTTGATTCCTAGGCTGATGCTCTACCGACTGAGAACAGGATTCTTTCGGGTCTAATTGTTTCGACCATTCTGTGTTTAGTTCCAAGAACAAGAAATGTTGGTTGGTTTGTTGGTTGCCTTTTTACGGCATATCAACCTTTTTTGGGTTATTTTACGCCGAATACCTTTTTATTTTTTATTAATTCCTGATGGGTTTTCAAATTTTTTAAGACTCAATTTAAAGACATTTTTAAAGTTATTTTTCTATTCAACCTAAAGATGGGTTGATTGGTTGGATTTTACGGCATGCCAACTCATTGGGTTATTTTATGCCGAAGACGTTTTGTTTGATTCATTTTTCATTTTTGAAATTCATTTTTTTCTATTCAATCCATAGACGGTACCTTAACAGGTACTACCAAACTGGATCAGAATATACCTTGGAGGAATGGCGATGAAGGGGTTCTCCAAATTCCTCAGAGCTCTAAAATGGGAACTTCACCGTTAGATGCAGTTATATCCAGGATACCTCGGCTATCGCCTTCTTGTACATATATGAAAGGGTTGGGAGTTTGCCATAAGGGCAATATGATCAGGAAAATCATATCGGTGATAGGGCTTGATATAACCGGTCGATTAATCGTAAAATGCTTCTCTAATCACCCTCCTAAGTAAGGACCAGAGTGGAGTGTTGCGTGTTATAGGCTGCTCAGCAACCCGGACTCCGTCTCCAAGCATAACGGGTCACCTCATACAGATAACAGATGGCCACATTGGGATTTAAAAAAGACACCGAATGTACCCCATCAGAGGGGTAAGACCCCCTAATGGGGACTACTGTTAGCCGTGTGTGGCGACCCGTGATGCTTAATGATGGAACACTGGTGACTGAGCAGTCCACGTTGGGCCTTACTTTGACTAACGCGCGGTCAGAGAGGTCCACTCCGATCAATCAGCTGATCACGTCAAGTTCTAACACCCAACCCTATTGCCCTTTTTATCGTATGTGCTAGAGGGAAGTGGCTGAGCGTCCTAATGTCCTGGGTATGACGTTAAATTCCATCTAATGGTGAAGTTCCAATTCTGGAGCTCTGGGTAATAAGGAGTACCCTTTCATCACCAATACTCCCTGTACCATTGATTCGGGGTGTTGGAATATGTTAAGGTCCTCTCTATGGGTTACATAGAAAAAAATGAGTTTAAAAATTGTGAGTTTAAAAAAAGATTGAATATCCAACAAGATTGAATAAAACAAAATGTCTTCAGCATAAAATAACCCAACAAGAGTTAACATGCCGTAAAATCCAACCAAACAACCCACTTTTTTAGCATGAGTATTGAATAGCAAGGCGATTTCTAACTCACCATTAAGCCACGGGTCGTCGAAGATATCCTTATTTAGGACATCTTCAAAGATACAAAGCAAACGTGATGTAGGGAAACGTTATGAACAGTGACAGGTAAATGGGCAGTGAAAGTTAGAATCTAGACAATATTTAAGTGTGGAACATAAACATCGTCTTTTCTCTCCAATTCAAGAGCTGATTTAATGTTCAACTGTAGTCAATGGATGAAGGTATCCAAGCGAGTTGGCAACTGACAGTTTAGTGGATGGTATAACGCGAATGAGAGAAGACTTTGCCGCTTCTTTTTACAGATTCGATTCGTTCAAACAGACAACAGGCACGCATGCATACAAATAGATAATAGTAAATCCAAGGTGTGTCTTAAAAGTATCGAGTTTGAAGCTGTATTTACCAAGATAGAAATGAACAAAGAATATTTCAGAATATAATGTGTGTCAAAAAAGTACAAAAAATCTCGAACCTTTTTGACACACCTTTGGTTTGGTTTGTTTTGTTTTACGGCATATCAACCTCAGTGGGTCATTTAATGCCGATAAAGTTTTGAAATAAATCAATTCTTAATGGATAATACAATTTTTTTATAAATACATTTTTCTATTTAACACATGGGACCCTAACAGGTACTACCACTCCGGGTCAGAGTGGACCAGGGAGCAATGGTGATGAAGGGGTGCTCCACATTCCCCAAATATCCAAAACTGGAACCTCACCATCAGATAGAGTTTAACGTCATTCCTAGGACATGTAGACCCGGAGCCACCGCCTTCTAGCACCCATATGATAAAAAGAGGTTGGGGCTTGCCATAAGGGCAATAGGGTTGGGAAAATCATATAGGTGCTAGGGCTTGACGTGACCAGCCTCTCCGACCGCCCGTCTAGCCCAAGATAGGGCCAAAGTGGAGTATTGCAAGTCATGAACTGCTCATCCACCTGGGCTCTATCCTTAAGCATCACGGGTCGCCACCCACGGCCAAGAGGTGGCCCCATTGGGGGAGTCTTACCCCTCTGCAGAGGTGCAGTCGGTGCATTCTAACGCCCCAGCCGACAAGGCAGTTGACACACCTTATATATATATATATATATATATATATATATATATTACATGCACACATAATTGTTATTAATATGGTACAAATAATATACTATATTAATCACACAAAAACCTCATCCGTCACCAAACAAGAACACCAAAAACAAATACGCACATTCATACGCACACACACGCGTGGATGTGATCATGACGTCGCAGTCCTTACGTACTTTCATGTGTACGCCCATGCCAACATACGCGCACGTATGAACAGAATAGGCGCGTCCGACATTACACACGCAAACAAGTGACACGCGAATACAGTTAACCATATGCACACATTTAACCACATTTACATCATTTCCACCATTTTAAAAACACTTTCGTTGCCTGATGACTGCCACAGAGCAAGAAACCAATGGTAACAAAATTGTGCCAATGCTAATAAATATAAAATAAAACATTTGTTTATTTATCTTTATAAATCTCTCTCTCTTTCTCTCTCTCTCTCTCTCTCTCTCTCTCTATATATATAATATATATATATATATATATAGTCATCCACAGACACCGTGTGGCTAGACACAACAACTTACTCCGACCAGATGCAAACCCCGACTGACTTTACGCCTGTCTGATCCGTTAACCTTTAGGCCATTGCCAGCTGTCGTCTAAGGAGCGGCGTTTTAACTGTTTTAAATACATACATCTGTGTATATACTTTACGATCAACAGAGAGATCAAATCTGTAAACAGATGATCATTGCGTTATACTGGCGGTGAATGTTTATTAAAGTCGCTCCTTAAGAGCTCTACCGGGTTACGGGAGCATATAATATGTCATCCACAGACACCGTGTTTCGACGTTTCACGTCTCATCAGTCTGTCTAGACACAACAACTAACTCCGACCAGACATCATCGGCTTTCTAATATAAACGCCTAGTAAATAACTATAAATAACCTTTTATCACACATTCAACATACACTGAACCTCTTTCATCTTTTACTCACACAAATTTTCAATGTCCTGAAAAAAGTTTTATTTAAAAAAAACCTAAATACTTAAGTATCGACATAAAGAGTTTCCATCGTTCATGACATCCTGTGTTTGTTTTCTTTAAAACATTTCTCCATATATATATATATATATATATATATATATATATTTATGTCTTCCAAATTCTGTGGGCGGGGGTGCCTGTTTATGTGTGTGTAAGTGTGTGTTTAAGTGTATGTGTCGGCGCATATGTCTGTATCTGTTAATTTCTTTTTCTTTTTTTTTTTAATTATTATTCCAGATGTGGTTCGCCCTTTAAGCATGTTTTTTTTTACTAACAGGACCATCTATATATATATACGAAAAGAAAGGGATCAGATGGTCCTGTTAGTAAACAAAAAAACATGCTTAGAGGGCGAGCCAAATCTGGAATAATAATTAAGAAAAAAAAAGAAAAAGAAATGAACAGATACACAGACATATGCGCCGACACACACTTACACACACACTTATACACACATACACAAGCACCCCCGCCCACAGAATTTGGAAGACATGAGACAGCACAAATGAACAGCCACTAGCAACAACTTCAATTCTAGTAATCTTCTATGGAAGGGATTTTTATACCGAAATATTACGAATTAAGAATAAATCACAGGTTAACAAACAACACCACTGTTACCTTCTTTTTTCTTTACACTTGCATTGTGATAACCTTCAAAACCAACCAACAAACCAATATAAACACAATGCTTCAAGCAAATTATAAAACCCTTATATATATATATGCTCACATCGTTTGTTTTTTCTAACTTTATGTTGGTAAACTTTGTTGGTCACTATTAGAATTAGTGAGGTGTTAACTTAGTAACTACTACTCGTTTCTTATGATGCTTTAGGTTATTCTACAAAGGTTAACCTTATACAGGACATATACATATTTACCAACCCCTCCGCATGAGCAGGATGTGACACAAGTTCAATTTCTTAAGCCGTGTTCAACAGGTTTGAATTCAGAGTTTTCCTTCTCCTAAACCGATTGCCTAATCAAGGTTAAAGAGCCCAGTCTGCCCTGCTATTTATCCATAGCTGGAGGGAGCGTAGGATTCATACCTTCCCCAAGGTTTATAGTGAAATGCAATTACCACATCCAGGATTTGAACTCGGGGCGACGAGTCCATTTCCCATGTCTTTAACCATTACACCACGCGCTTCCATATACAGGACATATAAAGTCTTCGGGGGGGCTAAAGTCGATATTAGACAATCAGCGAGGGAGTCTATCCCTTTTCACTAGCGCTAGACCAAGGAGATTGTTTTTGCGTCTGAGATGGAGCGCCACGCCTACCATCAGCTCCTTACTTTACCGCACAGATACCTGTGCTACTCATACGCTGAGTTGGCGAGGGCCGGTATCGAACTAGGAACCTTGTGGTTTCTAGCCGAACGCTCTACCGACTGATATAAATTGAACAAATCCGACAAAGAGTAATAAGAAATTGGAATTTATTGTCTAAGCTTAGACTAACAGAAAGAATACAAAACAGCATAGATAGATATCCTAAAGAAAAGAGTCTTGTAGATAGTCTGAAGAATAAAGGTTGTTACTTACTGTGAGGAAAGCCTCGTGTAACAGGTACGCAGAAAACGAACACAACTGATGCATGGTCTCTATCAAAGGTAGAGTATATTCTAGGCCTGTGTACTATATATGGAAATGCCGATAGCTGCTGAGCCAAAACCTCTATGAAGACATTGAGTATAAAGAAACCGTGTACCCGTAAAAGTAAAAGTCTATAGCTGTGAGAGGCTAAGCCCCCTCCCAAGTCTAAATGGATGGAGACCCAACTTGCGTCTAGTTCTGACGGCTGTTGAATCCAGGGGAAATATGTTACATACTAGGGTTTTCACAGTACCAAATCGATATAATGTTATATACCTTTCTTTACTTCTTTACTTCTTCTATATCTTGGTCATCTATTCTTCTGGTCGGCTTTGCTATTCTGATCGTCTATCATCCTGGTCTGGTCTAGCGTCTGGTGTTGACTTTCTTGGGGGTTCCGGTCTGGTCTTTATGGGGATTCCTCGTTATCAGAAGCCCTGTGTCATTGTTAGTTTTTAGGTAATATACACAAGACTTCGATTTACGTTGATGTTACTTTATTTGGAAATCCCCAACCCAGACAATCTGCGCAGTGAGACACATCTTACAAGCGCAGCTTCTAACTTCTAACTGACTGACTGATTTGCTTACTCCTTAAACCGGAACAGGGTCTTCTATGACTTCCGGTTCTCACGATTTATCCCTGGAAGGCAAGGTCAGAGTGAGGTCAAGCGCTGTCACTCACTCTCAAGGCCATCAGCTGCACCAATCTCCATTATGACTTCTACACTATTGCCATAATCATTAGGTGTCTAATAATTATGTAACAAAGAGAATTTGAATTTTGCGGCATTGCCTTTAAATTTTCAGTTACAACACCACCTCCCGACAAACCATAGCTATTAAGGGAAGATCATCCTAAACCTAACGACAAACCGTAGCAAGCAAGGGAATATTTTTGTATACAACTCAATATCTCGAGTATATAATAGAGAGATATGGAATTATAGATGAGATGAGGATGAGGGTCTTACTTGTTTACTCTCTGCTTTTAATGCTTCTCTCGTCTGGGCCGAAAGGTTAGTGGAGACTTCACTGTTCTCCTCATAGGCCAGGAAACTTTCATTGAACCCCGTTCTTCTGATTTTAAAGAACTTTATTCAAATATTCTAACTACGGATACGTACATAAATCATAAGCTGCTTATGAATTATGTAACAAGATAATACACTAAATTTAGTTGATGCAAATGGAGATTACTTTTGTGGCACTCATCTTTAGAATTTACAAACAGGCACGCCCCAGTGTTTAGACGAGACGCTATCCAGAATTCCCGGAAAATTGGAACAATCCTGTACATGTGACAAATTACTCAGCGTTTTACTTGCATCGATGGAGATTCCGCACGTTTATCCAAATCACCAGAACAGCCATCTCATTTTCAATCAATTTGATAGCGACAGACAGAGCCCACCTTTACTGTGCAGATCAGAGACAGATATAAACAAGCGGGGAAGCCAGCCTTGTTAATTCATTTTGAATTTGTTCAATACTGCAGTTTTGTGCAAGAGGCAAATTTGAGTGACTTTGAGAAAGGTCAGATTGATATGAGCAGAAGAGTAGTTCAAAGCATTCTTTAAATGTCGAGACCTGTGGGGGATGTTGACGTTCAGTTGTGATAACTATTTGGCAGTAGTTTGAGGAGGGAAAAATCATCGAGCGCCAACAGAGTTGGACAACAAATGAGCAGAGATTGTTCCCGCCCCAAAATGTCCAGTTAACTAACTGTAAATACATTTCGATAGTTTCTTAGAAATGAATTACACAGGATATGTTACAAGGTAGGAGTTAGATGGCTTTAGTTGGAACCCATACATTTTCCCGGACACTGGTTCAAATCAAATATCTGCGTCACAGGACACAGTGAATTAAAAAGCTATCAGCATCACTGTCCTTATCATTTGTGTTATAGAAGTACAGAGATGCTGATATGTATGCGTCCTGCATCACTGACCCATAAAAATCATATCCATGTGTCCGAGTGTTTTTTTATTTTTTAAATTTTTTTTTCACCCACCATTTCCTGCTAACTGTAAATACATTTCAATAATTTTCTTGGAAACGAATTACACTGTATGAAGTACAAGGTAGGTGTTAGACCGCTTTAGTTGTTCATAAATAAAAACCCTACAATTTATTAAGAAACCTTAGTTGGGACCCATCAAATTTCCTGGGGACTCATTCAAATCAAACCCGTGTGTCACAGGACGCACTAAATTAAAAAGCTATCTGCATCAAATTGTATACCGTTAGAATGCACCGACTGCACCTCTGCAGAGGGGTAAGACTCCACCTGTTGGCCGTGGGTGGCGACCTGTGATGCTTAAGGATAGAGCCCAGTTGGATGAGCAATTCATGACATGCAATATTCCACTTTGGCCCTATCTTGGGCTAGACGGGCGGTCGGAGAGGCCCCCTCCGATCAATCGGCTGGTCAAGCCCTAGCACCTATATGATTTTCCCAACCCTATTGCTTTTATGGCAAGTCCCAACCCCTTTTTATCATATGGGTGCTAGAAGGCGGTGGCTGCGGGTCTATATGTCCTGGGAATTACGTTAAACTCTATCTGATGGTGAGGTTCCAGTTTTGGGGGTTTGGGGAATGTGGAGCACCCCTTCATCACCATTGCTCCCTGGTCCACTCTGACCTGGAGTGGTAGTACCTGTTAGGGTCCCATCTATGGGTTAAATAGAAAATGTATTTATTAAAAAAATTGTATTATCCATTAAGAATTGATTTATTTCAAAACTTTATCGGCATTAAATGACCCACTGAGGTTGATATGCCGTAAAACAAAACAAACAACAAACAAAATCAAATTGTATAAATGTCAAAAGTAACTGGTAGTTACTACGGTACAAATTGCAGATAATTCTGAGGAGGCCACTGGATTTTAGTTGATTATAAATTAAATACTCATTAACAGACTCACAAAATCATTGAGAATAGTGTGACGTAGTTTTACTTACAGACAAAAATACACCCAATTTCTATTATTAATAAATTTGACAGACCACATGACCTTAAGGCACCCTTTTTGATCTCGATTAAGAAAGGACATGTTTTTCATTTACACCGTCAATATCCGGTTGTTTTAACAGACGCTTTTTAGATATTTTTAAATTATAAAACTAACCCCTAATCTTAAACCTAACCCTAACCATAACCCCTAACACTAACCCCTAACAAACAACCGGATATGGACGGTGTAAATGAAAAACATGTCCTTTCTTAATCGGGGTCAAAAAGGGGTGCCTTAAGGTCTTATGGTCCAATATGACATTAGCTGTCTAACTTTAAAACATTGGTATTATAGTTGCATTACCAGTACGTTAAGTGAAATCGATGGAAATTGACAAATTTTTACCTTAATTGGTTCAAATCGCAATTTCTCACGTATTTTTAGTTCAATCTTAAAATATTTATATGGTTATAACAGAGAATATAATAATATTTCTAGATATGCAATTTTCATGTGTTTTTATTCATTGAATTATTTTTTACAGTGAGTTAAACTTTTGCTTCGAACAGGCGAAAACATGAAATATGACTTTTTTTTAGACTAAATTTTACATGCTACTTTGTTTTTTTTTAAATCAAAGTGGCTAATCTTCAATATTATTAAAAAACTTCACTCAATTAGAAAACACCTGGAAGTACAAACAGGTCCTTTCTTGTTTCTAGGATCCGTGGAAGTGAAAATACAGGAGCAAAGCTGGGGGCGATTTCTTCAAAAAGTATGAAATAAGTAAAAAAAAAGAAGAGAAGACAGTCTCAGAATTATTTTCATTTTGATTCATTGGATGGTACTTAGTTCTTTTTAAACTCAATTTTTAGAACTCAGTTTGTTCTATATTTGGAACCTCAACAGGTACTACCACTCAGAGTGGACCTGGAAGTAATCATGATGAAGGGGTATTCCAAATTCTCCAGAGCTCCAGAATTGGAACTTCATCATAAGATAAAGTATAATGTCATACCCAGGATATCCCCAGTCATTGCCTTCTAGCACATATATGATAAAAAGAGATGGGAGTTGTCATAAAGGAAATAGAGTTGGGACAATCATATAGGTGCTAGGGCTTGATGTGACCATCCGATTGATTGGAGGGGGCTTCTCCGACCACCCGTCTAGCCTAAATAAGAGTCAAAGTGGTGTGTTGCATGTCATAGAATACTCAGCCGCCAGTATTCATCCTTGAGCCCATGGGTCGCCACTCACGGCCAACAAGTGGCTACATGGGGGGGGGTATTTCCCCTCTGCAGATGCCATTTTATTGTGTATATATAAATACAATTGCATGTTATTAGTATATAGATATAAAGTAAAAAGTAAAGTCGTCGGGGCGGCCTAATGTCGGTATCGACCAGACAGCGAGGGAGTCTATCCCCTTTTCATTAGTGCTAGACCAAGGGAATTATTTGAGCATCTGAGTGGAGCGCCACACCTACCATCAGCTCCTTACTTTACCGCACAGATCCCTGTGCTACTCATACGCTGAGTTGGCGGGGGCCAGTATCGAACCAAGAACCTTGAGATTCCTAGCCGAACACTCTACCGACTGAGCCAAACCGGCCCCTAATTTTAATTGAGGTTTGAATAATAAAATCAGGGAGAATGTGTCGTAAATAACTAATGGAATTGTGACTTGAATAGTAATATAGTTTCGGTTACAGACAGATAAACCCGCCCTGTCGGCTAGGGCGTTAGAATGCACCGACTGCACCTCTGCAGAGGGGTAAGACTCCCCCAATGGGGCCACCTGTTGGCCATGGGTGGCGACCCATGATGCTTAAGGATAGAGCCCAGGTGGATGAGCAGTTCATGACATGCAATACTCCACTTTGTCCCTATCTTGGGCTAGACGGGCGGTCACGTCAAGCCCTAGCACCTATATGATTTTCCCAACCCTATTGTCTTTATGGCAAGCCCCAACCCTTTTTTATCATATGGGTGCTAGAAGGCGGTGGCTGCGGGTCTACATGTCCTGGGAATGACGTTAAACTCTATCTGATGGTGAGGTTCCAGTTTTGGAGGCTTGGGGAATGTGGAGCACCCCTTCATCACTATTGCTCCCTGCTTCACTCTGACCCGGAGTGTTAGTACCTGTTAGGGTCCCATCTATGGGTTAAATAGTAAAAATGTATTTATAAAAAAATTGTATTATCCATTAAGAATTGATTTATTTCAAAACTTTATCGGCATTAAATGACCCACTGAGGTTGATATGCCGTAAAACAAAACAAACCAAACAAACCAAAGACAGATAAACACACAATCTCCATTATAATAAGAAGATATGTAATTTATTTATTACGTTGTTTCAGTCCAGCATGTTATCCATTACGCTACAAGGACTCCAGCACTATTCATTATATTGATCTCTACTGCGTCACCCATGTTAATCAATGTCCATCACTGGAAGTGCCATCAAAGAGCTAACGAATATAATGCATAGGCATCTTATCAATGGACGAAGGTCGCCTTGTTACAATAAGCTGAGGTTTTCTTTTGAATACTGTGAATAGCAGTTTGCGTGTCCGTTCTTACCCTGAGGTGGCGATAGCTTAAACCGTAGGCAAATAACAATCCGGTGAAAACTGGCTGTTGGTTTGGGCAACAAATTGATGAAAGACTCTGACAATAAGAGGTACATCCTGCCAGATTGCAAGATTTCTACGATAATTACAGAAACATGAAGAACACTAACAACGTTAACTTATATATATATATATATATATATATATATATATATATATATATGATGAAGGTCGTGCGAAATATTTTCACACACATAAACTGACCGAAACACATGTGTAAGTGATATCGATTAATGTGATATCGATTAAATTCATTTTATCTATCTACATTTCTTTTCTTTACTCATTTTTCCTCATATTGTCGGATTCAATTCCTTTTCCATTTTCACACACACACACACACACACACACACACACACACACATATATATATATATATATATATATATATATACACACGAGGGTGAGTAAAAAAAGTAATGCCATTTTGTTTAAGAGAGGTACAATTACCAACACAGGAACATGGATCATACATAAAAATGAAACTGGTCCTCTGTGTATCACATCCCTACTTCTCCACATAGTCACCCTTTCTCTCAAAAGCAATATTTCAGTTTCGAATGTGAGCATTATTCACTGGCCCGTAAAAATCTGTTGACTGTTCTTTGAGCCGTTCTTCATTACAGATTTCACTTCCTTGACACTTGAGTAATCACTATCATCTCTTCTGCCCCAGGAAAGAATGTTTGAGAGGCAAACATTATTCCAGTGACAAGGAAATTAAATCGTGTTTAAATATAACGAGGAATCAAATAATTTACATCCACCCCAGATGATGGCTCTACGTAGAGCTGGAAAACTAGGGACGAAAGCCTTGGTGGACTCCACCTAGATATTAAAAAAAAAACAGGCAAGAAAAGATTGAAAAGAAACTAGTCAGAGGTGAAATGTCTGTCTTGTTCAACACAGTATATATATATATATATATATATATATATATTATATATGAAAAACTAACGAAACTAAATAAAAATGCATATAAAAAGATTACACTTATTTTAATTATATTTAAATTGGTTTCTATATAAAATCATTTATAAGACTGATTTTAATACGTTGGAAAATAAAACAATAATATTAGAGATCTATAACATAGTTCATGTCTTTCAAAAACAAAAGCGACATCTCAACGATCGATGGCAAACTCCTAAACTCAGTAGAACAATTTAGATACTTAGGCAGTAACATCTCCTCCACAGAAAATGACGTTAATGCACGCATAGGAAAAGCATGGGCCGCTATAAATAAATTATCGATCATATGGAGGTCCAATATCACAGACAAGTTATTTTGAATGAATCGGTCGGTGAGTGAGCCTAGCTAGATAGATCCGTGTAGTGATATGACCAGTTTTTATCACCCCTCCCCCAAAACCAAATTTCCGGCTACATGCCGAGTTGTGTGCACATACGCTGTATCTCATTTCCAAATAAAAAACAGTTTGTTTGGAGTGAGTGCACGTATGTGCTCACTTCAAATAATCTGTCTGTCTATGAGTCTCTCTGTGTGTGTATTGTTGGCGTGTAAGCTTAGTTGAAATTTCAAGAGTGTCTATCTATTAAATACCAGCCCGTGTTACTTTCTGTATTTCTAAGATTGAAAATGTTTAATAAGGTTAAGCTTTGACAGTAGACAACCAGAAGGGACGTATTAAATTGCATTGTTCTAATGTACCAAAAGCAGAACCTTCCACTGTGTACCAAATAACGCTCATCTTAAAACGAAGCCTACTCCCTCGCACCAGTAATTAATACGAAACCATCTCAGCTTTCACTCAGTCAACAATAGTATAGACATAAATATTATATATCTCAGGAAAATATCTGGAAAGAAAAAGATTAATTAATCATGTGTTCTATATCCAACGTTTTAACTTACTAATTTACGATTTTTAATTATCGTGAAGAAATTAAATATCTCAGCCTGAAGGACAATAAATGAATTATCGAAAAGTTGCAGGTGACAGAAAGACAGTTTATTTATTCATTTTATTTTCAAAGTTTGTTTAATTCTATTTTAGAGAAATATCGATGATTAAGCAATTCATTCAATCTCGTTTATTTAGAAATGTCTGAGCTGTTTATGCAGGTTTTCATTCGCCCACCTTGTCGGCTGGGGCGTTAGAATACACAAACTGCACTAGCGCCGAGGGGTCATCTGTTGGTCGTAGCTGGCAACCCATGATGCTTAAAGTTGGAACCCAGGTGGCTGAGCAGTCCATAACATGCAGTATTCCACTTTGAACCTTACATAGGCTAGACGGGTGGTTGGAAAGGGTCTCTCCGATCAATTTGCTGGTCACCTCAAGCCCTAGCTCATATATGATTGTCCCAATACTATAGCCTTTATGGTAAGCCCCAGCCCTCTTTATCATATAGATACTAGAAGGAGGTGGCTGAGGGTCTTCAGGTCCTTGAAAGGACGTTAAAGGTTGGTTAAAGGATGGTAAGGTTCTAGTTCTGGAGGTTTGCTCCTTGGTCCACTCTGACCCGGAGTGGTAGTACCTGTTAGTGTCCCATCTATGGTTTAAATAGAAATATATGTTTATAAAAACAATTGTGTATCCATTAAGGATGAAGTTATTTCAAAACTTTGTGGGCATTAAATGATTCACTGAGGTTGATATGCCGTAAAACAAACCAAACCAAAGCAAATCTTCATTCGCCGGCTGGAGCTCTACAGAGGGATAAAAATCCCCGAAATGGGGCCACCTGTTCGCCGTGGGTTGTGACCCGTGGTGCTTAGGGACAGGATCCAGGTAGCTGAGTAGTGCATAACTTGCAATACTGTTATATAGGTGTTCAGTCGGGCTATATATATGGACAGAGTTCTTTTCTTTTATGAGATGATGAGATATGAGATATGAGAGCATCTGTGGTTATGCTCCCACATGTAAATCTCTATCTTACTTACTTCTCTTTCAGAGAAGCTGGTTGGTACCTTACTAAGTACCAATCAAGAATGAATAGCACCAAACGTCTTCGGCATAAAATAATTCTGAGACTGTCTTCTCTTCTTTTTTGCTAATTTAATGACTTTTTAAAGAAATCGCTTCCAGCTTTGCTCTTGTATATTAGCTTCCATGGGTCCTAGAAACAAGAAAGGTCCTGTTTGTACTTCCAGGTGTTTTATAATTGAGTGAAAAACTTTAAGAATATTGAATAAGATTAGCCACTTTGATTTTTAAAAACAAAGTAGCATGTAAAATTTAGTCTAAAAAATGTCATATTTCATGTTTTCGGCTGTTCGAAGAAAAATTTTAACTCACTGTAAAAAAATGATTCAATGGATAAAAACACATGAAAATTGCACATCTAGAAATATTATTATCTCCTCGGTATAACCATATAAATATTTTTAAGATTGGACTAGAAATACGTGAGAAATTGCGATTTGAACCAATTAAGGTGAAAATTTGTCCATTTCCAGCGATTTCACTTAACGTGCTGGTAATGCTACTATAATACCAATGTTTTAGACTTAGAGAGCTAATGTTTAATCTATACATAATGGAAATTGGGTGTATTTCTGCCTGTAAGCAAAACTACGTCACAATACTCTCAGTGGTTTTGTAAGTCTGTTAATGTTTTCTAATCAGTGGGGGGTGGGGGTCACAGTCAAGTCTGACTCAAGGCTCCAATCTACAGTCCAACCACTCCCAACTGTATCTCGCTCCAAAAATCCAATATCCAAAACTATGTCTTCGTCCCGCTCGTCTCGACAACAAAATACAACTGCAAGTCGTTGTCCCTGGTCTGTGATAATCAGTCCTTTGAATACACCCTAATTTCACCACATCTGGGTTCCTCACTCATAATTGTCCATGCAGCACGTGCGACACTCGCCATCACGGCGCGACCACCCACATCCGGGCCACTATGCCATTTCCTACTTCACCGATCGTCCACAGTTCTCACAATCTAAAGGAAGCGGGTTCGACTCTAGGCCAGTTCTACACGCCAAGCAAAGCCTAGCCCGCTTCCTTCGAGAATACGGCAAGTCTTCACGCCCGCCACCCTCTCCCTCACACCGTGTTGCACGAGGCAGGTCTCCTCTCTCACTACATGTTTCTTGCGTAACTCGGACATTTCTTCCAACTGGACTGTAATCTGTTATCTTCATTTCTTCTAACTGGTCCGGTTCTGTAGTCTATATCTGGACTGGTCTTTTGTTCTTCAATTCATTCTATTGTTGATTCTGGTTCTCAAGAAGCTGGTTCGATATTTCTTCACAAAGAGACAAACAAGGTTTATAATTTGTGATCACATTTTTTTATTTATTCAGAAACACACTTTCTCCACCGCGGCGGAGTCGAAGCGGAACCGATGCTTATATCTTGACGTCTCTCGCTTCTAACTAAACTAAGACTAATCTCTGGTCCTTCTTTCCCACATTCTCTGTAATTGGAAAGAAGGTCACCTAAAGGTTATTTCATATCAATCATCTAACATCCTCCGATTTTGAATTTCAACGACTTTGAATTCAAAATCTACACAAACCGTCTCTATACTAACCGCCCCAAAAACAACGTTTTATTTTCAATATACAACAACACTCCACTTTGGTACGTACTTGGGCTAGACGGTTGTCAAAGATGAAATTCAAAAAATATTTTTATCTGGTATTGCTTATCCGCCGAATTCTTATTTCTTATGAGGTTCATCACCTCAGATAAATAATGGACCATTCCGTTTTCATGATAAAGAAAGGGGAAAAAAGGACATGCTTCACAGAATGAATATAATAAGAAAGACTGAGAGTGGGATAAAGATAGAGAGAGGGGGTGAGACTGCGGAAGCGATAATGCTAATCTGTTTCAATCAAACATAATGAAAAGATGTAAAGTAGAAAAAAAAGAGTGAGAGTTACATCAAGATTATTATACTATATAGCTCTTAAGTAAACTCTTCAAACAATAATTAGGGTAGGAGTTGTGTTAATTATTTTTTTAACTGCCTTCACTCAGGATTGAACTCGGCATCCAGAGATAACTGTCACTTAGAACTGTCTTAACCCAACTGCGTTATCCTACCCCAGCTAAGGTTAGCGGAATGAGAACAGGATACCCCCGTGGACTAAATAAAGGGTTAGGTTCAAAGTTTCGTGATGGCTCCCGATTACGACAAGAAAGTTCCCGAGTTCGAAAAGAAGGTTCCCGAGTCCGAGAAGCTGCCCGAGTCCGAGAAGCTTCCCGAGTCCAACAAGAAATACCTGAAGGAGGCCGAAGGGAATATCGGCCGAAACGTTGTACAAATACCAATGAAGATGGGGACAATAGTCCGAATAACGCAGATAATACTAACCTTCAAACGTTGTAATAATTAAATTATCACACTGTGGTATATCAACAATCCCCGCAAGTTATCATTATTACTAACACTAGCAAATATATGCACCCTCCGGGTGCAAGTATCTAAGTTTTAATGTAATAAAGTATTGTATTAAATTAGAAAGGCTAATGAAACTAAATAAAAATGCAGATAAAATAATTTGAAACAGAGGGAGGTATAATAGAAAAATAGAACAACTGAAACTTACTCTTCCATCACTCCCATCTTTCATTGTTATTTTTCCTAATTTAACTATTTAGTTAAAAGAGGAAGTAAAGAATAAAATGACATTTATTTTTTCTTGTTAATGGATTTCATTTAAGATTCATTGAAGAGATTTTTGCTTATATTTATTAAAATAAATCCAAACAGTTAAAAATTAATAATACTAAGCACATATTTAATAAAATCACATTTTTAATATCAATATGCAAATTAGCCTTCCCGTTCACACTATAAACCGCTATTTTGTTGTATATATAAATATAATTGCATGTCGTTAATATATAGATATGGTTAACAGTATTAATAATGTGAAACAATTTTATTAATAATTGAGATTTAAATAAAATTAATATCGTGGAGAATGTGATGTCAATAACTAAGGAAATTGTGACTTGAGTAGTAATATAGTTTCGGTTACAGACAGAAAAAAAACACAATCTCCATTATAATAGGATTTATATCTTTGTATTTCAACTCTACTTTGCAAATAATTGCTCCATGTTATAGAACAGTAGGTATTTTCCAACCCTTCGACACAAGTAGGATGTGTCACAGGGTCGCAAGTATGGGGAATCCAGCGATGATCAAATTAGCTATTCAGTACTAATGGAATTGAGTGACTAGCTTGCAAACCATTACACCACAATATAGAGTTGAATATTCAACAGTGCTACCTGATTAAAAAAGGCAGTGTTTGTAATGTGCGCCGAGTGCGTGAAGTGTTAACGTGGTTCATATAAACGTACGATTACGTGGCTTTGATCATAAAATCGTTTTAAAAAATAGCCATGGTTGGACACATGGCGCAACGGATATATAAGGGTTGAGTTAATACAGTTCTAAGTGACAATCATCTGTAGGTTGCCGGTTCAATCCCAGCCAAGGGCGAGAGCAACATAGAATATTTAACATAGCTTAACATATGTACCCAGCCTTGGTTACCGCAATGAGAATAGTCTACTACGGTTGATTGAATAAAGGGTTCGATTCGAAGTTCTGTGAAAGCTCCCGATTACGACATGAAGACTTCCAAGTTCGACAAGAAGGTTCACGAGTTCGAAGAGGAGGTTCCCAAGTTCTAGAAGGTTTTCGAGTTCGACAAGACACACCCAAAGAAGGTCGGTATGCACCTCGGCCGAAACGTGTATTTAGCAATAAAGGTAAGAACAGCAGTCCGAAACATCCAAAATAATACAAATTATTATAATTATCAAGTCGCATCTAAAAAAATTCAGGCAAATTGAAGCAGTGGTTGTCTGTATTTATGAGAAGAGGTTTGATATGAATAAATTTGGTATTTTGGACTGTTGTCCTCATCTTTATTGTGAATAAACACAACGTCCCGGCCACTGTAATCTCGGGCTCTGTTTACGTGTTTTCTTAAATTACCTAATAATAACAGCATCTTCAGACGATTACTCCGTGCGAAATAAACAAATCTTAGAAAATCTTTCGAAAACAATACAACTGCATGCTTTAACACAAAAATATCATAAAATGTGTTCTTAATAACAATTAAGTTCATTTAAGATAATGCGCACGCACAATTTTATGCTAGGAATTTTAACAACTAAAGGTGAAAATTACACCTTCTAATTTCCTGTTTCGGGTCAGATTAAGGCCGTTAGGTAACTGATAACGTCATTTTGAAATTTCTGTTGTAGTGTTACGTAATGGACGTGACACGGAGCTGTGAGGTTAACCTAATGTATGTAATTAGCTCAGAAATTTTTAGGTAGAAATTTTCAGTTAGAGGAGAACAGAAAAGTTTAAATGATAATTTGGCATTGACACATGGCGTGGTTTGATTGGACGCAAAGGGGCAAAAAGAGGGGCGATGGGTCAGAGCGTGAATTGAGCCAGGGACAATGCGTTAATGGAGCAAGAAACGGATTTCTTGCTCTCGGCAGTTGTGATTTTTGGGGAAATAAAATACTCATGAGTAAAAAATGGCCTTGTCTTATTACTAAAGAAACACTCAATGGCACAAGGCAAGATATCCCTCAACACCCCAAGCTGGGTTCCAGACTCCGTGATATCATAAAACTGCCAGTCCACTGAACAGCAGCCCAGTAAACCAGGATCTCCCAATGTAATACCGGATGAGAGAGATAAGTATACTAAATATTTAGACTATTAACACATCATTCACTCCATCAAAAGTAAGAATCTTAACTTATGCAAATGTGGACATGTAATCTCTCCATTCGGATATGAGTGCCAGAGGTAACAAAGAGTTGACACGTCATCATCTCCATTCTGAGAAGAAGAGCGTAGTGTTACAGTAGTATAAGTAACTTCTTACATTTTATTGTTTAATACATTTAATCCAATTTTTGTCAATAAGTCTGGTGGTATTTATACTGCTTGGAGCCCCAATTGAACTAGTTGTAACGATTTCAGTTTGGATTAAGGGTAATAGTCTGAAGATGACTTATTATAAGGTAATTTAAAAAAGAAACATCTAAAATGAGCCCAAGGTTACAGTGACCTGAACCTTGTGTTTATAACAATAAAGATGAGGACAACAGTCTGAAATACCAAAATTATTGAGAAGCAGTGGTGTTTTCAACTAGTTTATCTCAATGGTCTGAGGCGGTCAGAAAAAATAAAAATAAATTGATCCACAGTACAACTTGTTATTTCCCCTCCAACCGACTTTTTCATTTCAAGCAAAATGTCTGCAATAAAAAATAATAAAGATGGCTGAATTGTATTTCCCAATTCAGCAGGAAGACGATCACCGGCCAACGAAGATGAATATTTTATTGCATTAGGGTTTCGTAAAACTACTTATTACAATTGGTACTCGACTGAGGTTTTATTTTTAGTAACATTCACATTAAGTATCGCCAAACTTACAATTGCACAGAAAAGGGTTACTTTTGAATGGCTACGATAAGTGGCAAATGTCCAGAAAGAATAGTCGAAAAATCAAGAGTGAGAAAAAACGAGACACAAGGCAGCAATTATGGGGCATCCTGCGAAGAAGAAGAAGAAGAAGGGTGAGAAGGAGAAGGATGGAGAATGAAGAATTGCAAAGAGCAGAAGAAGAAGAAGAAGAAGAAGAAGAAGAAGAAGAGAGAAGAAGAAGAAGAAGGTGAGAGAGGAGAAGGATGGAGAATGAATTACAAAGAGCAGCAGCAGCAGAAGAAGAAGAAGAAGAAGAAGAAGAGGAAGAAGAAGAAGAGAAGGAAAGAAGAATGAAGAATTGAAAGAATTGCAAAGAAGAAGAAGAAGAAGAAGAAGAAGAGAAGAAGAAGAAGAAGAAGAAGAAGAAGAAGAAGAAGAAGAAGAAGGGATGAGAAGAAAGAAGGAGAAAGGAGAAGGATGGAGAATGAAGAATTGCAAAGAATGAGATGAAAAGAAGAAGAAGAAAAAGAAGAAAAAAAGAAAAGAAGAAGAAGAAGAAGAAGAAGAATGAGGGAGAAGAGAAGGATGGAGAATGAAGAATGCTGAGAAAAAGGATGAGAATAAGGAATTGCAAAGAACAGTCGCACAGGAAATGAATACAATTATAAAAGAAGATGGTGCATGTGCTAATGCCGACGCCGTACACATCCACAGAACATCAAATGAAAAGGAAACACATCCATACCGATATAAATGGATTGGTTATTTGGTTGTTTTGTTTTACGGCATATCAACCATTTTCGGGTCATTTAATGTCGAACGAATTCATCTTGATATCCGGTTGCTTACAGTACCTACTGTTGCTTAAATGGTTACCCATCTAAATATTGAACAAGACAGAATGAATGTTATGCAATTTATCTACCTACCAGTACCCCCGTAACGCAAGAAGAATATGGCACAAGGCCAATTTTAAGCGGAGTACAACTGGTTTGATTTACGGTTTTTCATTCTCCGAGATTGGTTGCCTTAATAAAGCCGAATACCCCAATCAGCCCAAGTGTTTTTATACCTATTTTCCAACCCCTGCATACGAGCAAGGTGCGACACAAGGTCAAATTTCGTAAGCGAGGTTTAACAGGTTTGAATTTGGAATTTTCCTTCTCTTACACTGGTTGCCTAACCAAGATTAAAAGACCTAGTCTACCTAACTGTTTATAATGGGAATCCATACTGTCAGCGCTACATGATGATGATGATGAGGATGAGGATGAGCAGGATTAGCCTCGAGAATGAGGAGGATGAGGAGGATGTTGATGAGGATGATGATGTTGATGAAGAGGATGAGGATGATGAGGAGAATGATGAGGACGAGGATGATGGAGGATGGAGGATGATGATGATGAGGATGAGGATGATGATGATGATGATGACGTGGATGATGATGATGATGATGATGATGATATTTTGTTGAAATCGAATGGTTTTGTCTCCGTGTTATCTTATTCATCTTTCCAGTTCTAATTGATGTTTTTATTCCGACCCAGTTATGCAACTGCATCTCGACTGACCATCGTGGTGTCTTCGCAGATCCGTGCCTCTCAACTAACTCTTTAACAAGCGAATGTACGAGGGTGAGTCAAAAAGTAATACCATTTTGTTTAGGACAAGTATAATTACCAACACAGGAACATGTACCATACATAAAAATGAAGCTAGTTCTCTGTGGATCACATCCCTACTTCTCCACAGAGTCACCGTTTCTCTCAATAGCAATGTTCCACCTTCGAGTGCGAGCATGTATCCCTGCCCTATAAAATTCTGTTGACTGTTCTTTGAGTCATTTCCTCACGACAGATTTTACTTCCTCGTCACTGGAATAATGTTTGCCTCTCAAAATCACTTTCATGAAGCCAAAGAGATGATAGTCTGAAGGCTAGTGCCAAGGAAGAGAAAGTGAGAAGGTGGCTAAAAGAACAGTCAACAGAATTTTACGGGGCAGGGATACATGCTCTCATTCGAATGTGGAACATTGCTATTGACAGAAACGGTGACTATGTGAAGAAGTAGGGATGTGATCCACAGAGGTCAAGATTCATTTTGATGTATGATCCATGTTCCTGTTTCGGTAATTATACCTGTCCTAAACAAAATGGCATTACTTTTTTGACTCATCCACGTATATCTCCCCCGAACAGTCTCGTGAACCAATAGTTACGTCATTTGAGAACACAGAACATTCTGAATACCACAATGTGTGCCCAGACTTGACACATCAAATAAAAGCTTTCCCGTATGCACATCATTCATATGTCCACGGAAGGATGACAAGCCAGGCAATGGCAACAATAAAACCGGTCTACCCTGACCAATCATAAAACCAACTGTCAGCAACGCAAGTCGTTAAGATGTCACCCTCATATCGGATTGTCCCAATAAGGAGCTCCCAAAATGCAGGGTGACCAGAAAACATTCAACGATTTCAAGTAGACATACTTATTTACCAACCTCTCACGAGTAGGATGTTATTAGTGAAATAGATCCCTAATTAGGACTGAGCCTATACTGGTAGTGACCACCCCAAGCGGATTTAACATGCTTGAATTCAGAGAGTACCTAGACTGGTTGCCTAACCAAGGTTAAAGAGCCCAGTCTGCCCTACTGTGGCGTAGCGCCTTTTTTACCGGCACTAAATCGTATATGTTATATACTGGCATCAAATTCTATATATTATATAGGGATCGGCCCCTATATTTTTACGGCATGTGGAATTGACCAAATTAAAATAATTAAGTTTTCTTAAATAACTAGTTTTACAATGATATGTCATGAGTTTAGAATTAGGTAAACAAAAGAGAATCGAATGAATATTAGTTTAGAAATATTTTAGAAACAATAGAAACAATGGTTTAAAATCATCCGATAATTTATGTCACCAGAATTCCACAGATACCAAAATCATTCGATATTACATCATTGCAAATCACCTGTTATTAGAGGAATATTTTAGCTTAATGATCACAATAGACAATGACAATAAGAAAATTATAAAAAGGCCCATTTAGCTGAAAGACCAGGGAGACACGGACAGTGAGGAGCTTTCGCTCTTCCTGACTTGACAGAGTTGGAGCGGATGCTCCTAACTCGACAGTGGGAACGTCCGAAAACATCAAATACGACTCAACAGGTCCGTCTATTTTTTGTCTCCTATTTCTCTCTCTCTCTCTCTCTCTCTCTCTCTCTCTCTCTCTCTCTCTCTCTCTCTCTCTCTCTCTCTCTCTCTCTCTCTCTCGCTCAACAACAACAAATTTCAACTTTCAATCACAAGTTCCAATCACGGACAAAACTACTATCATGTTGACACAAGCAATCACACTAATATAAACATCATGTCACAGTTGTCACACACAACTATGCACAGACACAATCAGACTGCAACACCACTGAAAGAACAATGAAACTATTTTAATTGTATTTATGTATATAAAGTTTGTTTCCTTTATCAATTTTGTCTTCTTTTGTTACCTATGGAAACTACATTTCCGTAGTCCTTATACATAAAAATTGTGGGGACCCATAACTCGGATCTTCAACTCCTCAACTAAACACACACCAAACAACCACGGTCCCTACAATTATATAGCGCCTTCTTCGCTACTCTGAATCGTATACGTTGCTGGTACACTGCGGGTATCCAACCCTTAGACGATATATGTAGTGGTCGCTTAATGAAATCTACAACACATGGTATATAGTAGTTTTGACTTTATTTCTTCTCTCGGCTGTACGTGGTGGGCGGCGGGCTTGATAAGCAAATGACCGAGGGTTGACAATGACTTCTACTGCTGCTGGGATGGTGATCGGGAGGTGAAAGGGGTGGGTGCGCCTCACTGCCCGCTGGCAGCGATTGACCGCAAGCGTCGGTCACTCCGTTCGCCGTCCGCCGTCTGACTCTTTTTTATATTTCTCAAACGCCTACGCGTTTTCTTTGTTCGCTCTCACCAGGAAAAGTCCTTTGTCACCTTTGTCGTCCCCCTCTGTTTAATTCAACCGGAAATTTCTATTTCCGTTTGTACAATATACAACATTACTATTTACCCATAGCTGGAAGGAAAGTAGTTGGATTCATACCTTTCCCAAGGGGGGTATTAGCGCTATGTGAACTGTAGCCTTGTCAAGGATTTGAACTCTGGTCGACGAGTCCATTTCCTACGACTCTAACCAATACACCACATGTGACACATATATCTATTTAGGAAAATACGTTAAATTTCAAATATTCTTTCGATAACTAACAATATATAAAAAATAACAATAAATAAAAAGTACGATGTAAACGAAGAAAAGAACAATTTTTCTCTAATACTTTCTCATCTCTCGTTTCATTTTGAAAAGATTTCCATTACTGTTTAGACAACGCATTATTCATCCTAATATCCTGGTTAAGCTCTCTTAAGAAAAAGCGACTACACGTTCTAGAATATTTTTCTTTCTTTTTGGAATACTTTCTTTTTGTTTGTTCCAGCTGACGACAGGTGTGGCACTTCACTTCAGTAAAACAATCTCCATTGTCTAGTACGAGTAAAAAGAGAATACACTCCCAACCTGTTCGAAATTTTACTAAATTTTATATATACTAGCAAGAATATGCGCCCCCCACGAGGCGTAAGTATTTAAGTTTTAATGTAATGAAATATAATATATTAGAATGACTAACAAAATTAAAACGCATATAAAAAGGTCACACTTATCTTAATTAAGTGGTTTCTATATGAAATACTTCATAGGCGTGATTTTAATATGTTGAAGAATAAAACAATAATACTAGAAAACAATAACACCAAGTAATTAATAACTAAACCCGGTTTTGTTAAAACCAGTATGCAGATTATCCACACCATATATTATGTAAACCTTTATTTCTTAGTGACATATAAAACACATTGCAGGATTTTAAACGGACTAAACCGCGGGCTATTTTGGGGCAAATCTAATTCAGATTTTCATAGAGACATCGTTAATAAATAATATTTATTCTATGTATTAATTATTTTGACTATAAATTAACTACTCATTGAGGAATTTATGCAATTGCTGATTATATTGTGACGTAAGCAGTGACGTAGTTTCGGTTACAGACAGACACCAAATCTCAATTATAATAAAATCTAATTTAATTCAATTTAATTCTCTTTCCTTTTATTTATTTATGAACAATTTATAGACATTTTTCTTGCTCCTGCATTGCATTTCTTGAAACCTTAACACAAATCTTTATAACTCTGTGGACAGAATTGGTGTAGGTTTAGGTGAATAAATATTCAGTATTGTATTGGATTTTTTCTTTCTTTTTTTATAAAACCAGTGAAAATCTTCTCTTCGAACACGCCCACATAAAAAAAGAACATATATGATAATAATAACAACAAGATTTTCACTGGTCTTATAAAAAAGAAATAAAAGAAAAGAGAAAAATATTTTTTCTATTCTGTTTTTCTCAGTTTTTTTATGTAATAAGCTGATGAGACATGGCTCATATTGAATACTGGATGAAATAAATTCATTATAGCCAAATTACAGTTTGTTAGATTGTTCTCTCTTTGAGAGTGAAAATATTTCTATGTATATAATTAATTTATCAGTTATTATACATTGAGCTTGCTTAGGGATTTGTAAAAGTCATTGTATAATTCTATAAGTTTGCATCAATATGAGCATACATTATGAATGTGCAGGAGATATTGATGATCCCAAATAGAATCATCCCCCACATAACAGCCAGTTGGATTCTTTTACCTATATATATATATATATATATATATATGTATAAAGAGAGAGAGAGAGAGAGAGAGAGAGAGAGAGAGAGAGAGAGAGAGAGAGAGAGAGAGAGAGAGAGAGATGATTTCAGAGGATGATTTATTGATATTCAAAAAATATTTTCTACGTTTAAAATGTTTCGATTATTAAATACAAATGTGCCACACACACACACACACACACACACACACACACACACACACACACATATATATATATATATATATATATATATATATTATTGCGCTTGTGTGGTTTGAATCATGATACATGAATATGTACGCATCTGCCATTTTATAAAATAATTTGTCTTTAAAAACATATAAAAATGAAAACCATTCTTCACACACACACACACACACACCACACACACACACACACACACACATATATATATATATATATATATATATAATATATTGCGCTTGTGTGGTTTGAATCATGATACATGATTATGTACGCATCTGCCATTTTATAAAATAATCTAATTGTCTTAAAAACATATAAAAATGAAAAACATTCTTCAAGCGACCATTTAAGGACTCCCTAATGTTGGAGAGGAAGTCATTATAGTCACTATTTGCATAAATCTACTCAGGTCAATAACCTTAAGATTCCATATTGTCGTTGTTTTTCACAGACAACCTGTATATATCGATTTGAGATAACTTCTTGTACAAGTATATATTCGTATTTGTTGAGTTTGAAGAATGAAGAATCCTTAATATTAACGAAGTGCTACTTGGTGTATCTTGGCTTGTTCTTCTCTCTACTCTTGTGTATTTTGGTTCGCAAATACACTTACAACTTGAATGTTTATATAGTCTATGTGCCTCACATATACTAATTAGCAACTATCTACATCCCTCATAACACTAATGATATTAATAAATAGAGATTGTGTGTTTGTCTGTGTTAGGGTAACCTAGCGATTTGCTCTCCTTTCATCAATAAAGGACAGACAGGAACCTTGATATGGGAATTAAGCCATATCACTTTGGACAGGGGTATTCTGACAGCACAGACGTGCGGCAGCACGCTTGAACTAGTGACCACGTGCGTGAGCACGGTTGGGCTAGTTCAGTCACTTTTAGAGTACAACCATTTTCTACCCTGTGTTAAATAAGGACACTCAACAGAGAGTCGACAAAGCATTGGCCCCATAACACAAAGGACGGACCCATATGTGAGCACACTATGACCCAAGGACTGACCTGATACGTGAGCACACGTATCATACATACAGCGCCCATGTGACGACCACGCACATGACACACACACAGTTGAAATCTATCCCAAACCATCCCACTGTATTCCCTGCCAGTGAGAATAAATAAAACAAGTATTGTTATTGTTAACCATATTTCCCTGTTTTTATTATCACTTTGTATATCCTACATTTCGGGATATAACAGTCTGTCTGTAATCGAAACTATATTACTATTCAAGTCACAATTACAATGCTTATTTATGTCACTTTCTCCATGATTACATTCTTATTTAAACCTCAATTATTAACAAATTTGTTTTACGTTATTAATACTGTTGGCCTTATCTACATACTAATAATATGCACATCAAAATAGCGGTTTACAGTGTGATCCATCATCATACACTGACTCACACTGACCTACACGCTATCAAATTATCTCCAAAGTCAACCGAAATATCCCATAAAAATATCATTTCCCACATACTTTTCTCATTGATCTATACCACCGCCATTTTCCTACCTTGCCCAATTACCTTTTCACTATAAAAGAAAAATGTACAAGCATTTATCTCAATAAAATGTTGAAAAAGCTTTAGCCAACAATGAGGTGAAACATCAATTTAATTTCTTTGTTGTGTTGTTATATCCACTTTTCCCTCTATTTTCAACCCCCCCCCACATATATATATATATATATATATATATATATATATATATATATATATTGATTGCAAAGTCTTGTCAGGCGACTGCCACCCCTTCATTCATTGTCCGTTTGTGAGATTGTTTATGACTTTTCAATCCTGCCAAAGTCTTGCATAACTTAGAACATATCTAGTACACATAACGATTGGTGTTGACTGAGTTGATAGGTGTTGTATACGCATCACTGGGAACTTTCACGGGAAGCTTGCGACCACCAGCTTTTCGGCACACTTTTGTGCAGCAGGTACATAAAAATTCCTCATGTTGGAGATCATGCTGGGAATCAGGATGTGGCATGGTAGAGACAACAATTGCAATCGGGTAGCTCTCATGTGATTTCATGTGATTGACCGAGCCCACCTTTGACAACAGGGCCCAGTCACTCTCCTCACAGATCCACGCATCACCAGAATTGGTCGGTAGAGTTTCATGTTTTCGGCACGCTCTCCTGAGTTTTGCCCGGCCCACCCTTGCAGCTTCAATATATATAGCAATAGAAAAATCTTTACAGATCATTGCCGTCCCTCACAATCCTATAACTCCACCACCAGAACCTTTCCTCTCATGAGCCCTCAAATGACTCATCAAACCTGCTGCAGATCCAGAAAGTTTGATGCAAATATGATATTGAAATGACTTCCTTCCCATTGAATCAGATGAATCAGATGATAAAATTTCATGCTTATGCACCACCATATGTCTCTTACGACCAGAAGCCGACTTACAGACATTGCCACAGATAGCACAAAACAATACACACACACACACACACACACACACACACACACACACATATATATATATATATATATATATATATATATATATATATATATATAGGTTTTTTTTAAAGCGAATGTTATAAATATTACAACTGCAGTTTCTTGCCGTAGCAATACTTCAGGAAATTATTGCTTATTCCAGCCATCTTTTTTTATTAATATCCGGGTTAAACCCATTCTTAAGTACGTGGGTGTGTCACCCTACGTAATGCCAGAACCTACCTGGTACAGTTTATGCTAGTTCAAATGCCTACACTTGTTTGTCAACTCAGATCGCAAGTTCAATATCTTCCCTGTGTCTCTGCATTCCGCTATTTTTAGTTTCTCTTGTAAGCAGAGCATACAGGGGTTTTCGTTTCCTTTATGTGAAGGTGCCCTTTTTATTATTCTTCACTCTACCCCTGGATATCTACCATGCTTTTCTTTTAGCTCCCACACATATTTTGCAAGTGTGGTTGCTTCTCTGTATTTTCTATCCTTAAATGATAGCTTATGCTGTGATATCCTATGCTTTACAGGTTGCTGTAAATGTAAAGATTGTAATATATATATATATATTATATATATATATATAATAGTTTTCTTGAAGAATGGTGTGTATATTTGGTTTGTACCATGATTTTTGAATGCTTATCACAATACAAAGGAAGAACAGGTAACGAGTGTGTGGTACATTCACCTGTATTTTTATGGTTTTGATGATTCCTTAATAATATCATAGGAATATAATAGCCTCTGTGTGTGTGTGTGTGTGTGTGTGTGTGTGTGTGTTACTCTAACGAATATGAATTTCATGCATAAAAATACACCAAACCTAAATCTTTTATATTCTTTTAAAAAATCTTAACCCAGCATTCACTTTTCTTCCAGCTTGAAGGTCAAGCATTTTTGCTTTTCAAGGTCGATTGATTTTTCATCTTTCGATTCTTTTCTTAATGGCTGTAGATTTTAGAAGCAAGAGTGCATTTTGTATTCTCATTTATTACAAAATGAGTAACTCAAAATCTTATTCACATGAAACAAATTGTTTTAGCTCATAATTATTCGGGAAGTCAATTGAAAAATTCAATCACTATCCAATTACGACATGCAACACTTACCTCATGTTGTTATAAAGTGATATTACAAATGATAAAAATGTATGAGATACAATGAACTTTATTGGGTTATTCAAACAAGCAAATATATGCACCCTCTGGTTGCAAGTATTTAAGTATTAATGTAATAATATATTATATTAAATTAAAAAGGCTTATGAAACTAAATAAGGATGCAGATAAAAAGTTTATATTATTAAAGATTATACTTTTTACATACTGAAGTAATTTTCAATAGCTTTTAAGGAAACAAATCAAACTTTTTAATAATTAAATTATCATACTATGGTATAAATAAACTATCGATCATATGGAAATCCAACCTCACAGACAAGTTAAAGAGACGGTTCTTCCAGGCCGTTGTCATATCAGTACTGCTGTATGGCTGCACCACCTGGACCCTAACTAAGCGACTAGAGAATAAACTAGATGGGAGCTGCACAAGAATGTTGCAGGTGATCCTGAACAAGACATGGAAACAGCACCCTACGAGAAAACAGCTATACGGCCACCTACCACATATCACACAAACCATCAAAGTAAGACGGACAAGACACGCGGGACACTGCTGGAGAAGCAAGGACGAACTCATAAGCGACGTCCTCCTGTGGAAGCCAGCACATGGACAAGCCAGTGTGGGCCGACCAGCAAAAACGTACATTGATCAGCTCTGTGCGGATGCAGGATGCTGCATAGAGGACCTCCCGAGAATGATGAGCGATAGGGACGGATGGAGAGAGATTGTCATGGATATCGCGCTGAAAGCGCGACATGATGATGATGATGATGATGATGGTATATCCACAGGTTCTGCTAGTTAATATTATTGTTAAAACAAGATAATTATATTTTAAAACAAAAGACAGCTACTTCCGACTCAAAACTAATTCTTCATTTTTTTTTTTCTTTCGGGTTTTCTTGTTTTTCTTCAATGTGTCTATTTTTTTTTTTTTTTAATTACAGTTTTTAAATTTTGCGACCTAGTAACTAAATTTGCTGCTGACAAACATTTAGAAAGATTTATTGCCTTTCTCAAAAAGAAATAAACGTATTTAAACGAAATGTCAATAGATTCCATACCATCTAAATAGACTAGTTTTCTAACATAGATTAAAAGACCCGAGTCTGTCGTTCTATTTTTCGCATCGCTGAAAAGAGAAAATGGATTCGCGCCTTTGCCATTGGCATTAGCCTTGCCCAGGATTTGAACTCGGGTCACTTATTCCGTATTATTAATAATACTTTGATTTCTCTGATTATCACTTCTGTTTTCTTGTTTTGTTATATTTACGCTCGTCCATATGCTGCAATTGTTTTTCTGGCTGCTGCTATTCGTCATTCTTGTTTCTTTTTAATGTATTTTTCCAGTGCTTGAATTGTCGCCTCTACACAATCTTCAATGCTGGCGAAACCTTTTCTTCCTTCTTTTCTTGATACACACATTCTGTTTGTGTTGCTTCTCGAGTGTAATGCCTTGTGCATTGGTATTAGTTTTCTTGTCTTTTTGGTGCATCTGTCGGAGTCTCTTGTCCATTTTAGGAATGGTCCAGAGTATCTTACCAGGGGAACAGCCCAGGTGTTTGTGCCCTTGATGAAGTTTCTGCTGCAGTAGATTATTATTATTATTATTATTATTATTATTATTAGTTTTTCACACCTGCCGTAGCTGGTGGTTCACCGGCTGAGTGACAGCAAGTCTTCTCAGGTCTCTTCTGAGTATTATAGCCGATCACAACATTGCTGTAGTTTGGATGGTCTTGATTCATCCTCTGATTTCCAATTCACCCAAATTATTTTACAGAGATTTGGGGATCGTTCCAAGGGCACTAATTACAATTGGTACGACCTTCACCTTCATATTCCAGAGTTTCATTATTATTATTATTATTATTATTATTATTATTATTATTTATATCACTCGTTTTGAGTTTTTCACATTAGCGTTAGCTGATGGTATTTCACTGGAGTCTGAATGACAAGTCTCCTCAGGTCTCCAGAACTCTTCTGAATATTCTAGCCGATTGCAGCAGTGTAGTAGTCTGGATGGTCTTAATTCTTCCTCTGATCTCTAGATCCCCCAGTCTTTTTATTGGTACCGTTCCAAGTGCGCCAACTACAATTGGTATCACTTTCTCTCACATATTCTACAGCTTTTTCAATTCTCTGTCAAGGTCCAGGTATTTATCCATCTTTTCATTTTCCTTCAGCTTCACCCTGTTATTATCATTATCATTATTATTATTATTACCATTATTATTATTGTCCAAATAGAATGAATTCTCGGTTGGTTGTAGACCGTAAATAATAAAAAGCATCATCGATCCTATGCAAAATTAAATTTTCATTAAGTAAGAACTATATTCATGGTCCGAAATGTTTAACTCCCTCAGCTCTAAAATGATAAAGCGACACGTTTAAATTCGGCCGCTCTCACATCTGCTATTATTGTTACGAATAAAATCATACAGTTTAGCCGACGTTAAAAGAACTGAGCGATGAATTTTCGGCAGCTACTTAAAGATTTTCTTTTCAACTTTTGTTGAAAGTAAAAAATTAATCTAGATTAAGAAATACGTGAGTTATTTTACAAGGGTTAACTATTCCCACGAACTAATTGAATGCTGTTCAAAATTCTTGTCTAGACAACTTGTAGGTGTAAACGATATAGCACGTAGGGAAAAAAAAACAGCTCGTATTTCTAAATCATGTAATATTTGTAATATTTACGAGGTTTAGTTATGATATGGTTATGCGTGGTGTTGGTTTACAGATCTTTACAACACAAGTCTCTAAGTGTTGGTGGTTGGTTGGATTTTATGGCATATCAAACCTTGTTGAGTTATTTATGCCAAAGACGTTTAGTTTTATTCTTCTTCGGTATTCAATTTCTTAAAACTCGATGTCTTTAAACAAATTCTTAGAACTCTATTTAAAAAAAAATTTAAACCCATAGATAAAACCCTAACAGATACTACCACTCAGGTTAGGAGTGAACATGGAAGAAATTGTAATGAAAAGCTCCCCCGCACTCCCCAGACCTCCAGCATTGGAACTTCACCACTGATGCAGTTTAACGTCATATACGGAACAATGGAATCCTCAGCCCCTGTCTTCTACCTCATATATGATAAAACGGGTTATGGGGTTGCCATACGTGCAGTAGGGTGGGGACAATCATATAGGTACTAGGGCTTGATGTGACCAGCCGATTGATCAAACGTGTCAGTGCTGGTGTATGGCTGCACAACCTGGACCCTAACGAAGCGACTAGAGAATAAACTAGATGGGAGCTGCACAAGAATGCTGCGGGTGATCCTGAACAAGACATGGAAACAACACCCTACGAGAAAACAGCTATACGGCCACCTACCACATATCACACAAACCATCAAAGTAAGACGGACAAGACACGCGGGACACTGCTGGAGAAGCAAGGACGAACTCATAAGCGACGTCCTCCTGTGGAAGCCAGCACATGGACAAGCCAGTGTGGGCCGACCAGCAAAAACGTACATTGATCAGCTCTGTGCGGATGCAGGATGCTGCATAGAGGACCTCCCGAGAATGATGAGCGATAGGGACGGATGGAGAGAGATTGTCATGGATATCCGCGCTGAAAGCGCGACATGATGATGATGATGATGATGATGGTATATCCACAGGTTCTGCTAGTTAATATTATTGTTAAAACAAGATAATTATATTTTTAAAACAAAAGACAGCTACTTCCGACTCAAAACTAATTCTTCATTTTTTTTTCTTTCGGGTTTTCTTGTTTCTTCAATGTGTCTATTTTTTTTTTTTTTTAATTACAGTTTTTAAATTTTGCGACCTAGTAACTAAAATTTGCTGCTGACAAAAACATTTAGAAAGATTTATTGCCTTTCTCAAAAAGAAATAAACGTATTTAAACGAAATGTCAATAGATTCCATACCATCTAAATAGACTAGTTTTCTAACATAGATTAAAAGACCCGAGTCTGTCGTTCTATTTTCGCATCGCTGAAAAGAGAAAATGGATTCGCGCCTTTGCCATTGGCATTAGCCTTGCCCAGGATTTGAACTCGGTCACTTATTCCGTATTATTAATAATACTTTGATTTCTCTGATTATCACTTCTGTTTTCTTGTTTTTGTTATATTTACGCTCGTCCATATGCTGCAATTGTTTTTCTGGCTGCTGCTATTCGTCATTCTTTGTTCTTTTTAATGTATTTTTCCAGTGCTTGAATTGTCGCCTCTACACAATCTTCAATGCTGGCGAAACCTTTTCTTCCTTCTTTTCTTGATACACACATTCTGTTTGTGTTGCTTCTCGAGTGTAATGCCTTGTGCATTGGTATTAGTTTTCTTGTCTTTTTGGTGCATCTGTCGGAGTCTCTTGTCCATTTTAGGAATGGTCCAGAGTATCTTACCAGGGGAACAGCCCAGGTGTTTGTGCCCTTGATGAAGTTTCTGCTGCAGTAGATTATTATTATTATTATTATTATTATTATTATTATTAGTTTTTCACACCTGCCGTAGCTGGTGGTTCATCGGCTGAGTGACAGCAAGTCTTCTCAGGTCTCTTCTGAGTATTATAGCCGATCACAACATTGCTGTAGTTTGGATGGTCTTGATTCATCCTCTGATTTCCAATTCACCCAAATTATTTTACAGAGATTTGGGGATCGTTCCAAGGGCACTAATTACAATTGGTACGACCTTCACCTTCATATTCCAGAGTTTCATTATTATTATTATTATTATTATTATTATTATTATTATTATTATTATTATTATTATTATCACTCGTTTTGAGTTTTTCACATTAGCGTTAGCTGATGGTATTTCACTGGAGTCTGAATGACAAGTCTCCTCAGGTCTCCAGAACTCTTCTGAATATTCTAGCCGATTGCAGCAGTGTAGTAGTCTGGATGGTCTTAATTCTTCCTCTGATCTCTAGATCCCCCAGTCTTTTTATTGGTACCGTTCCAAGTGCGCCAACTACAATTGGTATCACTTTCTCTCACATATTCTACAGCTTTTTCAATTCTCTGTCAAGGTCCAGGTATTTATCCATCTTTTCATTTTCCTTCAGCTTCACCCTGTTATTATCATTATCATTATTATTATTATTACCATTATTATTATTGTCCAAATAGAATGAATTCTCGGTTGGTTGTAGACCGTAAATAATAAAAAGCATCATCGATCCTATGCAAAATTAAATTTTCATTAAGTAAGAACTATATTCATGGTCCGAAATGTTTAACTCCCTCAGCTCTAAAATCATAAAGCGACACGTTTAAATTCTGCCGCTCTCACATCTGCTATTATTGTTACGAATAAAATCATACAGTTTAGCCGACGTTAAAAGAACTGAGCGATGAATTTTCGGCAGCTACTTAAAGATTTTCTTTTCAACTTTTGTTGAAAGTAAAAAAATTAATCTAGATTAAGAAATACGTGAGTTATTTTACAAGGGTTAACTATTCCCACGAACTAATTGAATGCTGTTCAAAATTCTTGTCTAGACAACTTGTAGGTGTAAACGATATAGCACGTAGGGAAAAAAAACAGCTCGTATTTCTAAATCATGTAATATTTTGTAATATTTACGAGGTTTAGTTATGATATGGTTATGCGTGGTGTTGGTTTACAGATCTTTACAACACAAGTCTCTAAGTGTTGGTGGTTGGTTGGATTTTATGGCATATCAAACCTTGTTGAGTTATTTTATGCCAAAGACGTTTAGTTTTATTCTTCTTCGGTATTCAATTTCTTAAAACTCGATGTCTTTAAACAAATTCTTAGAACTCTATTTAAAAAAAATTTTAACCCATAGATAAAACCCTAACAGATACTACCACTCAGTTAGGAGTGAACATGGAAGAAATTGTAATGAAAAGCTCCCCCGCACTCCCCAGACCTCCAGCATTGGAACTTCACCACTGATGCAGTTGAACGTCATATACGGAACAATGGAATCCTCAGCCCCTGTCTTCTACCTCATATATGATAAAACGGGTTATGGGGTTGTCATACGTGCAATAGGGTCGGGACAATCATATAGGTACTAGGGCTTGATGTGACCAGCCGATTGATCAAACGTGTCAGTGCTGGTGTATGGCTGCACAACCTGGACCCTAACTAAGCGACTAGAGAATAAACTAGATGGGAGCTGCACAAGAATGCTGCGGGTGATCCTGAACAAGACATGGAAACAACACCCTACGAGAAAACAGCTATACGGCCACCTACCACATATCACACCAACCATCAAAGTAAACGGACAAGACACGCGGGACACTGCTGGAGAAGCAAGGACGAACTCATAAGCGACGTCCTCCTGTGGAAGCCAGCACATGGACAAGCCAGTGTGGGCCGACCAGCAAAAACGTACGTTGATCAGCTCTGTGCGGATGCAGGATGCTGCATAGAGGACCACCCGAGAATGATGAGCGATAGGGACGGATGGAGAGAGATTGTCATGGATATCCGCGCTGAAAGCGTGACATGATGATGATGATGATGATGGTATATCCACAGGTTCTGCTAGTTAATATTATTGTTAAAACAAGATAATTATATTTTTAAAACAAAAGACAGCTACTTCCGACTCAAAACTAATTCTTCATTTTTTTTTTCTTTCGGGTTTTCTTGTTTTTCTTCAATGTGTCTATTTTTTTTTAATTACAGTTTTTAAATTTTGCGACCTAGTAACTAAAATTTGCTGCTGACAAACATTTAGAAAGATTTATTGCCTTTCTCAAAAAGAAATAAACGTATTTAAACGAAATGTCAATAGATTCCATACCATCTAAATAGACTAGTTTTCTAACATAGATTAAAAGACCCGAGTCTGTCGTTCTATTTTCGCATCGCTGAAAAGAGAAAATGGATTCGCGCCTTTGCCATTGGCATTAGCCTTGCCCAGGATTTGAACTCGGGTCACTTATTCCGTATTATTAATAATACTTTGATTTCTCTGATTATCACTTCTGTTTTCTTGTTTTTGTTATATTTACGCTCGTCCATATGCTGCAATTATTTTTCTGGCTGCTGCTATTCGTCATTCTTTGTTCTTTTTAATGTATTTTTCCAGTGCTCGAATTGTCGCCTCTACACAATCTTCAATGCTGGCGAAACCTTTTCTTCCTTCTTTTCTTGATACATACATTCTGTTTGTGTTGCTTCTCGAGTGTAATGCCTTGTGCATTGGTATTAGTTTTCTTGTCTTTTTGGTGCATCTGTCGGAGTCTCTTGTCCATTTTAAGAATGGTCCAGAGTATCTTACCAGGGGAACAGCCCAGGTATTTGTGCCCTTGATGAGGTTTCTGCTGCAGTAGATTATTATTATTATTATTATTATTATTATTATTATTAGTTTTTCACACCTGCCGTAGCTGGTGGTTCACCGGCTGAGTGACAGCAAGTCTTCTCAGGTCTCTTCTGAGTATTATAGCCGATCACAACATTGCTGTAGTTTGGATGGTCTCGATTCATCCTCTGATTTCCAATTCACCCAAATTATTTTACAGAGATTTGGGGATCGTTCCAAGGGCACTAATTACAATTGGTACGACCTTCACCTTCATATTCCAGAGTTTCATTATTATTATTATTATTATTATTATTATTATTATTATTATTATCACTCGTTTTGAGTTTTTCACATTAGCGCTAGCTGATGGTATTTCCCTGGAGTCTGAATGGCAAGTCTCCTCAGGTCTCCAGAACTCTTCTGAGTATTCTAGCCGATTGCAGCAGTGTAGTAGTCTGGATGGTCTTAATTCTTCCTCTGATCTCTAGATCCCCCAGTCTTTTTATTGGTACCGTTCCAAGTGCGCCAACTACAATTGGTATCCCTTTCTCTCACATATTCTACAGCTTTTTCAATTCTCTGTCAAGGTCCAGGTATTTATCCATCTTTTCATTTTCCTTCAGCTTCACCCTGTTATTATCATTATCATTATTATTATTATCATTATTATTATTGTCCAAATAGAATGAATTCTCGGTTGGTTGTAGACCGTAAATAATAAAAAGCATCATCGATCCTATGCAAAATTAAATTTTCATTAAGTAAGAACTATATTCATGGTCCGAAATGTTTAACTCCCTCAGCTCTAAAATCATAAAGCGACACGTTTAAATTCTGCCGCTCTCACATCTGCTATTATTGTTACGAATAAAATCATACAGTTTAGCCGACGTTAAAAGAACTGAGCGATGAATTTTCGGCAGCTACTTAAAGATTTTCTTTTCAACTTCTGTTGAAAGTAAAAAATTAATCTAGATTAAGAAATACCTGAGTTATTTTACAAGGGTTAACTATTCCCACGAACTAATTGAATGCTGTTCAAAATTCTTGTCTAGACAACTTGTAGGTGTAAACGATATAGCACGTAGGGAAAAAAACAGCTCGTATTTCTAAATCATGTAATATTTGTAATATTTACGAGGTTTAGTTATGATATGGTTATGCGTGGTGTTGGTTTACAGATCTTTACAACACAAGTCTCTAAGTGTTGGTGGTTGGTTGGATTTTATGGCATATCAAACCTTGTTGAGTTATTTTATGCCAAAGACGTTTAGTTGTATTCTTCTTCGGTATTCAATTTCTTAAAACTCGATGTCTTTAAACAAATTCTTAGAACTCTATTTAAAAAAAAATTTTAACCCATAGATAAAACCCTAACAGATACTACCACTCAGGTTAGGAGTGAACATGGAAGAAATTGTAATGAAAAGCTCCCCCGCACTCCCCAGACCTCCAGCATTGGAACTTCACCACTGATGCAGTTTAACGTCATATACGGAACAATGGAATCCTCAGCCCCTGTCTTCTACCTCATATATGATAAAACGGGTTATGGGGTTGCCATACGTGCAATAGGGTCGGGACAATCATATAGGTACTAGGGCTTGATGTGACCAGCCGATTGATCAAAGGGGGCCTCTCCGACTGTCTGTCTATCCTGTGCAAGTTTCGAATTTATGTTGCATGTCATTGACTGCTCAGCTTCCATGATAGGGGGTTTACCTCTCTGCAGAGGTGCAGTCAGCGTATTCTACACCCCACACGAGTGGGCGGGACTCTAAGTGTCCTGGGTATGACGTTAAACTGCATCTAGTGGTAAGGTTCCAATTCTGGAGCTCTAGGGAGGGTGGAAGACCCCTTCATTTTCATTACTTCTCGGTCCACCCTGACCTGGGGTGGTACTACTTGTTAGGTTAAATAGCTAAAAATGAGTTCAAAATGTTAAAAAATTGTATAACCAACAAGAATGAATGTTTAAAAATTGTTGCATAAGATAACACAACAAGTGTTGACATGCCGTAAAATATACCCAAAACAACACTTCAGATACTTTGATGATTGCTTTGTCGGAACTTGAAAGTAACTGCTTCAATAGTGTAATATATAACTACTAAATGATGACAACCACGAGGATGATAACATATCACCTTGTAAAATCGAATAGATCGAAACCGTGGTAGACCCATTACCTTTTTCTTCTATTATTAT
>CM042144.1:86254434-86306934 GCA_023376005.1 Doryteuthis pealeii
AGAAGTATAAATGAAAATAGAAAAAAATAATCATGTAAAAAATAATCAATTTGAACTATATAGTCATGCGTAAATTACTTGTATTAAGAATAGTTGCTTGAAAATGATTATCTTTAGTTACTTAGAATCATATAATTTCTTGTAGAAAAATTGTGAATTCAGCATTAAATAAGGTTTAATGATCCGTTAAACCAACCATGTAACTAACCAATCAACCAACCAGGGAAATATAGGAAAAAAATTATATATATATATATATATATATATATATATATATATGTGTGTGTGTGTGTGTGTGTTTGAGTGTGTGTGTTTGTATATATATATATATATTATATATATTATTATTATTATATTTTTTGCTTGAAGGCAATTACAATGCGCATATCGCATAAAATTCGATAATTATAGAAGATGAATAATATTGACAAGTGAATCTCGCAAAGAATTACTCGGCGTGTAGAACATCGTACAGCAGCTGTTTCGACTTTATTAAGTCTCATCATCGATGTATACTAACGATCTCCCTCCGACAGAAATCGAAACCGGGACTTCAGCAGGATAGTCAGAAACTAACTGCCTCAGCCACCGATACAGCACCGAGAACTTCCTGTGAAATTAGCTTGTCAATGATACTGGGACGTCTCTACCATATGAGGGAAGGGAACGCTAAGTGAACAACAAACATGGTGCTTTATGCTCTTCGGCGAAGGAAATAAGATTTTGGGATGTTTGTTTATTTTTAGAAGCATTGATTTCTGTCGCATCGCTGATGAGACTTAATAAAGTCGAATGCTGTACGATGTTCTACACGTAATAGATTCACTTGTCAATATTATTTAATATTATCGAATTTTATGCGATATATATATAAATATTAATATATACTTTATTCAACAATGCTTCTAAAAATAAACAAACATCCCAAAATCTTATATATATATATATATATATATATATATATATATATATATATATATATATATAATATACTAATCTTATTAGTAAACCCTTGCGATAAGAAAAAAAAAAGCCCGAAAAATAATTTGTTAGTAAAAATATACCACCAAACTTCGGGTTGGAAAAAAATGAAAAAAAAAGACAAAGAGTGTCGCACCAACCGAAAATAATCGATTCACACTATAACACTTGGCCAAAAGAATATATATATATATATATATATATATATATATATATATATATATATATATATATATATATATATAACGCTAGGATTGTCTAAAGCTAAAATGTTAAAAGTGCTCAATACCTAATTAGAGAAAATAAGTCAGATTCTTGGCATAATGAGCTACTAAGCGAAACTATTAGTAGGTATATCTGACTCATTAGGATTAACTTTTTAAATATATATATATATATATATATATATATATATATATATATATATATATATATATATATATAAGTGTGTGTGAATGTTTATATATAATGAAAACTTTTTCTTCTGTTTCGTTTACGTTAGAGACTTTTGATATTTGATGTAATCATAGGAGAAAATATTACTCAGACATCTAGCTATTCATTTTCTCAATAAAAAAAAAATCAATCAGTTTAATTCACATTTCTGTTTCCACTAGATTTTTGCTCTATTCATAAATGCTCTCTCTCTCTCTCTCTCTCTCTCTCTCTCTCTCTCTCTCTCTCTCTCTCACACACACACACACACACACACACCTACCACCTGTAGTCATCGGTGGTATGATAGCTTTCTTCTTCTTCTTCTTCTTCTTCTTCTTCTTCTTCTTCTTCTTCTTCTTCTTCTTCTTCTCTACTTTCTGGAATAAATGTCTGCTTTTTTTCTTTTTTCATCTTCAGTTCTCTATTGTATTTGCCTACGGCCTCATACAAGAGCCAGTAATTGAGAAATAGTTCTATGCCCATCTGTCCGAGAGCGTCATTAATTTTCCTCGAAATCAACGTCTATTTTCACTCTGTCCATTCGGCTGATGTCTTTGTTCCGTTTCTTCATTTCAAATAAGTCTGAAAGATATTCAGCTGTTAAAATCAAATTCTTTGTTGATTCGGCAAAAATAAAATATCGTAGCATATTTCGGACAATACCTGTAACTTGACTGGTAGGCATATTGTCAAAAAATGAGCTGCGGTTAGATATTAATTCCACTTGACTATCAGGAATTTTACAAGTACGATACTGGTCGGTCGTTTTACTGTATATCAACCTTTTCGGGTAATTTAATGCCGAGTAAAATGATTTTGATAAACAAAAGATTATAGTTGCTTGCAATACCTGCTGTTGCTTAAGTGGTTACACAATTAAGTATCGAACAGGCTCATCACTGCTTAACTTCAGTTTTAAATTTAGTTGGTTAGGTCGGGTCATTTAATGTCGAATCGGGTCATTTTGAAAAACAAAAGACTAGCGTTGCTTACTGCTGTAGAGTAGCTAACACCCCTTCAGCACTCTACCAGATGGACTGGCTCATAGCCATGAAATAGCCTACAATTAAAGTAGATTAACTAGCTGAATGATATTTAGACTGACTTGCTGTTTAGGCTATACCAAATTGACCCTCCTCTATTTAGTGTAAGTTTTGTCTTGTTAATTGATTGTACTTATTTGTCCTGTGTTTGTATGTATCCGTTTGGCACCGGATGCTGATGGTTAATAAATGTATTAAGCACTCCATTCTTCTGCTTACCTTTAGTTTTAAGTTTGTTTTATTTTACGGTATAGTAACGATTTTCAAGTCATTTAATGCCAAATCAAGTCCTTTTGATTTACAAAAGCCTACGGTTGCTTACAATACTGCTGTTGCTTAAATGGTCAGCCAATTAAGTATTGAACAAGATCATTTCTGCCTAACTTAAGTAATTTAGCGGGAACCAATGCTTTCAGCGTGACTTGACAGGAATGTACAATAGTGGTTGTATTAAGGTAATCGATGTTTGCTTAGCATGATACACACTCGGGGTCTAATTTTACAAAATTATATATTAAGTTTATCCTTAGCTTTTATGATCTAACACGCAAATTATATACATACTGTCGGATTCATTTCCATTTTTCTCGCCTACATCACAAGATGAAAAATAAGATTTGAAGCGTGACAATATTTCAGGAAATTTATTCTCTGTGTTTCAAACTGGGAGAATATCGTACATCAATTAAAGACAAAAATTACTTCATCCCCAGATTAAAAATTGATTTGTAACAGTGATGAATTATATGATAATCATTATTTTCTGGGTTTTTCTGGCTTAGGCTCGTTGTAGTATATCGGACGTCGAACAATGACATTTCTTAGAGAACTAGTCTTGCAAACTTTTAAAGTGAAGATGAGGACTCGTATTCATATGAATAAAGTAAATCATAACAACTCTTCAAATGTTAATAAAGACTCAAATCGACATTGAATTATTAATTTATACCTTCAAACAACAATTTACAGATTTTCCTCCCTTGAATTTCAATATTTTCTGTGTTACTGAGGAAAGACATTCATTTACTAATGAAAATAAATATTCATTGAACTTTTTGTGGATGCCTTTTCAGAAGTACACCATTGAAAAAATAATGAAAGTTTATTTTAATTATAATATTACAGGTACGCCATTGATTTCCGGGCGTTCTTTGTTTCCATTATACTTGCTCTGCTATTATAATATTGAGCACTCTTTTTATACATACACTCTTCTTATTCGCTATATTATATATATATATATATATAATATATATATATATATATATATATATATATATAAGTGAATTATATCAAGTGTTACTTAGATAGGATTCAACCAAAATTGAGAACACAAACGTAAATACAAATATTTGTGTAATATCTTAACATGTATGGAATATGATAAATAAATAAATAAATAAACGATATACACCTTCATAAAATAAATTATTTCGACTTATCACATAACTATCAGAGCTACCTCGCATTACCAGGAATTTCAGAAATTGGAAATAAATATTTTGCCTGGGATATAAAAAGTTGAAAACAAACTTTTACACACACACACACACACACACATACACATATATAATATATATATATATATATTATTTTTTTACAATGAAAAAAAAAAAAAAGGAAAAATTAGAGAAAAAAAGAAAAAAAAGAAAAAAGAAAAGATAAGTATATGAATTTTTCTATGTGACGATTTTTATTTTGAATTCGACATGGCTACATTGTTGCAATATTCACCGGAAGAGAAACAGACAATATTGGATACATATACAAGGCAGGATTCAAACATTCGTTCTCAACAGACATTCAAAAGAAATAAGAAATTACAGTTATTCGCCCATTTCATTCATAACATAAAGAAAAAAGAAGAAAAAAATTATAACCACACACAAAAAAAAACTTAAGCACGTACATTTCTGATATACACCTCTGAAGATAAGGTTTCTTCTTTGGAATCGATAAGACAAAAATAACATCTTTTTGTTTTTATTTTTATGCGCATTGTAATTGCCTTCAAATCATTAATATATATATATATTATATATATATATATATATATATATATATATTATATATGTATATATATATATACTCATACACTTAAGTATTGCATTAATATTTAAGCTCTTCTGCTGCCACTTAATTTAAAGACAATTTTATGAATGTAGGCCCTTCTTTCCATGCAAACAATTATTTCTAGTTTATGGGTGACATTCACTAGATCTCATAATTAATTTTGATTATTCCTTAATATCTTTACACGTTATAAAAATTGCTATTGTATAAAAAATTTCGAAAACAATCTCACTAATTTAATTGAAATCCATTTTGTCATACAGAGATCATGGAATAATAATTCAATAATTCATATTTTCTTATTTAACGTTTTTAGACCCCCCACTAAAATTATTATATAACGCATATATTATGTTTTATATGTGCGCCATTTGTAGAGCTATAGATAATTTGCCACGTAATGATTTCGAGATACATGTTACATTGGCTTTAGACCAAACTGAACATTTGTCCCAGGAATATTTATAACCCGTACGAGTTACTCATCTTCAATCCTAAATAAATGTACAAATTAGTTATTTAAAAAAAACTTGATACCAGACACTTTGAAAATCAAACTTATTTTGAGATTTCAAAATAGTTGTTACTTTCTTAAGAAAAGCAAGAAGCAGGAGATATCCCGCACAAACAGTCACAGATGCAGACTATGCTGATGACTCGCACTTCTTGTAGATACACCGGCACAAGCTGAATCACTACTACATAGCCTGGAGGAGACAGCAAAGAACATCGGCTTGTATGTGAACTCTGATAAAACTGAGTTCATGAGCTTCAAAAATAAAGGAGACATCTCCACACTTGACGGTAAGCCTCTTAAAGCCAGTAGAACAATTCACATGCCTAGGTAGTAATATCTCATCCACAGAGAGCGATATTAATACACGAATAGGAAAGGCATGGTTGGCCACAAAAAATTATCAGTCATATGGAAATCTTATCCCACTGACAAGCTAAAGCGACAATTCTTCCAGGCTGTGGTTATATCAGTACTGCTGTATGGCTACACCACTTGGACCCAATCGAAGCGCCTTGAGAATAAGCTAGATGGGAGCTGCACGAGAATGCTGCGTGCAGTCTTGAATAAGTCGTGGAAACAGCACCCCACAAAGAAGCAGCTGTATGGGCACCTGCCCCCCCCCCATCTCACAAACCATCCGAGTAAGACGGATTAGGCATGCAGGACACTGCTAGAGAAGCAGGGATGAGCTCATAAGCGACGTTCTCCTGTGGAAGCCAACACATGGACATGCTAATGTGGGCCGCCCAGCAAGGACCTACGTGGACCAACTATGTGATGATGCTGGTTGCTACGCTGAAGAATTCCCAGGTGCGATGAATGATAGGGAAGGTTGGTGAGAGATTGTCATGGATATCCGTGCTGCTTGCATGACATGATGATGATGATGGTTATTGTTATAGATTTCCCCTTGGGTCGGTTGAGCCCGCTCCAACCAACGACTTCACCTGAGGTGAATTCATGGAAGATGTATGAAATTTACAAGTGGTCTCCAAACCATGCATGCATATTCGTCAGAAAAAGGGGATACCCTTCTTTGTCAGTTTTTACACTGACACAGACAAGTACGCCAAAAGACATTGATTCCTGACGATCATGGAGACGCCCTTTGGATTTTCTTTCCCTTTGGTTCCCCCTTGGTTCTGATACTGCTGGGTGTCAGACATGTCCGCCTTGAGTAAGCCTAACAGTAACTTAATTCCCGACGGCATGGCTCTGAGACTACCAATTTTACACGACCCTACTTTCCAAAAGTGCAACCTCTCTGAAATAGTTACAGGTTATATATGTTACCTTATTAGAGGGGGTCTTGGATAATTAATACAATATGAGTGAAGAAGGAAAGAAATATTTTGGAAAAATATTTTGAAAGAAAGAATTCATTTGGAATGTGTTTGTTTAAAATCTTTGTTAAATTCCATCAGAGAATTGCTGTGGTTGAATCTTTTCGGGAGAATTATAAACAATGACCAGGGGAATGTCGGATTGTTTTGTCTAAAGATTCCAGTGTAGCAATTTGACAATATACAATGGAATTAAAATATGACGTAAGAAAATAATCAGCTGATTATTGGTAAATTATAAAAGAAGGGTTGAATAGTCAAAAGGGAGAACAGGAGGAGAACGAGCTCAGACCACGAAGGGTTTATTAAGGTAGATACCACGATACAGATTGAATAAACCTATCAAAAATAGAACAGTCTTTCTTTGTTTCTTTCTTTCTCTCCACGCTGACAGCTGACAGACGAATGTCACAAATTTAGCGTATCTAATTTAAGCGATTCTGTTATTGTAACCTTCTTTCTATCTCTCTCTGCGTCAACGACTGCTACTAGAATTTGTCACAGTCAAAATAAACATTTGTTGGCAAGAAGTTGTGGAGTTGTTTTTAATCGACACGTGTTGCCAGGGACTGAGTTGAAGGGACGTTTCAAAATATTTATTTACTTCTTCAATCACAACTTATCTTTATTAAATCTGGTCCTTTTTCGTATCTTAATTATCCAACACCCTCTAATAACGGAACATGGGATTAGAGGTCAGCCGTTGTGCTCCTTTCTTACGATAATAACCATTACAGGACGGGCGCGTATTTATTATATATATTTGGTTAATGTTGTATTGTTGGTGAATGTTTTGTTTGTAAAGCTGAGTTTATGGCTATATATCTATTTTTCCAATTGTGTTCAGTGGCACCGATGTCGGGCGGTAGGATTTTACGGCCTGTCAGCCCGCGGTGGGTTATTTCATGCCGAAGACGTTTTATTTTATTCATTCTTGTTGGGTATTCATTTTTTTTCCAAACTCAATTTTTGAAACACATTTTTTAATTTTTTTTATCTATTTAACCCATGGGACTCAAATAGGTACTACCAATCTGGTGGATCTGGGAGTAATGGACATTAAGAGTACTCCACATTCCCCAGAGCTCCAGGGTTGGAACTTTACCACTAGATGCTGCTTAGCATCATAACCACGAAAATAAGACCCTCAGACACGGCCTTATCGCATATATATGATAAAAAGGGTTGGGGATTTGCCAAAATGACAATAAGGTTGAGCCAATGATATAGATGCTAGAGGTTGGCGTGACAGGCAGATTGGTCGGAGGGGCCCTCTCCGGCCGTCTGACGAGCCTAAGCAAGGGCCAAAGTGTAATGTTGCATGTCATGGACTACTCAGTCACCAGGGTTCCCTCTTTAAGCATCACGGACGGCCACACACGGCAAAAGGTGACCCGATCGGGGAGATTTTACCCCTCTGTAGAGGTGTAGCTGGTGTATTCTACTGTCTTAGCCGAGTCACCGATGTAAATCCTTTCACCATTAATGTTAGCTTTTTGATGGTACCTTTATATACCCCATTGATAATCAAACAATTCCATTTCAACGGATAGCAAACTGAAATCAAGATATCTATAAGCTATGAAGTAGTTTCGGTGTCAGAAAGACAGACACCGAACCTTCATTATATATAGACTAGAAGCATTGCCTGGGTAGAGTGGGAATTTTAAAAAGTTAGTCCCGCAGATCTATTATGACTGAATCGTGAGTTGGATCCTCGTCGGATGCCCCATTAAAATCCCCATGTAAAAAAAGACCTTGCATTGATCCAGTCATTCTGAAAAGAAACGTTAAAGTCTACTATTCAAAATATCAAATGCAAAAAAGAATTCTATTCTGTTATCATTTAAATTTAGTTTTTTAATCATCTTCAGAAATATAAATGAAATCTTTATTATTTTTGCTCAAAATGCAAGCTCTGGTGATAGTGAATGTGTCGTTAATTATTTTATACATACATACACACTACTGCCCTTTATATATGTATAGATAGATGTGTTTGTAAGCAAAATTTTATGCTAAGTCTTTTTTTGTTGTCTTTTGCTCTCTATCTCTATACATTGATAAAATTGAAGAACTTTTTAGCGGAATCTTTACATCAGAGGAATTTTTAAATAGGTAATTTCAAATGATTTGTATTGTTCTTTGAAGCTGAAATCACTAGTAAAACTACGTTAACTAGCGATAAGTTTCCATCAAAATTCTGATAGGTTTTCTCTGTATCCGAAGAGTTGCAATAACCAAGCTTTGATAAAAGCTAATTGTTTTTTTCCTATTTTTACCACATATTTTAGACGTTGATTTCTACTCTATCATAAAAATCATTTGTTGTTTTACATGGTAGGTGATAGCTTCAATGCGTTTATATTGTTTTACTTATGAATCAAATCGGTAAAAAATACACATGTGCCTACCGTTATATAACTCTCCAGTCTGGCTATATACGAGGGTGAGTAAAAAAGTAATGCCATTTTGTTTAGGACAGGTATAATTACCAACACAGGAACATGTATCATACATTAAAATGAAGCTGGTCCTTGTGGGTCACATTCATACTTCTCCATATAGTCAAGGTTTTTCTCAATAGCAATGTTGCACATTCGAATGAGAGCATGTATCCCTGCCCCGTAAAATTCTGTTGACTGTTCTTTGAGCCACTTCTTCACTACAGATTTCACTTCCTGGTCACTGGAATAATTTTTGCCTCTCAAACCTTCTTTCATGGGATCGAAGAGATGATAGGGATTATTCCAGTTAATTTTAGTTTGGTTTGGTTTGTTTTGTTTTACGGCATATCAACCTCAGTGGGTCATTTAATGCTGATAAAGTTTTGAAATAAATCAATTCTTAATGGATAATACAATTTTTTTATAAATACATTTTTCTATTTAACCCATAGATGGGACCCTAACAGGTAGTACCACTCCGGGTCAGATTGGACCAGGGAGCAATGGTGATGAAGGGGTCCTCCACATTCCCCAAACCTCCAAAACTGGAACCTCACCATCAGATAGAGTTTAACGTCATTCCCAGGACATGTAGACCCGCAGCCACCGCCTTCTAGCATCGATATATAAAAAGGGATTGGGGCTTGCCATGAGGGCAATAGGATTGGGGCAATCATATAGCTGCTAGAGCTTGACATAGCCAGCCGATTGATCGGAGGGGGTCTCTCCGACCGCCCGTCTAGCTTAAGTAAGGACCAAAGTGGAGTATTGCATGTCATGGACTGCTCAGTCACCTGGGTTCTATCCTTAAGTATCACGGGTCGCCACCCACAGCCAACAGGTGGCCCCATTGGGGGAGTCTTACCTCTCTGCAGAGGTGCAGTCGGTGCATTCTAACGCCCCACCGACAGGGCGGAGTTAATTTTTAATTGCCCTATATTAAATCCCAATATCAAATCCCACAGGTCTTTGACTAAGCCGATGCTACGTAAGCGTTATTATAACCGCTTGCATAGCATGAATTGCCAGATATTTAAGAGCACAAATGAATCACAGCGGAATAATTATTGAAAGCTTATACAAGAGTAATGAGAAAATAGATTGGAAACAGCATTGGAATAACTTCTTGTTAGAAATTGGATTACTCCAGTAACGAGGAAGGGAAATCTGTAGTAAGGGAGTGACTGTGGTCGAGACTGTTTTTCGAACATTGGATTTCACAGTCACAGGAGGCTCTGTGACTTCAGGGACACAAGAACTATCTAGTCTTCCGAGACTGCAAGGCTAATACAATTATACATAGTTTAAAATAGGGAGTTAATTTTCAATCACCCTGTATCAAATCCCAATATTAAATCCCACAGGTCTTTGATTCAGCCTACATAATAACCGATTGCATAGCATAAATTGCCAGATGTTTAAGAGCACAAATGAATCACAACGGAATTATTATTGAAACTTTATACAAGAATAATGAGAAAATAGATTGGAAACAGCATTTTAGGAAATCGATGTCAAGAGATAGCGGCTCCAGTAACATATTATTAAAATTGAACTATAAATATATAAACAAAAATAGAAGAATCGTTCAAAAAGTTATAAACCTCATTCAGAAAGAAGTGCTTTATAAAAGTAAACAAACTAATTCATATTATTTAAATTGGACAATAAATATATAAACAAAAATATGTGTTCAGACTATCATCTCTTCGACAGGGTTATGGTTGGGGTTAGGGTTAGAAGAAAGAAAATTTGAGAGTCAAACATTATTCCAGCGACCAGGAAGTGAAATCTGTAGTGAAGAAAAGGCTCAAAGAACAGTCAACAGAATTTTACGGGGCAGGGATACATGCTCTCATTCGAAGGTGGAACATTGCTATTGAGAGAAACGGTGACGATGTGGAGAAGTAGGGATGTAATCCACAGAGTACCAGCTTCATTTTGATGTATAATACATGTTCCAGTGTTGGTAATTATACCTGTCCTAAACAAAATGGCATTACTTTTTGACACACCCACGTAATACATTATTCAAATCATATTGTATATATTATATCATCATATAAATAAAATTACAAGAATCGTTCAAAAAGTTATAAACCTCACCCAGAAAGAAGGTCTCTGTATTTTGTTGATCATATAAAACTAGACAATGGACTCGTCGACGCGAGTTCAAATCGTGGACGACGCTGTTTGCATTTCACATAGCGCTAATAGCCTTGGGAGACGTATGCATGAAACTACTCTACCTTTAACTATGAGTAAATGATAGGAAATACTGTGCTCTTTAATCTTGGTTAGGTAACTACTCTAGGAGAAGGAAAACTCTGAATTCAAACCGGTTAAACTCCGCTTTAGAAATTGACCTTGTGTCGCATTCTGCTGCTGGGAATGGGTGGGTAAATATATATAAAACTAAACAAATCAATTCAGATTTCTTCGTTAATGTCTCTGCAGGTTAGGCCCACCACATAGGAGTGCAAAATATCTAAAAATTGACAAGACAGAGACCAGAGCAGTTATAAAGTACTGTAGCGAGAGAAATAACATACGACGGATCTCAAAACGGACGTGAATGTGCCTTGCGGAGAAAATAAGTGGGGGCCCCGAAAGGAAAGAAAATATGACTGCCTTAACACCTTTAGTTAAAAAACACGCGATCTAGGAGCCGGAAGAATTGGCAAGAATGGTTATGCACAGTTTTTCAAGATCGAGCTATGCATAAAACACCAGGCGCGACTGGAAAATGGTGAGATGCTTCGGAACATGATATTGAGGATACGTTTAGAAGGGCTGTGTTATTCTTGCAAGCGATAGTCTTTTTCGTCGGACTTTTGAAGTTAGAAAAGTGAACACTCGGATTTTTCCCTTCACCATGTGCAAAAGAAAGATATGTCACCCAAGGAAATCCACACACACCCACACACACCACACACACACACACACACATATATATATATATATATATATATATATATATATATATATATATATATAACATTCAAAGAAAGAAAATCTTAACAAACTGTTATCCCGTTATATTTTATTTCAACCAGAAACTAAACATTTGGGGATTTATGTGAGTAGTAAAGTAAAGTCGTCGGGGTGGCCTAATGTCGGTATCAGCCATGCAGTGAGGGAGTCTATCCTCTTTTCACTAGCGCTAGACAAGGAGATTATTTTTGCGTCTGAGGTGGAGCGCCACACCTACCATCAGCTCCTTACTTTACCGTACAGATCCCTGTATTACTCATACGCTGAGTTGGCGAGGGCAAATATCGAACTAGTAACCTTGTGGTTTCTTGCCAAACGCTCTACCGACTGAGCTAACCCGGCCATATTTATGTATAGAATAAGCAACGGTACCTTCATATTTTTTTTTGTTGTTGGGAGGGGTAAGTTCATTAGTAGCGTCTGAATGGTTCTAACGTTCACTAAATATATACACATGTATGCATAAAACACGCTTAAACATGTACACATGTGTGTTTATACCAGCACCTTTGAATTATGGGGCCATATGGCCTTTAGGCACCCCTTTTTGATCTCGATTAAGAAAGGGCATGTTTTTCTTTTACACCGTCAATATCCGGTTGTTTTAACAGACGATCTTTAGATTTAAAAAAATTATAAAACTAACCCCTAACCCTAACCCTAACTCTACCCCTAACAAACAACAAAAACGTGTCCTTTCTTAATCGCTATCAAAAAGGGGTGCCTAAAGGTAATATGGTCCGAATTTTTTAAGTTAGGACTTAGAATAAGTCCACATGCAATTTACTTTAAAAATTTAACTTGAAACTGATTTTATCTATTAGTTTGTCTGATCATGGATTAACAGAGGAGAGAGAGAGAGAGAGAGAGAGGGAGAGAGGAGAGGGAGGGAGTAGAGAGAGAAGAGAGAGAGGGAGAGAGAGAGAGAGAGAGAGACTAGCACGTGGAGATATGAAAATAAAATAAAGTGGAATAAACTAAACATAAAGGTATAAATTAATAGAAAGGGTCTCAGAATACTAATCGTCTGAATATATCAATTAATCTGGTCATGGGTTAAAAAGGGAGGGGGAGAGGTGAGTCGGCTAAGCACGTGGGGACAAGAAAATAAAAATAAAATTAAGTACTGGTCTGCCAATAATAGCTCTTTTGGACAAATCATTAACGCCTTTCAAGATTGTAACATCTTAAGAATTGTTAGAAAGCTTAAAAGAATAAATTTAAAAAATGAAAATAATAAGGATTTTGTTTAATCAAATTTGTTTGAATAAAAAGACGGTGCCCAAATATATATATATATATATATATATATATATATATATATATATCGTCGGTTCGAGTTCAATTCCTAGACGAAGCTGTTGACATTTCACATAGCGCTAATACCCTTGGGAAAGGTATGAATCCATATATTCTCTCTCCAGCTATGGGTTAAATAGTAGGACAGACTGGGCTCTTTAAGCTTGGGTAAGTAACCAGTCTAGGAGAGGGATAACTCTGAATTCAAAATTCCTGAGGTCAGTCGTTGATTGGGTTCGTGGCATTCCTTGATGCACCAATTATTTCCTATCGACTGTGCCAAAAAGTGTGGATGGTCCAACACAAGCCTTCACCACTATAAACAAATCACTGTGTTGGTTGTTCACTGGATGAACACTCATGCGTCGAAAATCGACGAGAGAGTCCATTTATATATATATGTATATATATAATTAATGTTGATATTATGATTTCACACTCATAACTTCAAGTTTCTTGGTAGTCCAATCATCAGATAGAAGTGGTTGATGTCAAAATGGTAAAATCAAATTGTTTAGCGTTTATATGCAGCGTTTTTCACGCGATGGGAAATGTAAAGCTAAAAATTGTTTTTTTAAACTGTGGCTTGTTTAACGTTTATGTGACGTGGATTGTATTCACGTGATGTAATGTCATGACGTTAAATTTGTATTTAAAAACATTATAATCAAACAAACTTGCATTGGTGTTAATGCACGCGGTGTTCAGATGAATTTTTTTTTTAAATAAATAAATAAAAAAAAAAAAAATAAAAAAAAAAGGAGAGCGAAAATTCATGGATCAATTAGGGTCAGGTGGTAAGTGACACAGTAAAAATTTGTTTAAATGCCTACATTTCGAAACGAGTTCACTTCTCTTATTTAATAAGTTATTGCTTGCATTTTGTAATATGCACAACTTTTCTCTAAGCAAAGATCGCAACATTGTCCGCCTTTGTATGCCTGGGCTTTTTTTATTATTTCCCATTTTACTGTAGGTGTTCTGCCCGTTTTTTCCTTGATTGCCATATATATTTTGATAAGTTGGTACTATTTTCATAAAACTTAAATTGTGGTTATACCACCGACTTTTCCAATTGTTTTCAGTGGCACCAATGTATGTTTTTCCTCGTTGTTATTTACATTGTCCTTTATAAATGATGTTGTTAGCCAAACAATTGTCACTTAATTTATATATATATATATATTATATATATATATATATATGTGTGTGTGTGTGTGTGTGTGTGTGTGTAAGGCGAGCCACACTGTCCCAGGACCTTTGACAGAGGGGTGCGGTTCATAGTAATTTGACACCTTTACCAAATATAGAGAGCACTGTTTTCCAAACTACTTATACACATACAGGGGGCGTAACGATATACAGGAGATTAATTCGGAATGACATGTTCAAATTCATGCTGAGGTTGTTTGCGTTCTCTTCAAACTAATGACATTGAAAAAAAAAGTTCGTAAAAAGTTATTGGCTGTGATGCAACAAAATCTTTAAATGATTCCACCACTTCTTTAGATCGAAAAGTTTTAACATTTAAAAATGTGATAAAGTGCCTAAAAAATCATAATCAGCAGGTGAAAGATTGGGAGAATATGGAGGATGTGGTAAGGTCTCGTATCACAAGTGACTATTCGGTCAAGAAAGGGGTCATTGGTGTTACGCAAACAGAGCATCGATAATACTTCAAACCACCTAAGTTTTTGGTGCTCATTGAGCTCATGAGGAACCCATTTGTCAAGCCTTTTCACCTTTCCAATACTCTGTAAATGGCGTGAAACTGTTGCACTGCTGACACCAAGTGTCTGAGACATCTCTCTGACGCTTTATCGTGGATTTTTCTCAACAACTGCCTGCAATTGCTCATTGTCAAGACTGCATGTCCGTCCTCTACCTTCTTCATCTTCACTGCGGAATTTCTGGAACCACCTTCGTACAGTCCGATCACTTGTGGATTCATATCCCCATGCTTTGTTGATATTGGCAGCAGTTTCGGAGGCATTGTGCCCAAGCTTGAACTCATGCAACATAAGAAGACAAAGTTCATGTTTAGGCATGTACATCTTTGAAGGCTCAAATTTTTCAAAAATACTTTCTATCTGAAAAGGAATAAAATTTTATTTTTGAGTACACATTAATTATACTATATGCAAAGATTCACCTGAAATAAACAACAAATTCTATGTTAAAATGACATTTCAAAACCGAGCATTTCAATCGGCCATTATTTTTGTAACAACCTAATGTATATATACATATACATATATATAGATACATACATATATAATACACGTATATATGTACATATATATATACACATACATATATACAAAAATATATACATGCATATATATACATATATACTTGTACATATATACATAAATATGTATATACATATATATATACATATATATTAATTAAACATTTTTTTGAAAAAACAAATGATGTTGATAATCGCTGACAGAATCTGTTTCAACCTTTAGCGGTCTTCTTCAAGAGCGAAAAATATATATGATGGAAAGACGTAATAAATAAATAAACCATTAAAAGATAGGACGGTACAAACGAAGTTTGTGTGAACGTTCATGTTCGGAGCCGGAATTTATTTAAATTAAAAAATGCATATACTGTGTTAAAAATAAAATAAATTTTATTTAAAAAAATAAAACATCACTAATCCTCTGAAAACTTTACATCTTTTTCAATTATGTTGTGGACTTTTAAACCTACTTTCTTATAGCTGGAATCATGAACATTTTTGATATTTTTATACATTTTTTATAGATTTTTACAACAAACTCTTTTGAGTTTTCCATTCATAAATGGCTCTTGATTTTTAAAAATAAAATTTATTTTACAGTATATGCATTTTTAAATTTAAATAAATTCCGGCTCCGAACATGAATGTTCATACAAACGTTCGTTTGTACCCTCCTATCTTTTAACGGTTTATTTATTTCCGTCTCTCCATCATATATATTTCGCTCTTGAAGAAAACTGCTAAATGTTGAAACAGATTCTGTCAGCTATTATCAACATCATTTGTTAAAAAAAAAATGTTTAATTCATACTGTCGGATTCACTTCCATTTACTTACATACATATATATATATATATACAAATATATATATATATATACATATATATGTATATATATATATATATATATATATATATATATATATATATACATACATATATATACATATATATATATATGAATATATATATATATATACATATGCATATATATCCATATCCATATATATATACACACACGCGTGCACACACACACACACACACACACACACACACACACACACACATATATATATATATAATATATATATATATATATATATATATGTTGTTAGCTTGACAGAAATATCGGCTAATTGGAATCAAATGAGGTGTTGTTCTGTTCTCTATCTAATTTAACGACCCCCAACGGACATGAACATTATCAGCGAAAAGGAATGCGTCCCAGCTGATGATAAGGTAGGCAAGGTTTATGATTGTTTTAATTCCTCTTCGTAGGAAACTCTCAAGGATCATTTGGGCTGCGAGGCAAACGTTTTCATGCCTTTTCAATTTACTCTTAAAAACACACACACACAAACAATATAGCTAGAAGTACAGATGAGCTGAGGTCGGCAAGAAAGAATATTGAACCCACACACGCGCACAAGTATAATTCTTGCCATAAGAATTTACACAAGTAAAATCAAATTTTGTATGCAATGTGCATAAAACTTTTTGCATTTATTTGTTGATTCTGAATGTTAAATGGGCACAGATGTAGAATAGCGCGCAAAAGCTAATATCATTAGAATCGCATTTACGTATAAATAATATTAGGTATCGGAAACTCCCGAAGTAGCCTAATCCTAACACCTCAAATGTTTCGGGGATTTCCGTTAGATATAATGGTTTGATTTGGTTTGTTTTACGGCATATCAACCTCAGTGGGTGATTTAATGCCGACTAAGTTTTGAAATAAATACATTCTTAATGGATACTCAATTTTTTTTATAAAGACATTTTTCTATGTAAACCATAGATGGGATCCCTACATGTACAACGACTCCGGGTCAGAGTGAACCTGGGAGCAATGGTGATAAAGGAGTGCTCCACATTCTCCAGACCTCCGGAATTGGAGACTCACCATCAGATAGAGTTTAACGTCATTCCCAGGACAAGAAGAACCTCAGCTACCATCTTCTAGCACCCATATGATAAAAAATGCTGGGGCTTGCCAAAAGGGCAATAGGGTTGGGGTCATATTGGTGCTAGGGCTTGACATGACCAGCCAATTGATCGGGGGGGGCTCACTGACCGCTCGTCTAGTCTAAGTAAGGGTCTAAGTGGAGTGTTGCATGTCATGGACTGCTCATTCATCAGGATTCCGTCATTAAGCATCACGTGTCGCCACCCAGGGCCAGCAGGTAAGTCCGTTTGAGGGGGTCTTACCCCTCTGCAGAGGTGCAGTCGGCGTATTCTTAGGCCCCAGATGCCAGAGCTGTAAATGTAATGAATGTATGTATGTAATGATATTATCTCTTGTGCGCTATTCTGCATTTATCTCACTTTGTGATTTGTAAAAGGTTTTATTAATAATGGTAGTAATGCAGAATAGAGCGCACGAGAGAATATCATAAGAATCACATTTTAGGTATAAATAGCATTAGATTATGGAAACTCCCGAAGTAACCTAGCCCTAACTCTAACCCAAACGTCTCAAATCGTTTCGTGTATTTCCGTGAAATGTAATGCTTTTTATATGTAAGTAAGTAAAGTAAAGTCTTAGGGCGGCCTAAAGTCGGCATCAGCCAGACAGCGAGGGAGTCTATCCTCTTTTTACTAGCGCTAGACAAAGGAGATTGTTTTTGCGTCTGAAGTGGAGCGCCACACCTACCATCAGCTCCTTACTTTACCGCACAGATCCCTGTGCTACTCATACGCTGAGTTGGCGGGGACCGATATCGAAGTAGGAACCTTGTGGTTTCTAGCCGAACACTCTACCGACTGAGCTAAACCGGCCCCCTTTTTTATATGTAATCTAATGATATTATCTTTTGTGCACTATTCTGCATTTGTACCGTTAAATGGAAACGGAAAATTAATTTAACAGCATTAAATTGTTAAATGTAAAATGAAATTTATATTTTTCTAAAATTGAGTTTAGAATCAATCTTTGTGATCCTTTTACTAAATCAACAAGATTTATAGATTGTTCTTGTCTCGCTGTCAGTCGGGCACATATTTTGTCAGTTTCATTTTCATTGTAACAGCACGAGAAGTTGCTCACTTTGATTTGAATGCTACTAGTAATAAGATTATAAATCCTTCGAATTAAGACGGCATAAGTTCTAAGAGACCAGAACCATTAAGATATCGCCATTAATACCAGCCCAGGAGGAAATAACAATTTGGAAAGTGTAATTTTAACTTGGATTTCCTTTCTTTATACCTAATTTATTTTATACATTTATTCTATTTTGTTGTTATTGTTCTACCATTTTAGTTTATGGAGGCGCGTGGCATAATGGTTAAAGTCGAAGGAAATCGACTCGTCAACGCGAGTTCAAATCCTAGACGAGGCTGCTTGCATTTCACATAGAGCTAATACCCTTAGGAAAGGTGTGAATCCATATATTATCCCTCTAGCTATGGGTAAAATAGTAGGAGAGACTGGACTCTTTAACCTTGAATAGATAACCAGTCTAGGAGAAGGAAAAACTTGAAAAACGAGGTGAATCGTTGATTGGGTTTGTGGCTTTCCTTGCGCATCAATTCTTTCCTATCGACTGTGCCAAAAAGTGTGGATGGTCCAACACAAGCTTTCACCACTATAAACAAAACATTGTGTAGGTTGTTCATTGGATGAACCCTCATGTGTCGAAATCAATGAGAGAGTCCATTAGTTTACGGTCGAGTGTCGACTGTATCAAAGAAAAAAATCAAGTACAAGGACACAGAAGACCACAAAATAAAACATTAGTTAAAATTGAAAACTCTCTTTGTTCTTACTTGAGACTGTTTATTATTTATTCCTATGCTGTATTCATTATAATATAAAACGACTTAATCACATAGAAAACCTGCACCAAATGTGACAATAATTAAACTTTGTTATATAACAGCACCCGTGTTATATTACTAAGGATTAGTTTAATATGGTATTCAGCTGAATTGGGTGAAATTTGAGTTATGAAGAGAGCTTAGTGACTTAAAAGAAGAGCATTATATATTTTACAAGACTGATACTGTTGAGTATTAAGCGACTAAGCATTGGAGCTGATCTGAATCGTAGTATACTAAGTTTAGTTTAGTTTGGCGGAACGCCATACTAGTAGTGTATAAAGTGAAATCTTGATTAGTATCTTTGTAAATCCAATGGAACTCTTGTTTCTTTTAATTGCTGAAAGGTTATAGGCCCGACCAAGATGAAAATTACCTCGACCCAATGAAAGGTAAATACTATTTCACATTTATCCTTCAGTTCCAAACAAATTTTCAATTTTCTTTTTGTTGTGACTGAGTTATGAACAACATTGAATCCGACAGAAAGATTAACAGAGGTTTATTAAACTTTGGTACAAAAGATATAAATAAGATAGAGTCAACAACAGTAATTAAAATCTCTGTAGCTACTACTCGACTACTCGACTAATACCTTCATGTTGTCCGTATTATGAGAGTGAGTAAAAAAGTAATGTCATTTTGTTTAGGAAAGTATTTTACAACACATCAGTGTAATCCGTTAAGTTTGTGAAATAAATTTTCTTAAAGTAATAAGTTCTGAACTATAGAATCTTTTAAGTGAATAGTCCTGAGTTATAAATCCTACGTAGGGAGCAATGGTGATGAAGTCCAATAAATTCAAATGTCCTCACCATCACAAGGTTCAAAACAATTGATAGTTAAGATCCAACAGCCTTATAAATATTATAAAAGCAGAGTACTTGCCAGTGAGGGTAAAGAGTTGGTCAATAATTAACGCAAGGCTATAAGTGAAGCCCCAGAGGGGGCCTCTTCATTTTATTTAAAAAAGTCCAACAGTGTCATACATCAAAATGAAGCTGGTCCTCTGTGGATCACATTCCTATTCTCCATATAGTCAAGGTTTCTCTCAATAGCAAGGTTCTGCATTCGAATGAAATCATATATATGTAAATTCTGTTGACTGTTTTTTGAGCCACTTCTTACTACAGATTTCACTTCTTTGTCACTGGAATAATGTTTGCCTGTCAAACCCTCTTTCATGTGGCCGAAGGAATGATAGTCTAAAGGCGCTAAATCTGGTGAGTATGGAGGATGCGGTAAAGTTGTCCACCCGAATGAGGCTATTTTCTCCCTTGTCCTGATGTTTGTGTGCGGTCGAGCATTGTCATGCAGAAGGAGGACATTGTCGATTGGCAAGATGGGTCTTACTCCTCGGATCCTTTCACTGAGTCTCGTTAGGGTCTTAATGTCGGCCTTAGTTTTATAAAAAATTCACATGAAATAAAGAAAATGGCATTACTTTTTGACTCACCCTGGTACTATTTCTCATTCACCCCCAATTCAATCACATTTTCAATTTTCATTTTTTGTGACCGAGTTATCAATAAACAAATTCAATCCGGAAGAAAGATTAACAGGTTTATTAAACTTTGATAAAAAATACATAAATGAGATAATCCAACGAGCAGCTCTTCAACAACAGTAATTAAAATATCTGTAGCTACTACTCGACTACTCGACTAATACCCTCGTGTAGTCCACATTATTTATGTGTTTCGCTGGACGAGTAAGCTTTCTTGTAGGGAAATATATTCCATCATTTTCATTGATTGATTAATTTTAATGCATATCAACGCGTCTAGGGTTATCTTATACCTAGAGTTTAGGGATTAACGTTCATATTTACATTTTTTTGTAATTGTTTCTTATGAGTTTTTTTTTTTGCATATGCCCCTATCGAATACGTATGATTTTTATAAACAGCTTAATTTGATTGATAGATATTTGATCCTGACAGGTACAACCACTCCGCGTCAGAGTGTGCCGGAGAGTAGGAACAACGAAGGGGTAACCCATATTCCTCAGATCTCTGGAACCGGAGCCTTAGTATTAGATGCACTTTAGTCTTATACCCATGACACCCGCTTTCTTTGGGGGTGTCAAACTGTTGGAATATTTGTTATATATATATATATATATATATATATATATATATATATATATATATATACCACACGAGCAGGACACGACACAAGGCCAATTTCTTAAGCGGAGTTCAACAGGTTTGAATTCAGAGTTTTCCTTCTCCTAGACTGGTTACCTAGCCATGGTTAAAGAACCCAGTCTGCCCTGCTATTTACCCATAGCTGGAGGGAGATTAAGATTCATACCTTTCCCAAGGGTATTAGCGCTAAGTGAAATGCAATTACCACGTCCATGATTTGAACTCGGGGCGACGAGTCCATTTCCCATGACTTTAACCATTACACCACGCACTTCCTATATTTTGTTATATAAGGTGTGCGGTAGCTCACCACTGAATTTATGGACTCTGCGTGGGGGTTGTATTAAAGCCAGCAATAAACACGCTCGGATACGTGGTTAATTAACTACTCAATCACCGATCTTGAAAGCCATTCATTTGCTCGTATTTGACACTGACAAACGGATCAATAACCAAGGACTCTGTTTAACACAAGGATTTTTCACAAAGGAACAACCAAGGATTCTGCCTAACACTAAGAACACAGGGATTCTACTAATACAAATAAACAAGGGATCTCCACTGTAAAACGGCCACAAAAATCGTAGCACATACCCCTATTCAGGGGATACATTTAACGTATTATGTTAGGCTAACAGGGCTATCACAGACACGAGCGAACCAATCCAGCAAAAATTATACAAAGATAAAAATTAGTCACCCTTTTTCTCTGAATTTTTTAGATGAAGCTTGATAATTACTATTTTTTCTAATATTCGGATTATTGATCTCATCACATTGTTATCTGTACACACAATATGAGTCTAGGTAAAAAATCATACATAAGTAAATAGGTAGATATTCTAGGCAAAACAAGACATCAGGTTTATAAGTTCACAAAATTCCAATTGCACACATAGCCTAGTGGGTAAAGGAGTTAAATTACGACAGTTCTAAGTGACAGTTATCTCTAGACTGCAGGTTCAATCCTGGTAAGTGGCAGCAGTAGCATAGAATAATATCTAACACATCTTAAAGCCTGTACCCCAGCTATGGTTAGCGGAATGAGAACAGGATACCCTCGTGGATTGAATAAAGGGTTGGGTTCAAAGTTCCGTGATGGCCCCCGATTACGACAAGAAGGTTCCTGGGTCGGAGATTGTTCCTGAGTCCGAAAGGGTTCCCGAGTTCGACAAGAAGTACCCGAAGAAGGCCAGAGGGCGCATCGGCCGAAACATTGTACAGATAACAACGAAGATGGGGACAATAGTCCGAATAATACAAATAATACTAGTCACCCTTTGTTACGATTTTTGTGTTCATCCTTTAGGCTTCAAGCAAGAGCGCTGTCCAGCGGAGATCCTTTGTGTTAAGCAGAGCACGACCCTTAGTGAAGAATCCTGTGGTTGCTCCTTAGTGTTCCTCAGTCTTGCAGGTCCTTCGTCAATAAGTGCAAATGGACACCTGTCAATATTAACCGATTAAGTTGTTAACCAGCCACGTATTCGGGCTGTTGATTGGCTGAGGTTTAAACCACGTGACCTCGCTTAGTCTATAAATTTAAGTACCTTATATATTAAAATATTCCAACACCCTTTAATTTCCCAAATATATGGAATGTCTACTCAGTTTTGTTAAGGTGTCCACGTGGCGTAGTTGATAACGTACTGTTACGAGTAAATTGTAGTAAGCGAGTTCGAAATCCAGTTGTGCTATTACTTTCACTTTCCAATGAATATACTTTATGAATATCAGCGAAAAAAAAACGGGCGGTATAAAAATAAATTTTTGAAAGATATTACCTGAGAAGGGTAGGAAAAATTGAATAAATAAGATAAAACGCTTAATGTTAAAAAAAATAATTCCTTACTTAAAAAGATCATATTCAATTCGATCCACTGAGATATTTGTTTTGTTTTACGACAGTAAGGACCTCCTTCTAAAAATTTCTGATTTAATTATTCAGACTTTTATTTTTATAGAAAAATCTAAAAATCGTACGAATAAAATATATTTTGTTCGGGTTTCAAAAAAGGAAATAAGGGGGTGGGTCGACCTAGTAAAAAATATTTCCCCTAATATATTTTAGGAAAATCTATTTTAAACATAAATTCATCTAAAGGTGAATAAGTATCAAAATATTCGTGAAAATTTGACTCTTAATTGATTTTTCATAGATTTAAAAAAATTTACTGTGACGTAAGCAGTAACGTAATTTCGGTTACAGAAAAAGAGATCCCGAATTTCCATAATTAATAGATATGAACCCCTCCTCTTTCAAGTCATGTGTTCAATAGTACCACTAATATTTTTCTACAAGGATGGCTTTGGCATTAAATAAGCCACGAAAGTTGATATGCCATGCTTTTTGTTGAACTCGAGTTCAACAAGAAACACGTGAAGAATGTCGGAGGACACTTCGACCGAAACGTTGAGTATACAATATTAAAGATGAGTAAAACTGTCCAAAAATTCCGAATAATACCAATTAGCCATGTCTAATTCAGACAAATACTGATGAGGATATTGGTTAGTTGGTTGGATTTAACGACATGTCAACCTTGTTATGTTATTTTATGCCGAAGACTTATGAGAGTTTCCAATTTATATGCCATACATTTTCATGAGATAATTTCAATATATTTTTATTAAATGAATAATAATGATATTTTTTAAAAATTAAACCAAAAAGAAAATACTGAGGAATAAAGATTCTTTACAGGAAGGGATTAAAATATTTACATTTACTTGACGATAAAAACCTAGGGGTGGCTTACTTTTAACGCTTTCAAACCATTAAAAGGGTTATTTGTTGATAAAAACGCTTTCAAACCGGTAAAAAAATAATTTAAATATCGTACATTATTTACATTTACTTGTCGAAAAAAGATGGGCGGTGGTAAATATCGCTTTCGTATCACATCAAATTTTCGGGATAAACGCCTTCAAACAGTTAGGAAGTTCATAAGTTGCACGGGTCGGATTTTCAGCAGGTGGGGTGCAGAGGCCAGGACGCGCTTATCCGATATGCATCAATAAATTTATTTCACATGCATTTTCATGTCAAGACAATTTCCAGTATATGTTTTAAGTTGATTTATTTGCCATACATTTTGATAGTAAGACAATTTTAATATATATTTTGTTTAATTAAATGTATTTGCTATGTATTTCATATTAATCTAATTTCCAATATAATTTTTTCGGTAAATTGTTTCATTCATTCTTGAATATTCTTTGAATATTGAAAACGTTATTTTTTTTCAGAATAGAAGGTGTGTCAAAAAGTACAAAAATCGATACTTTTTGACACACCTTGTACTTTAGAACTGACTGTGAGAACCAAAAGGCTTTCTGACCAGCTACTCCACAGTTATTGAATAGATCTAAAATCGTCTCTGATTAAATAGATTTCCATTCATGCAAAATCGACAAATCTACATGTAACAGAAGGTCGCAAGTATGGGGCTTTTGTTTGGTTTTGGTTTGTTTTACGGCATATCAACCTCTTTGGGTCATTCAATGCCGACAACATTTTGAAATAAATTCCTTCTCAATGGATATTCAATTTTTTATAAACATATTTTTCTATTTAACCCATAGATGGGGCCATAACAGGTACTACTACGCCAGTTCCGAGTACTCCAGGGAGCAATGGTGATGAAGGAGTGCTCCACATTCCCCAGACCTCCAACATTTGAACCTCACCATCAGATAGTTTATCATTATTCATTTACTAAACTCTTTATTTAATCTATTGGGATAGATTGTTAGCATTTTGTTTTGAAGGCTCATGATTACGTCATTAAGGTTCCCGAGTTCGACAGTAAACACTAGAAGAAGGCCAGGTGGCACATCGCCGAAACGTTGTGTATATAACAATAAAGATGAGGACAATACTTTATCAAACGACATGGCAAGAAAAGGAATTCTATTGAAGAATAAGATTGTGTTGTACAAAATAACTTTCTTTATTCTTAGGCTACAGAAATATTGACGCACCTATATTGTTGGCTTCTTTCCGTCTACGAGAGACGATCGAGCAGTGTCCAGATTTTTAACTACGTAGCCTGGGCGAGTTCATATGGAGGATTAGCTGTTGCCCAAGCAGCAAATCTCCCCTCTCCACACTGCTGCTGTGATCTAAAAGAAAGGTAAGGAACCAATGCAGTTTGGCAGTGGTAGTTTTTTATTTTAGTGAAATAGATCACTCATTATGACTGAGACTATTCTAGTTGTGACCACCCCAAGTGGAGTTTAACAGGTTTGAATTCAGAGGGTTTTTTTCTCCTAGACTAGTTGCATAACCAAGGTTAAATTGCCCAGTCTGCCCTACCATCTTGACATAGCTGGAGGGAAAGTACTTTCCCAAGGGTATTAGCGCTATGTGAACTGTAGCTTCATCCAGGATTCGAACTCAGGTCGACGAGTCCATTTCCTACGACTCTAACCATTACACGACGCGCCTACATTAATAGTGTTGCAGTGGTTACTGAGTAGCACAATATTTCAGTATCACATCACCTTAGGGACTCCGGATCCTGTTTTGCTTTCAGGGTTTACTCCCTTAGCCTTTCCCTGTGATGGGGTAAAGCCGCTAGGCAGCGGAGCTTTTGTGTCGACTTTTACTTGACGCACCTATGTAAATTAGCGCTATTATAATGGTTAATGCTGAACTGGTATCGATCTGGCTTAACTATCAGATGGAAACAAATATCGTAATAGAAAAAGCAATTATTTTTCAGTGTTTTGAAGCCAATATTGATTAAATGAACATGAACGAATAATTTCAATTTTCCTAATTTTTATTTTTTAATTTTTTTACATTTAGATAATCAATGAAAAAACGATTATACAACAACGTGCAGGGCTCATTATAGATATCGCTTGGAAGAACTGACTTAAAACTTTTTGATTAACCCGAAAATTCTAATTTAACTTTTTTCTTTTTCAAATTTCAGAATGAGTCCTAATTACTGAATTCTTCTTTCCAATCAATCCTTCAAGTTCTTCCTTAGAATTCAATGTACCATAAAGATCGCAATTTGGAACTAATGATTTAAGAAGAGCAATTTTTTTCCTTTTTAAAAGTGGTTAAATTTAGACATATTCATGATATGGTAAAAGTTTGCACTTTCCAAATTTTATTGGGTACTAGAAAGGGGCTACCCGGCGTCACCTGGATATAAGAATGAATGACATGCCAAAACATACTTCTCGTTCATTTAATCTCACACCTAAGATTTAAGAAATTACTATTGTCTTATGATAAATATCAGATTATATATATTATGGTCCAGACTACACACACACGCATATATATATATATATATATATATATATATATATATATATATATATATATGCGTGTGTGTGTAGTCTGGACCATAATGGTGGGAGACATTTTAAATGCTATTCTCTCAGACTACAAAAGCTACACAGAGTACTAAGTATATTTATTATATAACTGGTACACAGGAGTTTTATATGTGATCTAAGATTTGAATATTATTTCTTTGAGATGGTCACCATCATGAAGAAAACATATCACGATTTCTCATATCACGTAAAGTGTGGTTTAGCATATGAAATTGAATAACTGTTATCTCTTTAGGGATGATTTCGTTCAGTTCCGCTGTTGTGTGGGTCTGCGTATATCCGATTTTTCAGGTAACTCCACAGAAAATAGTCCACTGGGGTTAGATCAGGGGATCTGGATGACCAATGGATATTCTTTGACTACATATGCAATTTTTTTGGACTCCACGGCATTATGAGGATCACCAATATCAATACCTGAAAGTAATAAAAACTGCATGTAATATTCAAATCTTAGATAACATGAAAAAATTCTTTGTATCACTTATGTAATAAAAATATGTAGTACGTTTTTATAATCTGAGAGAATAGCATTTAAAATGTGTCCCGTCATTATGGTCCACCCTATATATAAGTTAAGGTATCGTAGATGGAGTCAACGTCTGGTTAGATCTTTTACTTGCACCATTGTTTGAGGAATTAAAGATCGTCTACTGAAAGGTACTAAAAGTTCTCGTTTTCTAAAGGCTAAATTTTGCGAGAAAAACGGAGATTTTTAGTGCATTTTAGTAGACAATCTTTGATGCTATTTCCTCAAACAATGGTACAAGTAAAAGATCTAATTTGTGGTATCAGTATTCAGTATACTAACACACAACTTTTGCATCGATGGACAACTTGATATTTTTAAAAAGTGAAAACTTGACCTACCCTAATGTATAGGTCGGTGTTTGGTTTATTATCATGACGTATCAATTTAAGGAATTTTACATACCAATCTACATCAGCTACTATAGTAAGCTCATAAATACACAAAACTCTAACAATATTTTACAAAATATTAATTTTCTTCTAAAGCGAAAATACCAAAATTTTTTCTTGAGGAAATTATTAAATCTAAATGGATATTATTTGTCTGTATTTTTAAGATTAGGTTTGATGCAAATAATTTTGATGTTTCGGACTGCTGTTCTCATCTTTATTCTGGTACGTATGAACTCAACGTTCCGGTATCTGTATCCTGTGGCCTTGTTCAAGTGTTACATGTTTACCTCAGACTAAAGTGATCATCAGACGATAACCCTGAGTTCAACACCTGAACAAGGAACGAAGATACAGTGCTCTGAAAGTTGTATTTATCAATACCACAAAAAATGAGGACAACTGTCCGAGACATCAAAATTAGTTAAATGGTTATTATTAGAATTTCTCTGATTTTTTGATGGCTCAAAATTATAACAAGAAGGTTCCCGAGTTCGAATAGAAGTTTGCCAAGTTTGAGAAGGCTCTCGACTCCGACAAGAAATGCACGAAGAAGGCCGGAGTGCACATCGGCCTAAACGTTGTACAGATAACAATAAAGATGAGGACAATAATCCAAATAATCCAAATAATACGCGCATTATTAGGTATTTTAATTTTAAACAATAAACAATTGATGTACTGTTAAATAAATAGACCAAACCAAACATTTATTAAAGAATAACATTTCTGCATTAAATACCCCATTATGAGTTGATATGCCGTTAAACAAATAAACCATATCAGACGAATCGGGAAACACTTTAATAAACAGACACTTTGATTCCTCTCGGTAGACGTTTAGAATAATAGAAAAAACCTATGGGGTCGCGTAAAGTTTTGTTTTACATTCCCTGGTGAGTTTCAAATTGTGTTAAAGATCTTCAAGTAAACTCCTGAAGTTTTTTCCCCTTTAAACCGCAACCAGATTTCCGGATTTAGACAAAAATAACGAGATCACGAGATTTTATAGTTGTTTCTTCTGAATCATTCGATTTAGATAAAAATAAAAATTCTACAATTATATCAAACTGTTCTATTCACAGATTACAAGTTTCTACCATTGATCATTAAACTTAACAGGGTTGCCGGTTTTGAACAAAATCACGTAGTGTTAAAAAGTGTATCGATTAAAACGACAACAAATTCTCGAAGAAAAAAAATACCATCATGTTGGACTTTAGTTTTGAAAGTCATATACGCCTTGGGGACATTTAAAATTAAATTTCTCTCTTTCAGATCTACTACCAATGATTTATAGGGCCGGTTTAACTCAGTCGGTAGAGTGTTCGGCTAAGAATCAGAAGGTTCATGGTTCGATACCGGCCCACGCCAACACAGCGTATGAGGAGCACAGGGATCTGTGTGCTAAAGTGAGGAACTGATGGTAGGTGTGGCGCTCCACCTCAGATGCTAAAACAATCTCCTTGGTCTAGCGTTAGTGAAAAGGGGATAGACTCCCTCGCTGTCTGGCTGATACCGACAATAGACCATCCCGACGACTTTACGTACTTACCAATGATTTAAATAAAACAAAATAAAACAAGTTATTAACTTTAATGTGCACTCACCTTAAATTTATACCATTTTTATTTATTGTTTTCCTTGGGCTACAATTTATGAGAAGTCATAAATATTGAACATGAGTTAGTTTTGAATAAAGTTAGTTAGATTTAAAAGCGGAGGTGGGTAATTTTCCATAGCCGTCGGGGATAATGATTGACATTTTAGATGACCCCAACTGACCTCTGAAACAGACACGTGAGAATAAGTTAGTGTAGTTAGCAGATACGACCTAGCTTTTGAAAGAGGGAGACGTGATTGTCGGCTAACTCGGGGTCCATCTCCCCATCACCGCGGCGGAATCAATATGGGCTTAGAAATAAAAGTTGATCAAGTAACGCCAAATTGTTGTGTTTGTTAATTAAATATTGAAATCAAGGGCTAGCCCAGCCCAAAGAAGTATCAACAGAACAACGAAGAAGAAAACAATCTCTTATAGATGTCAGCCCAAAGAACATGGCGACCGAGGTTACGGGCAACAAACAGTATAGACGAAGAATCAGCAAACAGAGAAAAAAAAGTAAGAATGATCATCTGCTATCTCTATCATTTATAATCTCTTCTCTCTCTCCCTCCCTCTCTGTCTGTCTGTCTGTCTCTTTCTCTTCTCCTCCTCTCTCCCCCTTTCCCCATCCCTCTCTTTCTCTCTCTTCTTTCTCCCTTTCTCTCTCCTCTTTCTCCCTTTCTCTCTCCCTCTCCCTCTGTCTCTCTCTCCTACTCTCTCCCTCTCTCTCTGTTTGTCTTTCTCTCTCTCTCTCTGTCTCTCCCCTCTCCTCCTTCTCTTTCTCCCTTTCTCTTTCTCTCTCCCCTCTCTCTCTCTCTCCCACTCTCTCCTCTCACTCTCTGTATTTCTCTCTCTCTGTCTCTCCCCTCTCTTTCCTCTCTTTCTCTCTCCCTCTCCTCTGTCTTCACTCTCTCCCACTCTCGCTCTGTCTCTCTCTGTCTCTCTCCCCCTCTCTCTCTCTCTCTCTATCTCTCTCTCTCCGTCTGTCTCTCTCCTTCTCCCTCCCTCTCTCTCTTCTCGATTATATACGAGCTGACACTCTCCATTATACACGTGAGGAACTCTCCACCGATTATATACACCCGAGTAGAGGGGTATATAACACTTATGTATTTATTTATTTATTTATTTTGTGGCTTCCTCTTGTGTAAGCAGTCTTACAAATATTAAAGCTAAGCACAATTTCTTCATTTGTCGGGCAGAAATCAGTTAATTTATACATGTCATATATATACCATATGTCTGTCCCAACCGTATTGCCCCTATACCAATCCCCAAACCTTTTTATATATATATATGTGATCTAAGGTGGTGGCTGGGGGTTCATATTGCCCTGAGTATGACGTTAAACTTTATCTAATAAGGAAATTTGAATTCCAGAGCTCGGGGAGTTTGGAATATCCCTTCATCGCCATTACTTCCAGATCCACTCTGACCCACCAACCATGAGCTTCGGTTTTTGGGTGGTCCCACGTTAATACGGCCTTGTGCCTAACCCGTACAAGTGAAGTACGAGGTAAATACCATGTGTATGACGTTAAACTGCATCCAATGGTGAAGTTTCAATTTTGGAGCTCAGGATTGTGTGGAAAAATTCCACGCTGTTACTGTTTAAATTTAAGTTTTTATTATCTTCACGAATATAAATCAAACCTTTATTATTTTTGCTCAAAAAGCAACATCGGGTGATAGCGACTATGTACATATATTTACTTTGTCGTTAATTGTTTTATTTCCGTAGCGTCCCCTTGACATTCATACATACATACATACATACATACACACCAACTATATATGTATAGATTACTAGCTGGGGCTACCCGGCATCGCCTGGGTAGAGTTTTTTTAAAGTTTTGAATCGTGAGTCGAATCCTCGTGGGATACCTCATTTAAATCCCTATGTAAAAAAATAGACCTTGCCTTTATCCAGCTACTCTGAAAAGAAATGTTAATGTCTACTATTTAAAGTACATGTTAAGTTCTCATCAATGGGTTAAATAGATATAAATGTTTTTTTTTAAAGTTGAGTTTAAAAGCAAAATTAAATAGCAGAGTTTTCGAGTTTGAACAGAACCTTGTAGTATTAAAAAGTGTGTTGATTAAAAGTTATAAAAGTTATAAGGGATACAGAGTTAGAGAGACACCTAGGTGTGAATGTGGACACTGAATTAAAATTTTCCAAGCCCATAGGAATACAAGTGAATAAAGCAAATAAGATATTAGGATTGATACGGAGGTCATATGAGTACATGGATGAAGAAATGCTGAAAAATGTGTACACTGCATTGGTAAGACCTCATTTGGAGTTTGCTAATGTGGTTTGGAGCCCAAGACTCATCAAGGACACAAAACTCATCGAGGGTGTCCAGAGGAGAGCTACTAAACTAGTAAATAATTTAAAATCCCTTTCATATGAAGAAAGACTTAGGAACATTGATCTACCAAGTCTGGTTTTCCAACGTATAAGAGGGGAAAGGATTGAAGCCTACAAATACACGCATGGTTTTTATTCAACAAACTCTGACCTACTAAACATTGCTCAAAATACCTATATAAGGGGACATAAATTAAAACTCCTTAAAAAATCTTGTAAAGCAAACGCAAGACAAAATATTTTAGGTACAGAGTGGTGAATACATGGAATAAACTACCTTCATCAGTAGTGAATGCCCCATCTCTAAACTCCTTCAAGGCAAAGTTGGATAATCTGTGGAATGACATTAAATATTCTGTGGATTTAAAATGAATATTTATAAGGAACAGCTGACAGATCTCAGACCTAATATACTAGCTGAAAAGATATTATTATTATTATTATTATTATTATTATTATTATTATTATTATGAAATTTTCTAAAGAAAATAACTCTGACATGTTGGACTTTAGTCTTGAAGGTCATGGGCGCCATTTGAAATTAAATTGTTCTCTTTCAGATTGTGACGTAATGCGGTCTTCTCGTTCTTGTATATAAGTGGGATCGTTTCTTCTTTTGTGAAAAATGTCCCTTCAACTAAGTAAATAGCAACCGGTGTCGATTAAAAACAAGATCTCAACTTTTTGTCAACAAATGTTTATTTTGGCCGTGACAAATCCAATAGTAGTCGTTGACGCAAAGAGAGATAGAAAGAATGTTACAATAACAGAATCGCTTAAATTAGATACACTAAGCTGGTGAACCTTGCACTCAGCTGTCAGTGTTAAATACCTCTTTTTACTCGGGTGTATATAATCGTGGAGAGTTCATCTCGGGTGATAGAGAGAGAGAGAGAGAGAGACAGACAGACAGACAGACAGACAGACAGAGACAGAGACTTATATATATGATATGGTCTTATTGGTAACTTCTCTGGTTACCCTGCTGGCTACTGCTTACTGGTTCTTCTTTAGTCGCCATTTTCTTGTCTAGTTGACTTATCTGCTGGCGTCTTCTTCCTTGCTAATTCTTCTTGGGCTGGCTGTGCTATTCATTGTCTTTACATTTAATAAACCAACAGGACTTTGTTTTCATTTGATCAAGGTTTATTATTTATGAGCACATGATTTCTATCCATTCCACCGCGGGTTATGAGATGACCCGGGAAAGAAGACAATCACAACTTTCTCCTTCCAAAGCTAGGGGCGAATCTAATCCAAGCTACCACATGTCTGTAATGGCGCTTTTTCACGCGCTTTAAGGGTCAAGGGTTACCAACAGTCCCCGGTAGTTTTCCATGGGGACTCCTTGATTCTAAATCGACAGAACTCAATTTAAATTCCAGCTACAGGGTCGGTTCACAATTCATAACCTCTCCTGAATTGTAAAATCAGCTTGGAGAGGTAGAAAGAAATAATTATTTTCTATAGTCTAATTCAGCCGGTTTCACGTGTCTTCCTTTCGTGATCTGACTTCCCTCGCTCTACACCCACCCTTCGACTAGTCACCATTCTTTTATAATTTATGGATAATCAGCTGATTATTTTCTTACGTCATTTTTAATTTCATTGTATATTGTTAGTTGTATACACTGGAATTTTAGCCAACCAATCTGAAATTCCTCTCCCGAAAATATTCAACCCCAGCAATTCTCTAACGGAATTTCAAAAAACATTTTAATCAGACTGTATTCCAAATAAATTCTTTCTCTAAAAATATTTTTCAAATCATTTCTCTCCTTCTTCTTCATCCATATTTTATTTTTACTAAAATTGATCCTTTTTTTCGAACCTTAATTATCCAAATAACGTAACAAGATCTATCAACGATTTAAATAAAACAAAATAAAACAAATCAGGAATTTTAAAGTTCACTTACCTTAAATTTATACCTTTTTATTTTCATTTTTCATTATTAATTATTATTTTAATTTGTGCAACCGCTCTTATAAGTAATAAAGTTAAGCCCAATTTCTTCATTTGTCGGGCAGAAATTAAGTAAATTATACAGGTTTGCTTTGATAGTGATTACTCGCACGTGAAAGCTTATATTCAGCCCGCTATGACGGCTGGTCCAGTAGAATATGCCGATTGGACCTCAGATCAGGGGTAAAATCTAACCCCAATGAGACCACATGTTGTACGTGGGTCGTAGTGTCCTGGGTATGGCGTTCAACAGCATCTAATGGTGAAGTCTCGGTTCTGGGACCCCTTCATCGTCATTACTCCCAAGTCCACTCTGATCCGGAGTTGTAGTACCTGTTAGGGTCCCATCTGTTCATATTTACCAACTCCTCCACACGAGTAGGATGTGACACAATGTCAATTTCGGTGTTTAACAGGTTTGAATTCAGAATTTTCCTTTTCCTAGACTTGTTAACTAGCCAAGGTTAAAGATCCCAGCCTGCCCTACTATTTATCCATATCTGGAAGGGTAGTTGGATACAAACCTTTCCCAGCAGTATTAGCGCTATGTAAAATATAAATATCTTCGTCTAGGATTTGAACTCGGGTCGACGAGTCCATTTTCTAGGACTCTAACCATTACACCATGCTTCTCCATTTTCCGGCCAGCAATAACCGCGCCTAGGAAAATCCTCATCGGACACGGTACCGCCTCTGCCCAAATAAGGTCTCATCTATGGATTAAATAAAAAAATAATAAGTTACAAACTTTAAAAAAAAAATTGAATTCGAAAAAAAAATAGTAGCTATCAAGAATGAATCAAACAAAACGCCTTCGGCATAAAATAACCCAAGAAGGATTGACAAACCGTAAAATTCACTGGTTTAAAGTATAAATTAACATAACAAATTAACTTGACTTAATCAAGTTGGCAATTTTGCCAAGTTGCAAGTTGCAAATAGCAAGTAAACTGCACAATAATACGAAGGTCAATTTTGGTAAGTTCAAAATTCGTATAAAACAGTAATTCTATCTTCTCGAGCACCTTCCTCCTTCATCAGACATCTTGTCTACACTGCAAATGTCTTATTTTCAATGTGCATCCAAGCTAAATTTCTCGGCTTGTTATCTAGTTGGTATCGTTTTCCACTTCTAATGCCAAACTCTTTGCACACGACTTTGGCTGTTTTTTATGCAGTGTGAAATCTTTGCCAAACATTTTCAGACTCTTTGGGTAAACACCTTCTTCAGAATCTCGAAGAGAAGGATAGAATTAGAAACAGCAGGTCAAAGGGAATCGCCTTCAGATTCGCAGATATTTTTAACCAATAAGTCAACAAGAAGAATAAACAAAAACTGCTATAATTAGGGCTTAAATTATTAATCAATTTCTCGTTGGTAATTATTAATTAATAATTAATTTCTCGTTGGTAATTATTACCGAATTTTATCAAATTCCTCAATGGCGCCATAGCTGGGATTTTAATCCATGAAACAAATTGATTTTTTTTCATTTCATTAAGTCAAAGCTTAAAGTTAATCAAATATGTTTTGTAACTTCTTAAAAGAGCTTAAACGATTATTATTATTATTATTACTAGCAAAAAAATCACTCTCCGGGCGGTGTAAGAATTAATTTTTGAAAGAATTTGGCTGAAGGGGTATGAGTTTGAAATTTAGTGTCAGAGCCTTTTTATCATAATTTGGTAAAATCATCAAATTTATTTTTTAAAACAAGTTAAAATCGAAAATTAGTTCTGCCTCCCTCAAATAAAATGTTGTGTTCATCTATTAATTAATAATCAAATAATTATTTTGAATATTTTACACATAAATTCTTGACAAAATCGTAGGTATGTCTTTATTTGTAAATTTTAGTTAATTTCTTGTTACTGAAAAATTGATAACAAGTTCGCAAATAATTTTTCCATTTAAAGGAATACAATTTTAAAATTAATTTCATAGTTTATATACTTGATTTATTTAAATAACATAGTTCATTTATTACAATGGAAAGGATTCAAACGTTGAATTATAAGGAACAGCTTTTATTTGTTTTATTAATATTAATAATCTGTATTCTATGTATTGACGATTTTGGTAATTGTGACGTAAACAGTGACGTAGTTTTCGTTACAGACAAATAGAGACCTAATCGCTATCATGTGGATATACCATAATATAATAATTTAATTATTACAGCGTTTGATATGTTTATTTAAGAGCTATAAGAAATAGTTCAATATGTAAAAAGTATAATAATTTTGATTTAAATCTCCCTTGCCCTTTTTTTTCCTTTTTTATTTTTATTAAGTTCAATTGAAACAGATCAGCATATTGCTTCCCTGCGCTCACCACCCATCTCTATTTTTCCACTACTTTGAAAAAATTGTAACACAATGGCACATTGATATTCGCATTTAATATTAGAGAAGAGTAGTGGATCTGAACTAAAATATATCAGCTGTCCAAATAAACCGTCTGGAGAATATACAAGGTGAGTCAAATGAAATGTCATTTTCTTTATTTCCTGTGAATTTTTAATAAAAACTGAGGTCTACATTGAGACCCTAACGAGGCCAATCAAGAATCCAACGAGTAAGACCCAACTTGCAAATTCTCCATGACAATGCTCGACCACACACAAGCATCAGGAGAAGGGAGAAAATAACTTCATTCGAGTGGACGACTTTACTCCTCCATACTCACCAGATTGAGCGCATTCAAACTATTTTTCTTCGCTCCATGAAAGGGTTTGAGAAAAAAAACATTATTCCAGTGACGAGGAAGTGAAATCTGTAGAGAAGGAGTGGCTCAAAGAACAGTCAACAGAATTTTACGGGGAAGGGATACATGCTCTCATTCGAAGTTGGAACATTGCTATTGAGAGAAACTGACTATGTGGCGAAGTAGGGATGTGATCCACAGGACCAGCTTCTTTTTGATGTATGATACATATTCTTGTGTTGGTAATTATACCTGTCCTAAATAAAATGGTATTACCTTTTGACTACCTATGTGGAGAAGTAGGGATGGGATCCACAGAGACAACCTTCATTTTGATGTATGATCCATGTTCCTGTTGGTAACTATACCTGTCCTAAACAAAATGGCATTACTTTTTGAACACCCTCATATATTGGTTTATATAAATCAGTCATTCTTGAAATCTAAAGAAAGCACAGTTAATGCACAAGGAGATACAATGATTAGTTTCAGGACAGGAATAGAAATTCCGGAAACCATTGATTAAAAGAATTTTGCCATATTAGTTACACAAAATGTCAAGCGTTCCTGTTGTCTGGGACTGTAGAATACACCGACTTCCCTTGGAAGAGGGGTAAATCCCTCCAATGGGCCATCTGTTGACAGTGGATGGCGACCCGTGATGGATGGGTACCTGGTGGCTGAGCTGTTCATGACATGCAACACTCACTTTGGCCCTTACCTAGGCTAGACGGGCAGTCGAAGACGCCTCCTCCGATCAAATCAGCTGGTCATGTCAAGCCTTAGCATCTATATGATTGTCCCAGCCTTATTGCGCATATGTTAAGCCCCAACCTTTTTGTCATATTTATATTTACGAACCCCTTCCACACGAGAAGGATCCGACACAAGGTCAATTTCTTAAGCGGAGTTTAACAGGTTTGAATTCAGATTTTTCTTTCTGCTAGACTGGTTACCTAGCCATGATTAAAGAGCCCAGTCTGCCCTGCTATTTTCCCATTTTGGATTCATGCCTTTCCCAAAGGTATTAGCGCCATGTAAAATGCAAACAGCTTTGTACAGGAATTGAACTCGGGTCGACGGGTCTATTTCCTACGACTCTAACCATTAGACCACGCGCGTCTATTTTTTGTCATATATGTGGTAGAAGGCAGTATTAAAGTCTGGGTATGACGTTAAACTGCATCTTGAGCCAAAGTTATTTTTTTAGGAAAAGTACACCATTACTCCCGTGTCTACTGATACCCGGAGTGGTAGTACCAGGAAGTGTTCAGTCTTGGATTAAATAGAACAAAATGAATTTGAAAATGTGTTTAAAAAATTGAGTTTATAAGAAATGTGAGTATTCATCAAAATGGATAAAACAAAAACGTCTTCGGCATAAAATAACCCAAAAAGGTTTGACATACCCAACTAACTAACGAAAGCCACCAAAAACTTAATAATGATTCCAAAAATAAACTGATGTTGATATCTATTCTCAGAAGGTCTCTAACATGTACCTAATGTAGCATTAGTGTAGGTCGATTTTGGAACTGCAACGTATCCCATGTGACGAAAGTTTCAAATTTACATAAAGAATTACCACACAAAATATTTTTTCAAAACCTTGCCTTCGTTTGAGGAAATAGATTCCAATCTTTTAAAATGTTATCACTGTTAAAACTTAATTAATTATGTAAAAAGCAGCATATCAGAGGTGTAGGTAGTGATGAGGGATATTTTCAAATTGAATTCTAGTTATAATATTTTATTCGTTTTGTTTAAAATTACAATATTTTCTGTTTTAAACATTGTAATTGCAAAACCAATTTCTGGGCCAAATGTCACGAAAACGAGGATTTTTGGTGCATTTTAACCACCGATATTTGATGCTATTTCCTCAAACAGCAGTGAAAGTAAGAGATCTAGTTTTTAGTATCATTATTCATTATACCAACATAAAACTTTCGCTGTTTGATAGAATTTGATTTTTTTAAAGTTAAAAACCAACCTACCCTAATATAGCATGTACCAAGGATGTACATCGAAAGGATATGACTTATACAAGAATTACACTGGAACAAGCACACATTTATTAGACAAAGAGAAAAAGTGACTAGTTTTAGGAGACAAACAGAAATTCCAGGAGACTTTGATTAAAAGTATTTTGGTATACTAGTTCCACATAATGGCACAGCCATTTTTCCTCGAATAAATAAACCTTTTCATCACGCATCCATCCATAACTAAAGTTTTGTGATGGGCGAGTTATTATTGTGAGTTTTTCATGGAAACAAAGAAGTCAATTTTTGTGATGTCTTGATGAAGGTGGTTGCGAGATTTAGGATTTTCTAGGAAATAGTGAGACGTTCATGTCTTTTAGATGCGAAATATGTATGGATAATGACGTGTTGGTATTATTTGGATTATTCGGACTATTGTCCTCATCTTTATTGTTATCTGTACAATGTTTCGGCCGATGTGCCCCCGGGCATTCTTCGTGTATTTGCTGTCGGACTCGGAGCCTTCTCGAACTCGGGAACCTTCTTTTCGAACTCGGGAATCTTCTTGTCGTAATCGGGAGCCATCACGGAATTTTGAAATAAACTGATGTTGATATCTATTCTCAGGAGGTTTCTGGCAAGCACCGAATGTAGCATGGGCTGATGATGAACGTCAAAAGCACATGACTTATTGTTGTGGGGTTTTAAGGGGTCAAATAAGAACAAAACGACGGGTAACAAATGTAGGAAAATGTATTAACAAAAGAGTATGCAATTATAGTACAGAGAAGTGGGAAATACGTCCGACAATAGAGTTATGAGCTGACTCGCATTTGCTTACTCGTCAAGCCATAATTGTCCCTGTTACTTATAGTAACCGTCGGCGCATTCCATTAGCCTATAGGGTATATCACTTATAACACTTATACAAGAATTACGCTGGAAAATGCACACAGTTTATTAAAAGGTTCGCGAGACAGTTTTGGCATATATTCTTGTTCAACCAATACATCATTATTTCTCTGAATTTTTAACAATAAAGATGAGAACAATAGTCCGAATAATCCAAATAATACTAATTATCAAGCCTCATCTAAAAGAATCAGAGAAATAATGACGTATTGGTTGGGTAAGAATATATACCATAAACTTTCTTTCTCCAACAGAAGTTATCACAAAATCATATAAACACCACAGTGCCCGATACATTTAATACTGAGCTATAAAATATGACATAGCGATAGTAGTATTGTTAGACCTGTTCAAAAATCAACTTTGTCTTTTTTTCACACCCTCCTTTTTTTCTTGAATGTTTACTTGGATTGTTTGTCCAGAAAGAGTATTACAAATGCTTCAATTTGATACCAGTTTGTTGTTCTATCCAAATTGTAACAAAAGTTACAGGTGAAAAACTGTCTGGCAGAAGGCAAAATTTGACAATTTTCTACTATCGTGGGCTTAATATCTTGAGGTCCAATGAGGCAAAGATTCCTGACATTTTACCCAAAATGATTGTGATTTTCGGCTTTTCCAGGTCAAAAAGCATGGAAAACCGTGCAGGAGGGTATGAAAAAAAGGAAAAAGTGGATTTTTGAACAGGTCTATAATATTGTGTAATACGTTATAGTATGTAGCATATGATAGGCACATGATATCATGATATTCCACCTCATCTATTATTCTTACGATTTAAATCAAAAATTATTTTTGCGCTGATGATGATAATTTTGGCTCTTAGCTAACATCATCACTATGCACACGGTATAAAAGGGAAACTTCCAGTTGATCCAAAACAAACAAAGTGATGCTGATATCTATTCTCAGAAGTTTCTAGCAAGCAACGAATGTAGCATGTATCGGGGATGAACGTCGAGAGGACAAGACTTATACAAGGATTACAAGGATTCCATTGTAAACAACCAGTCTTATTGAATACATCACTCGAACAGTTTAAGCGATGTAAAATCGATCGCATCAAGCATCAAGCAATAAAATTCGCTCCAATAGCACAGCAATTGCAAAAACGACTTTCTCCGCGCCGAAGGCAGGCTGAAACTGAAAATATTGATTGGATAACACTGTGGATCTGGACAAATGAAAACCCTACTCTTCATACAAAGTTTTGTGGACACCCTTGGTTAATGCTAAAGGCATCTATCTATCTATCTATCTATCTATCACTTTCTAGAATTGGTCATTTGGCTGGTTGGTTGGATTTGATTATTATTTTAAGCCTCTCTCTCTCTCTCTCTCTCTCTCTCTCTCTCTCTCTCTCTCACACACACACACACACACACACACACACACACACACACACACTGTAGAATTGGTTGGTGGTTGGTTGGTTGGTTGGCTGGTTGGTTGGTTGGATTATTATTTTAACCCTCTGTTAACTCTCTCTCTCTCTCTCTCTCTCTCTCACACACACACACACACACACACACACAACTCACTCTCTCTCTCTCTCTCTCTCTCTCTAGAATTGGTTGCTTGGCTGGTTTATTTGGATTTGACAGTATGTCAACCCTTGTTGAGTTATTCTGTGCCAAAAACATTTTGTTTTATTCATACTTGATAGATATTTAAAAAATTAACTCTTTTTTCTTTAAAGTTATTCTTAAAACTCATTTTATATTGAACTCGTGGATCTCTCTCTCTCTCTCTCTCTCTCTCTCTCTCTCTCTCTCTCTCTCTCTCTCTCTCTCTCTCTCTCTCTCTCTCTCTCTCTCTCTCTCTCTCGAATTGGTCGGTTGGCTGGTTGGTTGGATTTATTTGTTGAGTTACTTTTTGCCGAAGACATTTTCTTTTATTCATTCTTGGTGGATATTAAAAAAATCAAACGGATTGACATTGTAGTATAATGGTTAGTCTCGCTGATCTATTACTACTGAATAGTAAGTTCAACGTTCGTTGCATGTCCCATACTTGACCGCCCTGTCGGCTGGGGCGTGAGAATACACCAACTGCACCTCTTCATAGGGGCAAGACTCTCCCAATGGTGCCACCTGTTGGCCGTGGGTGTGGATCCATGTTGCTTAAAGATGGAATCCTGGTAGGTGTGCAGTTCATGACATAGAATACCCCTCTTAGGCTCTTACTTAGGCTAGACGAACAGTCGTAGAGACCCTCACTAATAAATCGGCTTTCAAGTCAAGCCCTAGCACCTATATGACTGCCCCAACTCTATTGGTCTTATGGCAAGACTGAACCCTTTTATCATATGGGTGCTAGAAAGCGGTGACCGACGGTGTTTATGTCCTGAGAATGATAGTAAACTCTATCTGATGGTGAGGTTCCAGTTTTGGAGGTTTGGGAAATGTGGAGCACCCCTTCATCATCATTGCTCCCTGGACCACTCGGACCCGGAGTGGTAGTACCTATTAGGGTCAATAGATTAAATAAAGAGTTTAGTAAATGAATAATGATAAACTCTATCTGATGGTGAGGTTCAAATGTTGGAGGTCTGGGGAATGTGGAGCACTCCTTCATCACCATTGCTCCCTGGAGCACTCGGACCCGGCGTAGTAGTACCTGTTATGGTTCCATCTATGGGTTAAATAGAAAAATATGTTTATCAAAAAATTGAGTATCCATTAAGAATGAATTTATTTCAAAACTTTGTCGGCATTAAATGACCCACCAAGGTTGATATGCTGTAAAACAAAACAAAACAAAAGCCCCATACCTGCGGCTTTCTGTTACATGTAGATTTGTCGATTTTACATGAATGGAAATTTATTTAATCAGAGACGATTTTAGATCTATTCAACAACTGTCGAGTGGCTGGCCAGAAAGCTTCTTCTTTCTCACACAATCAGTTCTAAATATATAACATACAACTCCGGTCTTAAAAGTAAACCTCGTTTCTTTTGGTTTCTTTGTTTAATTGTATATCAACCTTCATGGGTTATTTAATGCCAAACCCATCCTTGTAAAAGACCAGTTGTGGTATTATTTGTAGCTGGAGACGCGTGATGCAATGGTTAGAGTCGTAGGAAATTGAATCGTCGATCCAAGTTCAAATCTTTGACGAAGCTAGAGTTCACACAACTCTAATACCCTTGGTAAAGATATGAATCCACCTACTCTCCCTCCAGCTATGGGCAAATAGTAGGGTAGACTGGGATCTTTAATCTTGGTTAGGAAACCAGTCCAGATGAAGGAAAACTCTGAATTTAAACATGTTAAACTCCACTTGGGGTGGTCACTACTAAGATAGACTCAGTCCTTATTAGTGATCTATTTCACTAATTTTAGACTAATATTTTTTATTTAATTTATATATGGGTAGATGGGGCGGTCCATACCTTTCCCAAGTGTAGTAGTTCAAAAGTGAACATAATAGTGTGACTGGAGTTCGAACTCGCATATTACGATGTTGCATCCTGGCTCGTTTGCAGTTTCCCACAAGGACTCATCACGGGTCTGGATTTGTTTCCGGATTAAAGGGAATCACTTTCAAAATCTGTTGGAAAGTAAAAGAGTATATTTAAGAGCACCTTTTTTGTTTTGTTTGGTTTGTTTTGTTTTACAGCATATCAACCTCAGTGGGTCATTTAATGCCGATAAAGTTTTGAAATAAATCAATTCTTAATGGATAATACAATTTTTTTATAAATACATTTTTCTATTTAACCCATAGATGGGATCCCAAAGGTACTACCACTCCGGGTTAGAGTGGACCAGGGAGCAATGATGATGAAGGGGTGCTCCACATTCCCCAAATCTCCAAAACTGGAACCTCACCATCAGAGAGTTTAACGTCATTCCCAGGACATGCAGACCCGCAGCCACTGCCTTCTAGCACCCATATGATAAAAAAGGGTTGGGGCTTGCCATAAGAGCAATAGGGTTGGGAAAATCATATAGGTGCTAGGGCTTGACGTGACCAGCCGATTGATCGGAGGGGCCTCTCCGACCGCCCCTCTAGCCCAAGATAGGGGTAAGGTGGAGTATTGCATGTCATGAACTGCTCATCTACCTGGGCTCTATCCTTAAGCATCACGGGTCGCCACCCACGGCCAACAGGTGGCCCCATTGGGGGAGTCTTACTCCTCTGCAGAGGTGCAGTCGGTGCATTCTAACGCCCCAGCCGACAGGGCGGCCTTTTTTGTAATCTGTGTCTTGAACAATAGGTTGTTTATGTATTTTTACTTTTTTATTTTATTTTATTTATTTATTTTTTTAGATTTCAAATAGTTTAAGTAAGATTTGTCAAAGGCATGGATGTATCATTTTGAAATATATCGAATATTCAGGTTTCTATTTTAGCTGTGATTTTATAGACGTAATATTTACTGCACAATGTCACGCGATGTAATTTGAAGAATTCGATAAAAATAAAATTCTATCTTCAGTTTTAGGCCATAAGTATAAAAAGAAAGAAAAGAAAATAAGAGATTGAAACAACATATTAAACACGTGATTTAGAGCTAAAGTTGTCGAGATCCTTCCGTCTACGAGAGACGATGGCGTAGTGTCAAATTTTATTTTAACTACGTAGCCTGAACGGGTTAATATGGAGGATGAAATCAGCAAATCTTCACTCTCCACACTGCAGCTGTGTTACAAAGGAAAGGTAAGGAACTAATGCAATTTGGCAGTGGTAGTGTCGCAGGAATTGCTGGGTAGCACTGGATTTAAGCATCACATCACCTTAGGGACTCCGGCTCCTGATTTGTTTTCGGGGTTTACTCCCCTAGCCTTTCCTTGGGATGGGGTAAAGCCGTGTTGTAGCGGAGGTTTGGTGTTGGACTTTTCCTTGACTTTCGTTGCCGACCAAGGCTAAAGAGCCCATTTTATCCTATTTGGGGATTTATGTGAGTAATAAATACCATAATCCTACTACTGTCGGTGTTCCTGAACATCTATAATCAAACTGATTTCGTTATAAATTTAGAAAAATAACAAACCTATTCGGGGTATTACTGATATTTATCCTTTCCATGAGCAAACATTTTGTTATTTAAATTTCTGAGGTTGAATTTTCTTCTACCTCTAGGCTTAAAATAATTCTAGATGTGTTGGCATGCCGTTAAAATAAAATCAAGCAATCATGCATCTTCAACTGTTGACATATACACTTCTTTGAAAGTTCTCATTAGCACCAGCCCTATCATCTGGGGCTTTAGAATATACCGACTGTATAAGGGATAATACTCCTCCCAATGGGGTCACCTGTTGGTCATGGGTGGCGACCCGTAATACTTAAGGATGGAACCCTGGTGCCTGAGCAGTCCATAACATGCAACACTCCATTCTGGTCCTTTCTCAGGCTAGACAGTGATCGGAGAGGCCCCCTCCGATTAATCATCCGTCAACCCTTGTCACTTATACGATTATCCCAACCCTATTGCCTTTATGGCAAGCTCCAAACTTTTGTATTATATATGTGCTAGAAAACCATAGTTGAGGGTCTTAATGTCCTGAGGATGATGTTAAACTCTATATGATGGTGAAGTTCCAATTCTGGAGCTCTGTGTAATGTAAAGTGCCCCTTTATCACCATTACTTCCAGGTCCACTCTGACCAGAGTGGGAGTACCTGTTAGGGTCCTATCTTTAATATCTTAAATAAATAAAAAAATGAGTATAAAAACGTGTTTAGAATAAAATCGAGTTTTAAAAAGTAATTGAGTAGACATCGAGAATGAGTGAAACAAAACGTATTTGACATAAAACAGAGGTCACCACAATACGGCTCGTGGAATGGATCTGACTCGCGAAGGCATTTTATCAGGCCTCCCAATGTTACTTGAATTTGTAATGTTTTTCATAATGTTTTGAAAATATATATGTAGGTTGAATTTGTTTTTGTGCATCTTACGCCACTCATCCATGGATATAACATGAAAAGATAAATTTTGTTTTACTTCTTTTTTTTTTGAGCTTTCGTTCTGGCTAGCAAGTATTGAACACAATAATAATGTGGCCCGCACTCGTTATTCTTTCAATTATTAGGCACACTGCGAAAAATGTCTGGCATAAAATAACCGAAAAAGGGTTGACATACCGTAAAACAAAACCAACCACCCAACCAACCCATTAGCACCGCCTCGGCAGTAATCTCAACGACCTCATTATTAACATCGAGTTTCCCATACTTGCAAAAATACCAATCATAAACTTCGTGCTCCACAAGATACACTTATTCTCGACAGGTCACGTATCATCTTTTTTTTTTTGTTTTTACTAAGGTCTTACTGTTAGGTGAATTGCCTACGTGTCAGTCAATCAGAGACACGTTTCAGAAAAGGTGTAAATATTTATTAAAGAAAACCTTTTTTCCGAAGTAGTATTAACTACTACCAGTGGCCAAAAGAAGCTATTAAATAGAAATAATAATGACTAACTCATTCTTCTGTAGAAAAATTTAAAAAGATGAAAGACGTTTATTTGGTTGTTTTGTTTCACGGCATATTTACCCTTTTCCAGTCATTTAATGTCAAATCATGTGTTTATCAAAATGATTTGATTTGGCATTAAATGATCGTAAAATGTTCCACTAGATATACTGATAGAAGTTAAGCAGAAATGAGCCTGTTCAATACTTAGAGGGGTGACCATTTATGCAACGGCGGGTACTATAAAAAAAAAAACAAATATCAAAATGACTTGATTCGGCATTAAATGCCCCGAAAGAGGGTTGATATGCTCTAAAAAAACAACCATTTGATTGTATACTGTTCCACTAGAAATAGTAATAGAGGTTAAGCAGCGATGAGTTTGTTCAATACTTAGATTGGTGAGCATTTAAGCAACAGCAGTTACTGTAAAAAGAACAAATATCAAAAGGACTTGATTCGGCATTAAATAACCCAAAAGGGTTTATATGCCAACCAGTCAACAATTTCAATCCCTCCATCTAGACACACGTCATCCGATCTTTAAAAGGATTTTGAAATTCTTACTATGGAGTTTTCCATTATTTTTCCTGAAAGGAGATAAAAGGGAAGCTTAATTTTTTTTAAAATATATATTTCTCAACACTATGAAGCCAAGTAGCCCCAGAAAAAAGCGACAGTAACAAACCACCGGCACATCAACATCTTCAGGGACAGTCTTCACATCCGATATCTGTGGTCGAGAATGTTTTTCAAACATTGGACTTTACAGTCACAGGAGGCGCTGTAACTTCAGGGGCACAAGAACTATATAGTCTTCCGAGACTGCAATGCCGATGAATGTCCAATCAAGTTATTTTGATAACTGATTTATTTAACTTCATGTGTATTGTATTTTAAAACTGTTTTTAAACCAAATCGTAGTATAATGTAGATTTTTTATTTTTTTGTCTGTAACTGAAACTATATTAATACTCTAGTCACAATTCCATTAGTTATTTACGTCACATTCTCCATGATTTTATTTCTATTTAAACTTCAAATAGTAATGTTTAACATTATTAATACTGTTGGCCTCATCTACATACTAATAACATGCAATTGTATTTATATATACAACATAATTGCGGTTTATAGTGTGAAAAGGAAGGCTAATTTGCATATTGATATTATAAATTTGATTTTGATAAATATGTGCTTAGTATTATTGATTTCTAATTGTTTGATTTTATCTTAATGAATATGAGCAAAAATCTCAGGTATAAATCTTAAAACAAATCTATTAACAAATAATTTGATTAAAAGAACTAGCAAAATATATTTTTTGTGAATCAATAATAATAAATTGCTAGAAATGATTTTCATTAACTTCATGTGTATTAATGAATTGGTATAAATAATTTTCTTTAACTACGTGTGTATTAATAGATACAGGTGGTTGACCCTCGGTCACCACCTTCTAGCACCTATATAATAAAAAGGGGTGGAGTTTTGAGAAAAAGCAATTTGAAGACGACGGTTGGGATATTCATATCGGTACTAGAGGTTGGCATGGCCGGATGATTGATCGGGCCAGGGCTCACCGACTGCATATCTATCTCCAGTAAGAGGCAAAATGGAATTTTGCATATGATGGGGACACTTAATCCCAGATTCAAAGAGTGCTCACACACCACAACCTTGTTTGCCTCTCAAACCCTCTTTTATGATGATAGTCTGAAGCAAACATTATTCCAGGGACGAGAAAGTGAAATCTACAGTGAAGAGGTGGCTCAAAGAGCAGTCAAGAGAATTTAACGGAGCAGGGATACATGCTCTCATTCTAAGGTGGAACATTGCTATTGGAGAAACTGTGACTATGTGCAGAACTGGGGATGTGATCCACAGAGGATCAGCTTCATTTTGATGTATGATACATGTTCCTGTGTTGGTAATTATACCTGTCCTAAACAAAATGATCTTACTTTTTGACTCACCCTCGTAAATATATATATATATATATATATATATATATATATATATATATATGTGTGTGTGTGTGTGGAGAGAGAGATATGGGGGTAAATATATATATATATATATATAGAGAGAGAGAGAGAGGGGGGTTAATAATATAGAGAGAGAGGGAGTGCGAGAGAATGAGAGAGAGATCAATATATAGATAGAGAACAGAAGAGACGGGATATATATATATGTATATATATATAAATATATATATATATATATATATATATATATATATATATTTGATAAAGAATTTTTTTTAAATATCAGTCATAGTAGCAGTTGTAGTTTTATTTATGCCCAAATGTATATGTATATACATAGGAGTTTCGTCAGGTCGCCAACTTTATTGAAATGGTAACAGAATTTGTGGGAAATTTGATATATTTGTGGGAATTTCTGAACAAACTCTGGTTTCAGTTCTTATGATCGCCTTAAGGGGCGGCATTTATGTCCAGAAACGAATAAAGCAGGTGGCTGAGCCGGGGGCGTAAAAGACCTAAATTAGAATCATGAATCAACAAACCTGATGATTTACCTAATGGATATATATATATATATATATATATATATATATAAGAGAGTTTTATAATTTGCTTGAAGCATTGTGTATATATTGGTTAGGAGGTTGATTTAGAAGGATATCACAATGCAGGTGTAAAGAAAAAATAATAATACGGTAACAATGATGTTGTGTGTTAACCTGTATTTAATTCTTGAATTTTCGAGATAATATCTCTTTTTCAAAAGATCACTGGAACTGAAGCAGTCTAGTTTTGGCATTTCTTCTTAAATTATTTTTTTTTTTTTTTGAAAATGATGGTATTTTTATATAACTGTATTCTTGTGTTGTATGTTTTCATGCGGTTTTTTGTACTTGTGCGTAGGTTGTCATGCGCGTGTCCATGAAAATGCGTGTGGGTTGTGAGGTTATGACTATGCTAGCGCAGAACTGCACGTGCATGTGTATGTGCGTATTAAAGAGCGTATTTGTGTTTGGTGGCCATGGTGATGTATAATATTTCGTGTTGGATGTAATATAAATTAATGTAATCATACATATATAGATGAGTTACCTAATATATATATATATATATATATATATATATATAGGTCACTCATCAGGTTCCTTGATACTAGGATGATTTACCTAATGTATATATAAAGTAAAAAGTAAAGTCGACGGGGCGGCGTAAAGTCGGTATTAGCCAGTCAGCGAGGGAGTCTACCCCCTTTTCACTAGCGCTAGACCAAGGAGATTGTTTTAGCATCCCGAGGTGGAGCGCCACACATACCATCAGCGCCTTACTTTACCGCACTGATTCCTGTGCTACTCATACGCTGAGTTGGCGAGGACCAGTATCGAACTAGGAACCTTGTGGTCTCTAGCCGAACGCTCTACCGACAGAGCTAACCCGGCCCCTATATTTGGTAAATCCTCAGGTTCGTTGATGCTAGAGTGATTCTATGGTAGGTTTTTTATATATATATATATATAATTGGGCAGCATTTTCTTCAATCAGATATATCTACTTGAACAGCGCATACATTTTTTGTCTACGAATTCTGTTTTCGATACTCTCAAGTCGCTGAATGGGTGATACACTATCCAGCAGGAATTGATGAATTCTCTATAGCTGTTTTATTCCCAAGTACTTTCAGCACCTTCACAGGCTATCATCGGGGAAGTGTATATTGTAAAAACAATATACCATTAGGATGGTTCTATTAATAGATGTTCAATATATAATGCTGTTTTTGTTTGTTTTCTTAATTTATTATTAATAACGTGGCTCTGTAAATAGTAGTAGTGTTTATATACATTTAAGTACGTTAGTTCTATAATCCGAGTTGATTTTATTGAGGTTGGGATTCTTATGTCTGATATGTAGAGCTTCAAGATTCTGTTATCTTTGTTTACAGTTTTGTTGTCCTGGGTATGACGATGAACATCATCTAATGGTGAAGTTCCAATTTTGGAACTCTGGGAAGTATGAAGAGTGACGTAATCTTGTCGTTCTTGTATATGTGTGGACTCGTTTCTTCTTACGTGAAAACGTCCCTTCATCTAATTCCGTGGCAACCTGTGTCGATTAAACCAAATCCGCAACTTGTTGTCAACAAATGTTTATTTTGGCCATGACAGTTAACGCAAGTTTCCTGTTTACCACTGTGTACCACCTATCTCGTCGCACCACCACGATTAACATCAGACGTTCATTTTTCAGGTTGTAAAAAACCAAAAAACTTTTTTCATTTGTCCAAATGTCTATCAAACTTTACTATTTTTACCTAAAACTTGACATTCATATTTATGTTGTAAACATTACAGATTTGTTTCATTTATAGAAATTTATTCTATTGACAAACAACCACAGAATACTTTTATTGTTATTTGTTAAATATATGTCTTGTCTAAATTGTGTCTTGTTATTTTACCGTCGTTTTAAATGTTATTTGTGAAGTCGGAACATACAACATATGCCTCTATATAATAATAATAATAATAATAATAATAATAATAATAATAATATGAGTCTGTAAATCTTAGTAGTAATCGTTGATGCAACGAGGAATATAAAGAATGTTGCAGTAACAGAATCGCTTAATTTAGATGCACTAAGCTAGCGACATTTGTCTGTCAGCTTTGGAATAGGAAAGAGAAAGAAAGAAAGAAAGGCTGTTCTTTTTTCTATAGGCTAATTCAACCTCTTCGCATGTCTCCTCAATAGACCGTTTGTGGTCTGGAGTTTGCTTGCTCTGGTTATCTCCTTCGACTATTCACCCCATCTTTTATAATTTACCGATAATCAGCTGATTATTTTCTTACGTCATATTTTGATTCCATTGTATATTGCTAAATTGCTACACTGAAATTTTACCAAATAATCAGACATTCCTCTGGCCAGTGTTTATAATTCTGCCGAAAATATTCAACCCCAGCTATTCCCCGATGAAATTTCAACAAAGATTTCATACAAACACATTCCAAATCAATTCTTTCTTTCAAATATTTTTTCAAACTGTTTTTTCCTTCTTCTTCACTCATATTTTATTTTTACAAAAAATGATCTTTTTCCGAACCTTAATTATCCAAGGCCCCTCTAATAAGGTAACAGGCTTACCCCTTCATCGTTTGATAGAAATAAATGGGTTTAAAAATGTGTCCAAAACTGAGTTTTAAAAAATGTTGAATATCCATCAAAACTGAATAAAACAAAACGTCCTTGGCATAAAATAACCCAACAAGACTTGACATAAAAACCGTAAAACCCAACCAACCAATATATATTTTTTTTTTCACGTAGAGCTGATCTTGAAATAGTTTCTGTTGACTTGTGTGTTAAAAGCAGTTCTTTTTTTTATCGGGCAGACGTTAGCTGAATAGGTGGTAATGATTTGATGTGCACACAGACGATAAAAATGACAAGATTGACATCATTGGCTTGTGTGGTTGACGTAGTCATACTATGTGGGTATTTACTTCCGTCAAGATCTGAATGCAACACAAGGTCAATTTTAAATCTGTGCCTACTTTAAACCGCTTACAGTGGCTCTCTAACCACAGCGATCCTACTGTAGACCGATGGCAGCGACTTTCGCACGTAGTTCATTGTAATCGAGCAGAAGGACCCGGATTACAATATTAACATGACTTTATTTCAATAGAATGGGTTCTGAGATGAATAGATAGTGTACTCTGAAATATTTTATCTTACAGGTAAAAAAATACCCACGACATTTGGTAGACAAAGAGTTAAGCGGAGTTTCATAGGTTTGAATATAGAGTTTTCCTTCTCCTAGACCGGTTACCATGCCAAGGCTAAAGAGTGCAGTCTGTCTAACTATTTAACCATAGATTGGGGAACAAGAGTTGAATGTAAACTGTACATAGCCTTATCCAGGATTTGAACCCGGTTCGCCCTGTCAATTTCTTACGTTTCATGTGTGTATATTCTAATGAGCAGCACTAGAAAATTCACAGTAGAAGGTTTGTTAAAAAGCATCGAGGTTTTTGGTACTTTTTGACATACCTTGCATTCTGAAAAAATAACGTTCCATTCATTAATTTTTTTTTTTTCAGAATACAATCTGTGTAAAAAAGTACCAAGTTTAAAGCTGTATTTACCAAGATAGAAATGAGGAATTAATGGAACGTTATTTTTTTTCCAGAATACAAGGTGTGTCAAAAAAGTACCAAGTTTAAAGCTGCATTTACCAAGATAGAAATGAAGAATAAATGGAACATTTTTTCAGACTACAAGGTGTGTCAAAAAAGTACAAAAAACCTCAATACTTTTTTACACACCTTGTATATATGTATTTACCTAACTCAGGATGTGACACAAGATCATTTTAAGCGGAGTTTAACAGGTTTGAATATAGCGTTTTCCTTCTCCATATCAATGGTTAAAGAGAACAGTCTGTCCTGGCATCTACCCATATTTGGATTTATACCATTATGAAGGGTATTAGCTATGTAAAATAGCTTTTTACCGGATTTGAACTCGTATCTTCGTGTCTATTTTTAATGACTATAACCATTACACCATTGTGTTGGTTGGCAACCTTCCGACTATTTTAGACGATGGTGTAGTTTTTTTTTTCTAACTTACAGCTATGTGAGTGGCTGAACATACTGATCCTCGAATGGCAGTCTCTGGTGCAGTGGCTGCAAACAAAAGGTGATGCTTTCTGTGGGTGTTGGGGGTGCTGCTGTTTCTCCTTTCTTTTAGCTCTCTTTTCTGTGGCAGGTTTTTTCCTCTCTTTTTCACTTTTTCACCATTGTGTATCTCTATGATTTAAGAACGAAACACAAATTAATCCATGTGTTTCTAGAGAAAAATTATTTTAGTTGTTAATCTTAAGCAAGATTTTTCAG
>CM042144.1:86311934-86331934 GCA_023376005.1 Doryteuthis pealeii
AATAATAATAATATAAAAATAATAATAATAATAATAATAATAATAATAATAATAATAAATCAATTACTTATTCATAATTGTAATATTAATAAGTATTAATCGTCACATAGTCAGTTCCAACAATAAAAGAACAATATTTAAAAGTCTAAATACACAACTTTTTATCCCCCCCACACACACCCGCCTTCTTTCTCTTCTCTTACTATGAAAAAATAAAAATTTCATTTGACGCGTAAATGACATCTCTCCCCCTACCTCTTACATATGAAACGCACACAGGAACTTAAAAGTTAAAAGAATATTCTCATGCTACCTGAAACATACATCGTTTCTCAATGGTAACCATGCCCCCCCCCCCACACAACGTTGAGGTTTGTTTCGCTGTCGTTTATTCGCAAAAAGATTTATACACACACGCGCAAACCACACACCTAAAAAATGCATAATACTTTCTTTTCGATACACACACTTACACAGTCCCATACTCACGCCATAAATAGAGAATATTTGACGTCATAGTTCAAACCGTCTTCTTTTTTCAAACCTCATTTTTTAAACAGACTGTATAACAAGGACTACTACTCGCTTTTCTCGTTATTCTATGATAAAAAGTTCTTATTACCTTCCATATACCAACAAATGCCCTGAAGATGATCTAATTAATAGATCGAAACACTGCAGCGTCGGCTAATAAACTCACCACGTAACTCATTTAAACCTGTGTTTTTTTCATTCTTTCTTAATATACTACATACCATCGGATTCACTTCCTTTTCTTCACACACACACACACACACAAACACACACACACACACACACATATATATATATATATATATATATATATATATATATTCTATTTATTATCCATTTTCTATTTTGATTTGTTCTCTTGAGTTGCGACTTTTGCGATAGCGATAGCTGTTGGCAGGTAGAAGAAACAAGACGTTTGTTTTATAACTTTTGTGTTCGCAATGAGTGCTAATTCGCATAGACGGGGTAAGCTCTTACTGTGTATGGGTTTGAGTAGTGGTGCGTGGTTGAAGTTGACTGTGTCATCGAAGTTTGTTATGTGTGTGAATAGGGCGTTTTGAGTGTCGTTTGTCTTTATCGATTTTTTATGCTCATAGATGCGATTGTCAAGGTTTCCTTCTGTTTCATCGATGTATCTTTTGTCGCAGTCGTTGCATAGAACAAAATCAAAATAGAAAATGGAAAAGCAAGGATGCTTTTATGATAGTTGAAGTATTTGCCACCATTTTTTTTTTATATATCTCTAGCCATAATTAGGTAGCAAGATGGGGATATTATCCTGAGCGAGAACTACTATATTAGAAAAGAGAGGAAGAAGAAATAAGAGATAGTAAAGGTTTTTAAAAAATAGTGATGAGCACAAAACCGTTGTCGTGATTTTGACCGGGGCGTGACCCCCCGAATGGGGAATTGAATGTCAACCGGAAATTTCGGGTGTTGACCGGAACCGGAAGTACCGTGGTGACGTGGAACGACGAAGAAACATACCGGTCTCTTTTTGCTTTCCGAGGCCTAGAGGAACAGACGGACCTTGGGTCCCTTGTGTGCTAGCAGTTTTCTCTCTCTCTTTCTCTCTCCCTAAACAAGCCACGAGACGCACGAGACGACCCTGGAAATAAAAGCAAAGCAGCTTGTGCCGATATATTTCTCGCGCTTGCACTTTTTTATCGATAAGATGACCGCCACGTGCAGAACACCTTTTTAGTGTCGTGAATTTGGAGGCATGTTGACAAGACCCGCTATACAACGTATATCGATATGAGAACGTTACGTATATATCCGTTTTGGTACTGTGTGAATATACCGCCACGTTACATACACACACACACACACACACACACACACACACACACATATATATATATATATATATATATATATATATTATATATATTATAATCCAAAAGTCCAGAGAAGAAATCTTCCTTACGACACAAGAGTTTTATTTAAAAAACCTGTCGCAGTTTGAGAGCTCAATATATGCTCTTAATGTTAGAGTCACAGAGCAAATATATAAGTAAAGAAATAACAAAAGACTTAGAGATTTAGCATTATAGTCTATTTCAGGGAGCTTAGACAAATTGTCTAACTCTCCCGATTCATCAGATGCGAATGATGAATTATTTATTACTTTAAAGGTATTTGAAAACAGATTTTTCTTTTTTATTTTTTCATTTTTTTTAAATTTCATACTCTTGCCATATGAAATCCTTTATGTTGCAAAACAAATTTTATGTTGTAGTTTCACTTCCGCCACAAAAAAAAAAAATCGGTCAGCAAAAAATGCATCTCTTAAATGTATCCATTATTTTGACAGATTAGGAAAAAGAAAGGCATATTCAAAAATCGTCACCAGACGATTTCAACTATTCAACTAATATGAAAATAAACAGCAACTGAAATTAGGAAGGATTTTTTAATTTAGTAATAAAATTATTTAAAATCTCTATATATTTTTTGTTATATATAAAGATAGTTAAAAAAGAATGTAAAGTTTTTACATTTTTAGGATAAATCCGGTTTTATAAGATTTATTGGTTATTTCCTAGTTGAGTAACATGATATGACCCAGAAAAAACAGAACCCAATTTATTTATTTATTTTCCCATTAAACTAATCCTATAACCCAACCCTAACCCTAACCTTTACTCTAAACCCTAATCCTAACCTTTGTTGGACTTCAAAAAATCTAAAATTAAAATTAACTGTTTTATTACAAAATTTGTGGGTTCTGTTTTTTTCTGGGTCCCCCTGTAATATTATGTTACTCAATTACGGGGGGTTAGGGTTAGCGTTAGAGTTTAGGGTTAGGGATAGTGTTTAGGGTTAGGGCTAGGGTTAGGGTTTAGGGTTAGCTTAATGGGAAAATAAATAATTTGGATTCTGTTTTTCTGGATCGCCCTGTAATATCATGTTACTCAACTAGTAAATAACCGATATATTTGCAAGAACTTGGCAATGACATATGCTCACTTCTAAAACTTGACTACTAATGACATATACCCGTTTCAAAAGCTTGTCAATGACCTATGCTCGCTTCCAAAACTTGTCAATGACATATGCACGCTTCCAAAACTTGACAACTAATGACATATGTCTGCTTCAAAGGCCTGATCGCCAATAACACACGTCTGTTTCAAAAACATGACAATGACATATGCCCGCTTCAAAAACCTGTCAATAACGTATACCCACTTCTAAAACTTGACTGCTAATAACATATGACATGCGGTAAAATCCAACCAACCAAAAAATATAAAAAGATTGAATCATTTTCCTTTAGAATTATTTTGTTTTACAAATAGCATATGCTTAATCATTTGTTAACTAGACTCATCAACACAGCACCTTTCCATTTCATTATTTTACGTTTTATTTGAATGTGTGTTTGTAAGCATTACAAACAAGGGGTGCCCTAAGTACTCCAATTTCTTACTAAAATCTTCATGAATTATACTCGCTAAATACTCCCATCAACTGATCTTTCAATTTCCTCTTCTATTCCAAATGTGATACACTCCCCAACGAAATAAATATCTAGAAACCTCGGTGATATTTAATGGAAGCTTAAGACATCCACGCTTGATTTCGGTAAATTTGAATTCCTATCACGCAAACAGTTTGTACGGCTATTTGTACATCTAATCTTCTTCCACGTTTAAATGTAGACAAAGATTGCAGTTGATCGTCGAGTGATGAGATTATAACATCTACCTTAAGTGATACGAGACTTTTAAGTGGCTTCCTAAATAGATTTATTGCTTTCTACTCTGACAAGAAAACGTGCAGCATATTTCCGCCGGTATCGAATATCTTCATGAGAAATGGTGCTGAAGTTCTATCAAATTGATTCAAAAACAAAGGAAAAATTCATATTAGCAAATATATTCAGATAAAAGCTTTCCATGTTTTGAGCAAGTAACCAATTAGATACCTTCTACGAGGGTGACTCAAAAAGTAATTCCATTTTGTTTAGGTTTCAGCGTTTTCTTTCTCCTAGACTTGTTGCCAAACGAAGATTACCCAGCCTAAACCGAGTCTATTCAACATTTTCTTTCCTTTATTTTTCCTTTTAACATACCGTCGGATTCGCTTCCATTTGCAACTTACAAATATATATATATATATATATATATATATATATATATATATATATTATATTATATATAAGATTTTTTGGATGTTTGTTTTTTGGAAGCATGTTGGATAAGTATATATTATATTTTTTGCTTGAAAGCAATTATAATGCATGTATCGCATAAAAATTCGATAATTTTTTTTATGGAAAATGAATTGACAAGTGTAATCCCGACAAAGGATCGCTCGCTGTGTAGAACATCGTTCTACACACCAAGCGAATTTTATGCGATACATGCATTGTAATTGCCTTAAAGCAAAAATATAATATATATATATATATATATGTGTGTGTGTGTGTGTGTGTATGTGTGTGTGTGTGTGTGTGTGTGTGTGTGTGTCTTTTGTTAAGAGTAAAAGAAATGAATCCGACGGTATAAGTATAGATAAAAGGATATGAAAACACACAATGCTGTTTAAATTAAAAAATTTTATATCATATTCATAGCTAATATTGAACAATATTTCGATTTATAAAAATCATCTTCAGAGCTTGTTTTTACTCTGGACTCATCGAGAGAGGAGATGAAAATAATTTCAATTCAAAACGAAAACATTGATGTTCCAAATAGCGTACAAGTCATGTTAATACAAGTCATGTGCTAATGAAGAAACGACCGCATGACTTGCCAAAGCCGTAGAGGTACTATTTAACTAAGGCTGGTGGTTGAAGGGTTCAAACCTTTGTCAAATGTATTAGCAACAAAGTGAATGAAATAGCACGTCTGGTGTCCCAACTCGAATCCTGTGATGTCACAGTCCAGCAGATAGCCACTTCGCCACGGTGACCTAGTAGGACAGATTGGTTTCTATAGCCTTGGTAAGGCAACCAGTCTAGGAGAACGAAAAATGTTAATTCAAAACCAACTTTACTGAAAGATTTACCTTGTGTCACATCTTGCCAGCGGCGAAGAGGTTGGGTAAATTTAAAAAAATAGACAATAAATGTATTTTATATTTATGAGTGACTTCAACGAAATAACGTATTGTCAATAAATAATCTTTGTTTATCTACGTCATTTTCTTTCGTTATTATCACCACAAAAATCTGTCACAAAGTTGATGTATCATTTAGGCGTCGGGTTTTTACACCAAAACTTGAAGGGATATCAATCTCTGCCAACGGGAAAAGAAGCTAATATTTCGAGAATATTCACCCTTTACGCTGACACTGGATCCTTTAAGTCATCTAAAACACCAGTGCGGACACATACGATGATTGATCAATCGCATCAAGTGATTCAAAGACTATTTATGGTGGAGGGGTTTGATACGGCATCAGAAATTACAGGACGGATCACCAAATCGTTGACATCCCTCCGTCTACGAGAGACGATTGTGTAGTGTCCAAAAACGTGGAATCTGTTGGAATATTTTTGTAATATAAGGTGTGCTGAAATCCACCAATTAAACTTATAGACTCTGCTTGGGCGCATGGATTCAATCAGTCAATCAACACGCTCGAATACGGGGTTAGTTAATTATTAATAACCGACCTTGAAAGTCGTTTATTTGCACGTATTCAACATGGACAAACGAATCAGCAGCCAAGGACTCTTCTCAACCAAATGATTCTATCCAACAATAAGGACCACCGAAGAACAACCGAAGGATTCTACCAAAACACTAAGGAGCACCCAAGGATTCTTCACTAAGGAACACAAAGGATTTCCACTGTAAAGTGCTCTCACATGCAGCGTCAAAAATCGTAACAGGACCCGGTGGAGTCTATATGACGTGTGGATATTACATTGAAAGAACGAAATCCCTTAATAAACCAGCCATAATATAACTGAAGATGCCACCTAATTTCTTAAGTGTACAAATGTATTTCAAACAACATTGGTGTAGTGATTTTCTATATCGTTATATTCTTGTTAGCTTTAATACAGTATTGTTACATAATTCATAAGCAGCTTATAAATTACGAACGTACCTGTTGTTAGAATTTTGAATAGGGTTCATTAGACTTAGAATAATGGGGTCAATGGAAAGTTACCCGACAGTTGTTGACGGGTAATAAATTATACCCCCTTGAAAGCTCGCGATTGGACGCGTGGGAATAAGTTTTAGTTTAGTTAATCAGATGCGATGCAGTTCTCAGAGAAGACGGACGCTAGTGTCGCCGCTCTGAGCCACCACCCCTCCCCCCGCAGCGGAATCAACATGGACAGGGTTGCGAAATAAAGCTTGATAAAGAAACAACAAATTCTTGTTTGTTAATTGAATATTACAAACAATGACCAGCCCAGCACAAAGAAAAATCAAAAGAAAGAAGACCAACCCTTAAGAGAAGCCCAATCAGAGAACATAGCGGCCGACCTAGATGAAGAAACAGAAGCAGACTTAAAAAGCAAGATCATCAATAATCCTCTATCTTCTCTATCTAATCTATCTGTCTGTCTGTCTGTCTCTGTCTCTGTCCCCCTCTCTCTGTCTGTCTGTCTCTCTCTCCCCATTTATACACCCGATGTTGAACGAGAATATATATAAGAGTATTTCAAAGTCGTTCTACTTTTTAGTAGGGGTATTTTTATTATGTTCTTTTCCAGCTGTTATATGCTAATGAGAATAAATGAATTTCAGAAATTATTCAGTTTTTCCATTACTTTTAAGATCCTTTCGCCCTTGTTTTGACCCCAAAACTCGTTGACACCTATCTATCTACTAGAGACGATGGCGTAATGTCCAAAACAAGTGGAACCATGACCCTGGGTAGGTTGATAAGAAGGATGAACTGTCTCCCAAGTGTTATATATTCTTCTGATCATCTTTGGTATCTTATGTAGCTGGGAGTCTTCTTTTAGGGTTTTGAACTTTCTATTTGGGGATTTCGTCTATCAGAAGCCCTGGGTCATTAGTAGTTTTTGGATAAATAACCCAAGTCTTAGATTTTCGTTATATTATATTTTATTTAGAAATCCCTATTCAGACTAACTGCACCGAGTGTGAGCACCGGGAGCGCGCTGATCACGACTTGTTATTTCCGTGGCTTACCCAGTACTGATCTAACTCTTTCAAATCAAAATCGGAAGAGCCTTTGTTTCTCATTTCTCTACTAATTCACACGGTATCTAGGGGTTAACACGAGGTTAACATATGCTAATCAATCTTCCATCATATCTTCACATACTCCCACTCAAAAGCTGGAGGCAGGAGACCGTGCTTAGCAGAAAACCGGGCTGTTGGCTGAGCAGACTGAAGGATCGAAGCTGGATCATGGCCAGATCGGAAAAGATGTAACAAGCGGGTAAAGCTGGGAAGCTCGCCGCAAACTGGACTTTCTTTAGTGCTCTAGGCAACTTGTTTGTTTGTTTGTTTGTTTAGTTGGTTTGTTTTACGGCATATCAACCTCAGTGGGTCATTTAATGCCGATAAAGTTTTGAAATAAATCAATTCTTAATGGATAATACAATTTTTTTATAAATACATTTTTCTATTTAACCCATAGATGGGACCCTAACAGGTACTACCACTCTGGGTCAGCATGGACCAGGGAGCAATGGTGATGAAGGGATGCTCCACATTCCCTAAACCTCCAAACCTCACCATTAGATAGAGTTTAACGTCATTCCCAGGACATGTAGACACGCAGCCACCGCCTTCTAGCACCCATATGATAAAAAGGGGTTGGGGCTTGCCATAAGGGCAAGAGGGTTGGGAAAATCATATAGGTGCTAGGGCTTGACGTGACCAGCCGATTGATCGGAGGAGGCCTCTCCGACCGCCCGTCTAGCCCAAGATAAGGCAACTTGTGTGGGTTCGTTCAAGCCACCGAGGTAGCGAACTCGGCCCACAATGCTGGGACTGGGTTGCTAAAGCTCACAACCATCCCGGCAAAGAAGCAGTTCTTATCTGCTAGTGTAAGGAAACAGCCGAGTTAGTGTTGATTTAGCTTTGGCTGGTTCGAATTGAATTTCTCCTCAGATGAATTGCTAAGACTGTCAGCAAACGCCTGTTGATTTTGTTACTGACCGGTGCATGCTATAATGTCCAAAAAATGCATGTTTGTTGCATATTTGTAGGTTTTCTGGTCAGTTGAGAAAGTCAAGGTTGCGATTCTTGTTTAAAACGGAAGCGTCGCAAAGATCTGTGTCTCTGACCGCTGATTGACCCAGTTGAAGAATCAGCAAGTGAGAGGAGGAGGGTAAGGTTTTGAGCACCGTAGTACTAGGATACCACAGATGTAAGCAGTATTTTCGGTTACAGACATACAGACACTGAATATCCATTATAATAAGATTTGTTTTAGAATTCTTCGTTTAAGTTGCAAGAATTTTTAGCTTAGTGTCTGCGCCGTGGTGTCTAACAAAATAAATCTTTGGCTTTGTGAGCGACAGAAAAAAGAATAAAGAAGAAGTTCTGCGATAAAACACGTCTTCTGTTTTGTATTTGTGTTTTGCGTGGGATACAGTCTAAGGTAAACAACTTCTGTCACCCGGATTAGGAATGGTCGATTCCCCCACCCCACCCCAACCACTATCTTAGAGTCAACGGTCAATGTCCCCCATGCGCTGTTGTCTAACATTTGACATTTAGAGAAAGAGAAAGTTTTCGGCCTCCAGAAGAAGCAAAAGGTCTTCAGATTTCTTTCTTAATTTCTTCAGAGGTCCAAACAAAAAATGAGAGAATTGCGACTAATCGAAAAATGGACAAAATAGTTCAACGTTATACACAGGACATCAAATGATATGCAAAAAATGATTATTGTTAGATAGAAATAGTTATCTAAAACATGTAATTGGCTGGTTGAATTATTGATGTTAACGGTATCAACCCGTTTGTGATTATGTCATGGCTAACGGTTAGGAAGTAAATATGTTGTGTATTTATATTTATACTTGTTAGTAATTGTTTTTTACCAATGTGTTAGCACCATTGGGGATTATATTGAAGTCAGTAAGTCTACTGTTAGTTTGAATAACAGCAGCTAAGTACAACTTAAGTAGTGTCCAAGACAGTTGGTATATATAGAAATCAAGAATTACCCATTCATGAATGTGGGTGATTTGGGTCATTTGGGTCATTCCATTCCTTGAGTTCTGATTGGCTGCTTGATGTGAATGACATTGTGGAGTCTTATATATATCCTGTCATTCTGCAGTAGACTTTGTACCTATTCGGGTTTGTATTAGAGTTACAACCGTTTGTTGCCTTGTCTTCCCAGTTCGACGGTAATTGGAAATTTAATTATTCTTCAGTATGGTATTGATTAAGTTCATGTATATATTCCATGGTATTATTTTATTTCCCTCAAAAAGGACAGAATGTCCTCCATATTGACATTTCAAATAGCTCTTTTATATTGTTTGCATTAAAATAAAGGTTTCTGGTGTGAATAAAAAACCTGCATTCCATGAATAAGTGTTTAACAGTCAGAGGTATTTGAGATGTTTCACATTGTGGTTGTTGTTCTTGTTTGTAATTGGATATAGATGATTAGTATTTGATAGGAATACTTCATACCATATAACTGAGTGCAAATAAATGATTACACTGGGGAACACGATTTTTGTTGAATTAGATTTAAGACTTGTTTTTGTCTATTTTATGACCATTGAATCCAAAAATGACCCCAGTTTTTCTATATCACGTCAACTTTTTGAGCTGCGGGATGCCCTCGATTTTTCTCAAAAACCATAAAAATACACCATCTAACAAATCTTTATTTATTTTATGGAAGGTTTTAAAAGTGTGTATATAATGAGAAATGATAAAACATTACACTGGGCATCACAAATTCTGTTGAGCTAGATCTGACACTTGTTTTTGACAAACTTTTGGACTCTGAATTCAAAGAATTCCCCATTTTTTCTCTATTTCATCAACTTTTTAAGTGACAAGATACCCTCGCTTGGTCTCCAAAACATTGAAATACTGCATGTGACAAATTTGAGCTTATTTTATAGAATGTTTTAGAAATTAACAATGAAAAATGATGATAAAATTGCTAGACTGTAATGCTTGTACACATTCATCTTGTTCATTCAAAGGATATTGTTACTGTAAGTTGTGTACAAGTCGTTAAGGTAAAAATTTACACATAGTTTTTTTTTTCTAGAGTGTTCAATATGTGGACAATACCCCTTTATGCTCCATAGTCATCTATCATATTTACATCACATATATTTTGATATCTTTCCTCCATGAATTCCAAATTTTGGTGAAATCATTCATCTTGCTCATATCTGACCACATCAAGAAGTTAGCAAGATGGCTATGCAGAAAATGGAACTTGATGTTTATGTTGCAATCAAGCATTTTATGGCTATCCAATTCCAGTGTAATTCATTGCTCATTTATTTCCAAGAAATGTTTTGAAAAGGTAAAGAACTTGTCAAGAACCAAGCATTCTTTTCGAATTCATACATTTATCCTGATGAAATATTTCATCTTTGATAACTTCCAGAATCTGTAGACCATCAAACAGCCGGCCTTGATTTTATCTCTCTCTTCCCATTGACAGGCCAGGAAATGCCACAAGATGGTACTTGAAACACTTGCCTTCAATTGGCAATGCTTTGAATGAATTGCTTCAAGAAACCTTGTTTCAAGTGCAAGGTGCGAACATAATTTTCTTTATGTCAACAAATGGCTCATGTAGAATGTTGTGATCAACAGGTTTGAGGTCAGATCTTGGAGGCCAATCCCTCTCCACCCAATGTTTCTCTCAGCTCTACTGAATGATGCAATGGACATATAGACTAGGATATTCAATTTTTACATTTGTTTTTCTTGTTATATGGCGAAGTTTTCATTAAACAAAAGTAACAGTCCATACAATTATATTTTGGCTCTCACCAAATCATAGGTATACCAAATGCAACTTATCACATGTTTCCTTGATCCACATTTGTAAATCTCAACAACTTCTTTTGACATTTTGAAAGGGGCCGAAGACGTATCTCATTGGCACGTTTTAATTCAAAATATGGAAAATCGACTAGCTTCACAAATGCATTGATGTTTGTTCTTTGACTGGGAATCAACCTAGTCACTAGATCTGAATAATTCTCCTTAATTTTCAAGAAAACAATCAAAGCAATCAGTTGACCACCCTATTACTTACCGACAAATGTGGCAATTTTGCTTATTTTGGGATGTAAGAATAGCTGCCTACAGTCTATGAGGAAAAATATGTTCACAGAACGTAAGAACGAAAATAGAAAGAACATGTACTTTTAATCTTATTTATTCACATATTAAACTCAACAACAGTAAATATAAAAAGTACTTAGGGGCAGTACTTACAGTTCATATATTCCCCCGTTGAGGGTGGTACCAGGTTGGGTCCTACAGTTGTGTCTCCTCACTGAGGGGAAAGTTCCTTCAGTCAAAGAGACTGAGATAAGAGCTCGTTACGAGGCTCACACGTTGGTCCCAAAACCGTAAAGAGAATTATTTCCCCAACCTGACAGGGGGCGTGAGCTTTTCTTCATTCCTGTCCCGAAGGCACAGGAGAGTTCTAGTCCCTACAGGGAGTAGGCTGTAAAGAAAATACTTGACGTGATCGAAGAAAACTGATTGCAGTGTTTGAAATCAGCATGCCAATATTAGTCTAAATCAAATGAAAAATCAAACTCAACTGAAATTATGTCCAAAATTCTTCCCAGTGTTAATCATTAACTAGAAATAGTTATTAAACTATGTAATTGTATTGGTGGGGGGGGCAGTAAGAGACAGAGAGAGGGGAAGAGGATGAAAGAGAGAGAGAGAGAAGAGAGAGAGGAGAGAAGGGAGGGAGTCTGGTTAAGGGATCCTATCGGCGCTACCGAAGACATTTTTATGACACCATCCTATCATTTTGAATTTAACATTAACATAGCAGCAATGGAGAAAATATAGCAGATTTACAATTAGTTTTAGCTCGAAACAAAAGTATATTTCAAATGTAACAGTCTTTAAGAATTAAATTTAACAAAATATAAAAGTTTTAAAACCTTAGTTTGTTTCGGGCATTCAACTTTCGAATCCAAGCATGTGCTTCCTTCAAATCCGAGAGAAATTAGTCTTTTATGAATTAAGCATTTAGGTTGGGGGGGGGGGCAGTAAGAGACAGAGAGAGGGGAAGAGTATGAAAGAGAGAGAGAGAGAGAAGAAGAGAGAGAGAGGGAGAAGGGAGGGAGTCTGGTTAAGGATCCTATCCGCGCTACGAAGACAGTTTTTATGACACCCATCCTATCATTTGAATTTACATTACAATGCAGCATGGAGAAAATATAAGCAGATTTACAATTAGTTTTTAGCTCGAAACAAAAGTAATTTCAAATGTAACAGTCTTTTTAAAAATTAAATTTAACAAAATATAAAAGTTTTAACCTGTAGTTTGTTTTCGGGCATTTCAACTTCGAATCCAAGCATGTTGCTTCCTTCAAAATCCGAGAGAAATCTAGTCTTTTTATAATGAAATTAAGCATTTAGGTTGGGGGGGGGCAGTAAGAGACAGAGAGAGGGGAAGAGGATGAAGAGAGAGAGAGAGAGGGAGAGAGCGAGAGAGAGACAGAGAGAAGGGAGGGAGTCTTGGTTAAGGGATCCTATCGCGCTACCGAAGACATTTTTAATGCACCATTCCTATCATTTGAATTTCCATTAACATAGCAGCAATGAGAAAATATAGCAGATTTAATTAGTTTGTTAGCTCGAAACAAAAGTATATTTTCAAATGTAACAGTCTTTAAAATTAAATTAACAAAATATAAAAGTTTTAACCTTGAGTTTGTTTCGGGCATTCAACTTCGATCCAAGCATTGTGCTTCCTTCAAAATCCGAGAGAAATCTAGTCTTTTTATAATGAATTAAGCATTTAGGTTGGGGGGGGGGGGGCAGTAAGAGACAGAGAGAGGGGAGAGGATGAAAGAGAGAGAGAGAGAGGAGCAGAGAGAGAGAGAGAGAGAGGAGAAGGGAGGGAGTCTGGTTAAGGGATCCTAATCGTCGCTAGCCCGAAGACATTTTTATGAACACCGCTANTGCTGATGTGTCTGTTATAATAAGTTTTAGTCTTTCAACACTTTTTATATCCCAGAGCCAAAATATATTTCCAATAATTCCGTGCTGAATTCCTCCTGGGTCGGTAATGCGAGGCATAGCTCTGATAGTTATGTGAATTAAGTCCAAATAAATTTTATTTTATTATGAAGGTGTTATATCGTTTATTTATTATTTATTTTATCATATTCCATAACATGTTAAGATATCTTACAACAAATCTTCATGTATTTACGTTTTTTCTCATAATTTTGCTTGAATTCCTATCTAAGTAACACTTCGATTAATCACTTTACTATTATACTAACAACTTATATATATATATAATACATATATATAATATATATAATGAACAAAGATCAGCCGAAATCGAATATAAAGACAGTGTATGTATAAACAAGATCGATGCCACATATTATAATACAGAGCAAGTATAATGAAAACACAAGAACGCCCCCCGGAAATCAATGTCACGTACCTCCCGCGCTCGTACCTGTAATATATATAGATAAAATAAACTTTCTATTTTTCTCTCATGCTGCGTACTCTTTGAAAAGCCGATCACAACAAAGTTCAATGAAGTATGAATTATTTCACTTAAGTAAATGAATGTCCTTTCCTCACCAGTACCTACACCCAGGAAAAATACTTGAAAAATCAGGCGGGAGGAAAATCTGTAAATTGCTTGCTTTGAGCGTATATATAAATTAAAATTCATAGTCGATGAGTCTTTACTCAACAGCTTTTGACACACTGCATTGTTATCATTCAACTTTGTTCCTCATGAAACGAGGTCCGCCTCATCTCTTCACGTTTTTAAAAGTTCTGCACCAAGACTACGTTCTCTAAAAATGTCATTGTCCGACGTCGAATACTACAACCAGCCTAAGCCAGGTAGAAGCAAACCCCCAGAAATAGACATGATATATCACTATAACACTTCCATCCACTGCGTACAAATACAATTTATCTTGGAGATGAAGTAACTTCTTGTCTCTAATGATGCTACGATACTTCTCTCCCAGTTATGTTCTGAAACACAGAGTAATAACTTCGCTCTGACAAAATATTGCTCACGCTTCAAATCCTTAATTTCCTCTTGTGATTGATGTAGGAGACGCGAATGGAATCATGAATCCCGACAGTCAGGTACTGTTATATAACTTGCCGAAGCTAGATTCATAAAAGCTAAGGGAATAACTTAATATTATAATTGTCTGGTATAAAATTTAGACCCGACAAGCGAGCTCTGTGTATCATGCTAAGGCAAACACTCGATATTACCCTTAATACAACCACTATTTAACATTCCTGTCCAAGTCACGTCGTGTTGAAAGCATTGGTCCGCCGCTAAATTACCCTTAAGTTAGGCAGATCAATGATCTTGTTCACCACTTCAAATACCTTAATTTGGCTGATGAACCATTAAAACACAGCAGTTATGTAAGCAACCGTCAGGCTTCCTTTTGTTAAAATCAAACAGGACTTGATTTGAGCATTAATGCACTAAATCGCCGTTACCTATTATACCGTAAAATTAACAACCCAAACTAAAACTAAAGGTAGCAGAAGAATGGAACTGCTTAAACATTTATTTAACCCTCAGCAGCCGCGCTGCCAAAACGGATACATATAATACAACACAGGAACAAATAAGTACACAGATTTTCAATAACAGACAAACTCCTTCTTTTACACTAAATATCATCAGGACTGCGTCCCCAAATTCGGGTATAGCCGCTATAAACAGGCAAGTGGTCAGTCTAAATATCAATTCAGCCTAGTTAAATCTACTTTCAATTGCGAGCGTTATTTCATGGCTTATGAGCCCATCCATTCTGTTTTAGAGCTGCTGACACATGGGGTGTTAGCCTACTCTACAGCAGAAGCAACGCTATAGCTTTTGTTTTTTTCAAAATGACCGATTCGACATTAAATGACCCGACCTAACCAACTAAATTTAAAACTGAAAGTTAAGCAGTGGATTGAGCCGTGTCGATAACTTCAGTTTTAAACCACTTAAGCAAACAGCAGGTATTGCAGCCAACTATAATCTTTTGTTTATCAAAAATCATTTAAACTCGCATTAATTACCCGAATAAGGGTGATATACAATAAAACAACCGACAGCTATGCGTTACTTGTATTAAAATTCCTGATAGTTTTCAAGTGGACTATTTAATACTAACGCCAGCTCATTTTTTGACAATAATGCCCCTACCAGTCAACGTTACAGTATTGTCCGAAATATGCACGACTATTTTACTTTTTGCCGAGATCAACAAAAGAATTTGATTTTAAACCAGCCCTGCAATATCTTTCAGCTTCATTTATTTGAATGAAGAAACGGAAACAAAGACATCACAGCCGAATGGACAGATGAAAATAGAGCGTTTGATGTTTTTCGAGGAAAAATAATGAGCGCTCTCGGACAGATGTGGCATATGACACTATTCTCAATTTACTGCTCTTGTATGAGGCCCCGTAGGCACAATACAAAAGAGAACTGAAGATGAAAACAAGAAAAAGAAGCAGACATTTAATACAATGTGCTCACAGAAAGTAATCGCTGGAGAAAAGGAGAAGAAGTCATATCAAGATATACGTTGAAGAAGAAGAGGTTCCTTAAGAAGGAAGCAGATAGAAAGAAGATTATAAGAAGAAGAAGAAGAAGAAAGCTTCCATACCACCGATGACCTACATGCTTTTTTTTTTATTCTTTTTCTTTATTTTTGTGTTTTTTTTTTTTCTGTGTGTGTGTGTGCAGTGAGACCGTATTTACTTTTGGGTGACTATATATTTATTATGTTACTGAGATGAGTGTTTTTTTTGTATATATATATTATATATTTTTGTATTTGCCTTTACGGGAGACCCAGAGAGAGAGAGTATTTATGATATGGAGCAAAAAATCTAGTTGAAACAGAAATGTGGAATTAAACTGATTGATTTTTTTTTTTGAGAAAATGAATAGCAGATGTCTGAGTAATATTTTCTCTATGATTACATCAAATATCAAAAGTCTCTAACGTAAACGAAACAGAAAGAAAAAGTTTTCATTATAATTAAACATTCACACGCTCTATAAATATAATATATATATTATATACATAATAATATAAATATAATCATTAATAATATGATATGATATTTAAAAAGTTAATCCTTAAAATGAGTCAGATATACCTACTAATAGCTTTCGCTTAGTACGCTCATTATGCCAAGAATTGACTTATTTCTCTAATTAGGTATGAGCAACTTTTAACATTTAGCTCTAGTATGACATATCTATATATATATATATATATATATATAAATATACCTATATATATATATATCTTTTGGCCAAGTGTTATAGTGTGAATCGAATTATTTTCGGTTTGAGTGCGACACTCTTGTCTTCTTTTTTCATTTTTTTCCAACCCGAAGGTTTGGGGTATATTTTACTAACAAATAATTGCAGGGCTTTTTTCTTATCGCAAGGGTTTACTAATATTCTATTGGATGTTTGTTATAGTTTTATTAGCAAGCCGATTGGTGAATAAAGTTATATATTAATATTTATATTTTTTTAATATAACTATTCCACCAATTGTTTCTAAAAATAAACAGAAACATCCCAAAATCTTATTTCCTTCGCCGAAGAGCATAAGCACCATGTTGTTTTTTCCCTTGCCTCATAGGTAGAGACGTCAGTATCAATGACATAATTTCCAGGAAGTTCTCGGTGCTGTATCGGTGGCAGTATAAGTTCTGACTATCCTGCTGAAGTCCGGTTTCGATTTCTGTCGGAGGCTATACATCGCTGATGAGACTTAATAAAGTCGAAACAGCTGCTGTACGATGTTCTACACGCGAGTAATTCTTTGCGAGATTCACTTGTCAATATTATTTATCTTCGTATAATATCGAATTTATTGCGATATGCGCATTGTAATTGCCTTCAAGCAAAAAATATAAATATTAATAATATATACATAATATATATATATACAACCACACACACACGAAGATAACAATAATATATATATATAATATATATATATATATATATATATATAATACTTTTTCCTATATTTCCCTGGTGGTTGATTGGTTAGTTACATGGTTGATTTAACGGATCATAAACCTTATTTAATGTCTGAATTCACAATTTTTCTACTCAAAGAAATTATATGATTCTAAGTAACTAAAGATAATCATTTTCAAGCAACTATTCTTAATACAAATAATTTTCTATATTAGTTCAAATTGAATATTTTATACATGATTATTTTTTCTATTTCATTTATACTTCTAAACCCCGACAGTATAAAAAAAAACACCCCCGGCTTTATAATTTGTAATTACACAACACAACCTTTTCCCGGAGAAAAAAATATAAGAAAAAAAGAAGAGACCAAATCATGTCTAACCCGTACACGTGAGGTACGAAGATGCTACTGAAAATAATCAGACGGTACTATAAAAAATGGCCAAAAGAAAAAATATTGTAAGAGTTGCCTAAGTTAAATATACTAAAGTGCTCAATACAAAAAGTAGAGCTAATATATCTTATTATAATGGAGATTGTGTTTTGTCTGTCTGTAACCGAAACTATGTTACTACTGAATTCACTGTTCCCTTAGTTATTACATCACATTCTCCATGATTTTATTTTTATTTAAACCTCAATGAATAATAAAATTGTTTTACATTATTAAGACTGTTGACCATATCTACATACTAATAATACGCAATTGTATTTATATATACAACAAAATAGTGGTTTACAGTGTAAATGGGAAGGCTAATTTGCATATTGATCTTAAAAAATTGTTTTTAATAATATATGCTAAGTATTGTTGATTTCTAATCGTTTGGTTTTATCTTATTGAATATGAGCAAAAATCTCTGGGATAAATCTTAAAAGAAATTCATTAAGAAGAAGAAATAACTGTAATATTATCCTTTACTTCCTATTTTAAGTAAAGAGTTAATTTAGGAAAATTTACCAATGAAAGACGGGAGTAATGGAAAATGATGGAAGTGTTAGTTTCAAAGCTGTTCTATTTTTCGATAATACCCCCTCTGTTCCAAATCTTTTTATCTGCATTCTTATTTAGTTTTATTAGCCTTTCTAATTTAACATGATATTTTATTATATCAAAAATTAAAAACTTGCACCCGGAGGGTGAATAAATTTGCTAGTAATAATAAAGTAAGCCTAATGATCCAGGAAATATCTACCTAGGTTTCTCCTCACGGATCCTCAGAATAATTCTGAATTATCCTGATGATCCGTTAGGAGAACCCTAGGTAGATATTCCCTGACTCATTAAGCTTACTTCATTATTATTATTATTATTATTATTATTATTATTATTTACGTAATTATCATTTATGTAAATTATTTCACCGCTTAAACATTTACCTCTTGTCACATCTTACTCGTGCGGTGGAGTACATAAATACATACAAGGTGTGAACAAAAACTTCGTAAACAAATTGAATTCTTGAAACTACCCACACGTACACGAGAGGAAGTAAATTAGACAATTGTATGTTAGTATGTAGATCCGGCCGAGACGGGGGTCCTATAGCTTTGGCCCTGGACCTTACAAGCTAACATCGTTAAACCAGGGTCCATCCTCCAGGCAATACCTGCCGCCTTGATTTAAACGCTAGGTTTATTGTTTAGTGCATGTGGCGCCCCCTTAAGGGGAATACCGAAGGGATCAACGCATTTTTTGCACCCGACATCCATGAGTCTCGGCTTGTGGGTGGTCCTACATTAATAGGGCCTTGTGCCTGACCCGTACACCTGGGGTACGTGGTAAATATCTGGTATGTCGATAAGGTCAATGGTATTAATAATGTAAAATAATTGAGGTTTAAATAAAAATAAGATCATGGAGAATGTAATGTAAATACTTAAGGGAATTGTGAGTTGAGTAATGATATAGTTTCGCTTACAGACATACAAACACACAATCTCCATTATAATAAGATGAGGATCAGCATTAAAAGTTAGAATGGTTTATAGTGTGATGGTTATTCTCGGAGACGGACACGTTGACCTTAGTTCAAATACTGGATGAGGCTGTTTTCATTTCACACGGCGTTAACACATTTGGAAAAGGTATGCATCCAAATATTCTCCATCCAGCTATGTGTAAATATTAGGGCAGACTGGAAATATTTAGACGTAGTATGATAATCAGTCTAGGAGAAAGAAAACTATGAATTAAAACCTGTTGACGTCAGTTTAAAAATTAACCTTGTGTCACACCCTGCTCGTGTGGAATTCTTAGTTGAATACAATATGATTGAAAAGTTATGCCCTATTTTAAACATATTTTTTTCATATGCAGTTGAAATTTTCTCAAAATGTAAATTCCTTAATATATGGCAATTAAATCTGTGTTGTTGTTGGTGGTTTCATATTGTTCGTGAATCACTGCATCATCATATTCCTAGTAGATGGTTGGGTAGACGTGATCGCATGAGTGGCCGGCAAGAGGTCCTGATTTAACACACTGCCTTTTTTCTTTGGGGTTGGTAGAAGAAGTAAGTCTACGAAACCAACGAGTTGAAAAAGACGAATACGAGAATTTAATTCTGCCATTCCACAAGAGTTTCTGCGATTCCTAAGCAGCCTTGAGAGCTAGTGCCTATATATGTTTTTAAATAAAACTCCATGTAATGTGTATTCTTCTCAAATTAATTTTGTAAAAATAATGATTAGAAATAAATTATCAGATTTTTAAAATAGGGAAGGGAATTCAATTACCCTTTACAATCACCCTGTATATATATATATATATATATATATATATATATATATACAAAGTGTGTCAAAAAAC
>CM042144.1:86336934-86344434 GCA_023376005.1 Doryteuthis pealeii
CAAAGCAATCATCAAAGTATCTGAAGTGTTGTTTTGGGTAGTTGGTTGTATTTTACGGCATGTCAACACTTGTTGTGTTATCTTATGCAACAATTTTTAAACATTCATTCTTGTTGGTTATACAATTTTTTAACATTTTTGAACTCATCTTTAGCTATTTAACCTAACAAGTAGTACCACCCCAGGTCAGGGTGGACCGGGAAGTAATGAAAATGAAGGGGTCTTCCACCCTCCCTAGACCTCCAGAATTGGAACCTTACCACTAGATGCAGTTTAACGTCATACCCAGGACACTTAGAGCCCCACTCACTCGTGTGGGGTGTAGAATACGCTGACTGCACCTCTGCAGAGAGGTAAACCCCCTATCATGGAAGCTGAGCAGTCAATGACATGCAACATAAATTTGAAACTTGCACAGGATAGACAGACAGTCGAGAGGCCCCCCTTTGATCAATCGGCTGGTCACATCAAGCCCTAGTACCTATATGATTGTCCCGACCCTATTGCACGTATGGCAACCCCATAACCCGTTTTATCATATATGAGGTAGAAGACAGGGGCTGAGGATTCTATTGTTCCGTATATGACGTTAAACTGCATCAGTGGTGAAGTTCCAATTCTGGAGGTCTGGGGAGTGCGGGGGAGCTTTTCATTACAATTTCTCCCATGTTCACTCCTAACCTGAGAGGTAGTATTTGTTAGGGTTTTATCTATGGGTTAATTTTAAAAAAAAATAGAGTTCTAAGAATTTGTTTAAAGACATCGAGTTTTAAGAAATTGAATACCGAAGAAGAATACAACTAAACGTCTTTGGCATAAAATAACTCAACAAGGTTTGATATGCCATAAAATCCAACCAACCACCAACACTTAGAGACTTGTGTTGTAAAGATCTGTAAACCAACACCACGCATAACCATATCATAACTAAACCTCGTAAATATTACAAATATTACATGATTTAGAAATACGAGCTGTTTTTTTCCCTACGTGCTATATCGTTTACACCTACAAGTTGTCTAGACAAGAATTTTGAACAGCATTCAATTAGTTCGTGGGAATAGTTAACCCTTGTAAAATAACTCACGTATTTCTTAATCTAGATTAATTTTTTACTTTCAACAGAAGTTGAAAAGAAAATCTTTAAGTAGCTGTCGAAAATTCATCGCTCAGTTCTTTTAACGTCGGCTAAACTGTATGATTTTATTCGTAACAATAATAGCAGATGTGAGAGCGGCAGAATTTAAACGTGTCGCTTTATGATTTTAGAGCTGAGGGAGTTAAACATTTCGGACCATGAATATAGTTCTTACTTAATGAAAATTTAATTTTGCATAGGATCGATGATGCTTTTTATTATTTACGGTCTACAACCAACCGAGAATTCATTCTATTTGGACAATAATAATAATGATAATAATAATAATGATAATGATAATAACAGGGTGAAGCTGAAGGAAAATGAAAAGATGGATAAATACCTGGACCTTGACAGAGAATTGAAAAAGCTGTAGAATATGTGAGAGAAAGGGATACCAATTGTAGTTGGCGCACTTGGAACGGTACCAATAAAAAGACTGGGGGATCTAGAGATCAGAGGAAGAATTAAGACCATCCAGACTACTACACTGCTGCAATCGGCTAGAATACTCAGAAGAGTTCTGGAGACCTGAGGAGACTTGTCATTCAGACTCCAGTGAAATACCATCAGCTAACGCTAATGTGAAAAACTCAAAACGAGTGATAATAATAATAATAATAATAATAATAATAATAATAATAATAATAATGAAACTCTGGAATATGAAGGTGAAGGTCGTACCAATTGTAATTAGTGCCCTTGGAACGATCCCCAAATCTCTGTAAAATAATTTGGGTGAATTGGAAATCAGAGGATGAATCGAGACCATCCAAACTACAGCAATGTTGTGATCGGCTATAATACTCAGAAGAGACCTGAGAAGACTTGCTGTCACTCAGCCGGTGAACCACCAGCTACGGCAGGTGTGAAAAACTAATAATAATAATAATAATAATAATAATAATCTACTGCAGCAGAAACCTCATCAAGGGCACAAACACCTGGGCTGTTCCCCTGGTAAGATACTCTGGACCATTCTTAAAATGGACAAGAGACTCCGACAGATGCACCAAAAAGACAAGAAAACTAATACCAATGCACAAGGCATTACACCCGAGAAGCAACACAAACAGAATGTATGTATCAAGAAAAGAAGGAAGAAAAGGTTTCGCCAGCATTGAAGATTGTGTAGAGGCGACAATTCGAGCACTGGAAAAATACATTAAAAAGAACAAAGAATGACGAATAGCAGCAGCCAGAAAAAACAATTGCAGCATATGGACGAGCGTAAATATAACAAAAACAAGAAAACAGAAGTGATAATCAGAGAAATCAAAGTATTATTAATAATACGGAATAAGTGACCGAGTTCAAATCCTGGGCAAGGCTAATGCCAATGGCAAAGGCGCGAATCCATTTTCTCTTTTCAGCGATGCGAAAATAGAACGACAGACTCGGGTCTTTTAATCTATGTTAGAAAACTAGTCTATTTAGATGGTATGGAATCTATTGACATTTCGTTTAAATACGTTTATTTCTTTTTGAGAAAGGCAATAAATCTTTCTAAATGTTTGTCAGCAGCAAATTTTAGTTACTAGGTCGCAAAATTTAAAAACTGTAATTAAAAAAAAAAAAGACACATTGAAGAAAAACAAGAAAACCCGAAAGAAAAAAAAATGAAGAATTAGTTTTTGAGTCGGAAGTAGCTGTCTTTTGTTTTAAAAATATAATTATCTTGTTTTAACAATAATATTAACTAGCAGAACCTGTGGATATACCATCATCATCATCATCATCATCATCATCATGTCGCGCTTTCAGCGCGGATATCCATGACAATCTCTCTCCATCCGTCCCTATCGCTCATCATTCTCGGGAGGTCCTCTATGCAGCATCCTGCATCCGCACAGAGCTGATCAATATACGTTTTTGCATGGCTTGTCCATGTGCTGGCTTCCACAGGAGGACGTCGCTTATGAGTTCGTCCTTGCTTCTCCAGCAGTGTCCCGCGTGTCTTGTCCGTCTTACTTTGATGGTTTGTGTGATATGTGGTAGGTGGCCGTATAGCTGTTTTCTCGTAGGATGCTGTTTCCATGTCTTGTTCAGGATCACCTGCAACATTCTTGTGCAGCTCCATCTAGTTTATTCTCTAGTCGCTTAGTTAGGGTCCAGGTGGTGCAGCCATACAGCAGTACTGATATGACAACGGCCTGGAAGAACCGTCTCTTTAACTTGTCTGTGAGGTTGGATTTCCATATGATCGATAGTTATTTATACCATAGTATGATAATTTAATTATTAAAAAGTTTGATTTGTTTCCTTAAAAGCTATTGAAAATTACTTCAGTATGTAAAAAGTATAATCTTTAATAATATATAAACTTTTTATCTGCATCCTTATTAGTTTCATAAGCCTTTTTAATTTAATATAATATAATATTATTACATTAATACTTAAATACTTGCAACCAGAGGGTGCATATATTTGCTTGTTTGAATAACCCAATAAAGTTCATTGTATCTCATACATTTTTATCATTTGTAATATCACTTTATAACAACATGAGGTAAGTGTTGCATGTCGTAATTGGATAGTGATTGAATTTTTCAATTGACTTCCCGAATAATTATGAGCTAAAACAATTTGTTTCATGTGAATAAGATTTTTGAGTTACTCATTTTGTAATAAATGAGAATACAAAATGCACTCTTGCTTCTAAAATCTACAGCCATTAAGAAAAGAATCGAAAGATGAAAAAATCAATCGACCTTGACGAGCAAAAATGCTTGACCTTCAAGCTGGAAGAAAAATGAATGCTGGGTTAAGATTTTTTAAAAGAATATAAAAGATTTAGGTTTGGTGTATTTTTATGCATGAAATTCATATTCGTTAGAGTAACACACACACACACACACACACACACACACACACAGACAGAGGCTATTATATTCCTATGATATTATTAAGGAATCATCAAAACCATAAAAATACAGGTGAATGTACCACACACTCGTTACCTGTTCTTCCTTTGCATTGTGATAAGCATTCAAAATCATGGTACAAACCAAATATACACACCATTCTTCAAGAAAACTATTATATATATATATATATATATATATATATATATATATATATATATATACAATCTTTACATTTACAGCAACCTGTAAAGCATAGGATATCACAGCATAAGCTATCATTTAAGGATAGAAAATACAGAGAAGCAACCACACTTGCAAAATATGTGTGGGAGCTAAAAGAAAAGCATGGTAGATATCCAGGGGTAGAGTGAAGAATAATAAAAAGGGCACCTTCACATAAAGGAAACGAAAACCCCTGTATGCTCTGCTTACAAGAGAAACTAAAAATAGCGGAATGCAGAGACACAGGGAAGATATTGAACTTGCGATCTGAGTTGACAAACAAGTGTAGGCATTTGAACAAGCATTTCTGGCATTACGTAGGGTGACACACCCACGTACTTAAGAATGGGTATAACCCGGATATTAATAAAAGTATATGGCTGGAATAAGCAATAATTCCCTGAAGTATTGCTACAGCAAGAAACTGCAATTGTAATCTTATTATAATGGAGATTGTGTGTTTTTCTGTCTGTAACCGAAACTATATCACTACTCAAGTCACAATTCACTTAGTTATTGACATCACATTCCCAATGATTTTATTTTTATTTAAACCTCAATCATTAATAAAATTGTTTTACGTTATTAAGACTGTTAACCATATCTACATACTAACAACATGCAATTGTATTTATATATACAACAAAATAGCGGTTTACAGTGTGAATGGGAAGGCTAATTTGCATATTGATATTAAAAAATCGAATTTAATAAATATGTGCTTAGTATTATTGATTTCTAACTGTTTGGTTTTATTTTAATGAATATAAGCAACAATCTCTTCAATAAATTTTAAATGAAATCGATTAACAAGAAAAATAAATGTCATTTTATTCTTTACTTCCTCTTTTAAATAAATACTTAAATTAGAAAAAATAACAATGAAAGACGAGAGTGATGGAAGAGTAAGTTTCAGTTGTTCTATTTTTCGATTATACTCCCTCTGTTTTAAATCTTTTTATCTGCATTCTTATTTAGTTTCATTAGACTTTCTAATTTAATACAATATTTTATTACATTAAAACTTAAATACTTGCACCCGGAGGGTGCATATATTTGCTAGTATTTATAACATTCGCTTTAAAAAACGTATATATAATATATATATATATATATATGTTGTGTGTGTGTGTGTGTGTGTGTGTGTGTTTGTGTGTGTATTGTTTTTGTGCTATCTGTGACAAGGTCTGTAAGTTGGCTTCTGGTCTTAAGAGACATATGGTGGTGCATAAGCATGAAATTTTATCATCTGATTCAACGGGAAGGAAGTCATTTCAATATCATATTTGCATCAAACTTTCTGGATCTGCAGCAGGTTTGATGAGTCATTTGAGGGCTCATGAGAGGAAAGGTTCTGGTGGTGGAGTTATAGGATTGTGAGGGACGGCAATGATCTGTAAATATTTTTCTATTGCTATATATATTGAAGCTGCAAGGTTGGTCCGGGCAAATCTCAGGAGAGCGTGCCGAAAACATGAAACTCTACCGGCCAATTCTGGTGATGTGTGGATCTGTGAGGGGAGTGACCGGACCCTGTTGTCAAAGGCAGACTTGGTCAATCACATGAAATCACACGAGAGCTACCCGATTGCAATTGTTGTCTCTACCATGCCACATTCTGATTCCCAGCATGATCCCCAACACGAGGATTTTTTATGTTCCTGTTGCACAAAGGTGTACCAAACAGCTGGTGGTCTTAAGCTTCACATGAAAGTTCACAGTGATACGTATACAACACCGATTGTTATGTGTGCCAGATATGTTCTAAGTTATGCAAAACTTTGGCAGGATTGAAAAGTCATAAACAATCTCACAAACGGACAATGAATGAAAGGATGGCAGTCGCCTGACAAGACTTTGCGATCTATATATATATATATATATATATATATATATATATATATATATAATATATATGTGTGTGTGTGTGTGTGTGTGTGTGTGTGTGTGTGTGGCTAAAGCTTTTTTAAACATTTTATTGAGATAAATGCTTGTACATTTTTCTTTTATACTGAAAAGGTAATTGGGTAAGAAAGGAAATGGCGGTGGTATATAGCAATGAGAAAAGTATGTGGGAAATGATATTTTATGGGATATTTCGGTTGACTTTGAAGATAATTTGATAGTCAGCGTGTAGGTCAGTGTGAGTCAGTGTATGATGATGGATCACACTGTAAACCGCTATTTAGTATGTAGATAAGGCCAACAGTATTAATAACGTAAAACAAATTTGTTAATAATTGAGGTTTAAATAAGAATGTAATCATGGAGAATGGGACATAAATATGCATTGTAATTGTGACTTGTATAGTAATATAGTTTCGATTACAGACAGACTGTTATATCCCGAAATGTAGGATATTCAAAATGATAATAAAATCAGGGAAATATAGTTAACAATAACAATACTTGTTTTATTTATTCTCACTGGCAGGGAATACAGTCGGATGGTTTTGAATAGAGTTCAACTGTGTGTGTGCCATGTGCGTGGTCGTCACATGGGTGCTGTATGTATGATACGTGTGCTCACGTATCAGGTCGGTCCTTGGGTCATAGTGTGCTCACATATGGGTCCGTCCTTCCTTTGTGTTATGGGGCCAATGCTTTTGTCGACTCTCTGTTGAGTGTCCTTATTTAACACAGGTAGAAAATGGTTGTACTCTAAAAGTGACTGAACTAGCCCAACCGTGCTCCACGCACGTGGTCACTAGTTCAAGCGTGCTGCCGCACGTCTGTACTGTCAGAATACCCTGTCCAAAGTGATATGGCTTAATTCCCATATCAAGGTTCCTGTCTGTCCTTTATTGATGAAAGGAGAGCAAATCGCTAGGTTACCCTAACACAGACAAACACACAATCTCTATTTATTAATATCATTAGTGTTATGAGGGATGTAGATAGTTGCTAATTAGTATATGTGAGGCACATAGAATATATAAACATTCAAGTTGTAAGTGTATTTGCGAACCAAAATACACAAGAGTAGAGAGCAGAACAAGCCAAGATACACCAAGTAGCACTTCGTAAATATTAAGGATTCTTCATTATTCAAACTTAACAAATACGAATATATACTTGTACAAGAAGTTATCTCAAATCAATATATACAGGTTGTCTATGAAAAACAACGACAATATGGAATCTTAAGGTTATTGACCTGAGTAGATTTATGCAAATAGCGACTATAATGACTACCTCTACAACATTAGGGAGTCCTTAAATGGTCGCTTGAAGAATGTTTTTCATTTTTATATGTTTTTAAGACATTTAGAT
>CM042144.1:86346934-86350974 GCA_023376005.1 Doryteuthis pealeii
GGACCGACCTGATACGTGAGCACACGTATCATACATTACAGCACCCATGTGACGACCACGCACATGGCACACACCACAGTTGAACTCTATTCAAAACCATCCGACTGTATTCCCTGCCAGTGAGAAAAATAAAACAAGTATTGTTATTGTTAACTATATTTCCCTGATTTATATTCATTTTGAATATCCTACATTTCGGGATTATAACAGTCTGTCTGTAATCGAAACTATATTACTATACAAGTCACAATTACAATGCATATATGTCCCATTCTCCATGATTACATTCTTATTTAAACTCAATTATTAACAAATTTGTTTTACGTTATTAATACTGTTTGGCCTTATCTACATACTAAATAGCGTTTACAGTGTGATCCATCATCATACACTGACTCACACTGACCTACACGCTGACTATCAAAATTTATCTTCAAAGTCAACCGAAATATCCCATAAAATATCATTTCCCACATACTTTTCTCATTGCTATATACCACCGCCATTTTCCTTTCTTACCCAATTACCTTTCAGTATAAAAAGAAAAATGTTACAGCATTTATCTCAATAAAATGTTGAAAAAGCTTTAGCCAACACCACACACACACACAACCACACAACACACACACATATATATATATATAATATATATATATATATATTATATATATATTATATATTAGATCGCAAAGTCTTGTCAGGCGACTGCCATCCTTTCATTCATTGTCCGTTTGTGAGATTGTTTATGACTTTTCAATCCTGCCAAAGTTTGCATAACTTAGAACATATCTGGCACACTAACAATCGGTGTTGTATACGTATCACTGTGAACTTTCGTGAAGCTTAAGACACCAGCTGTTTGGTACACCTTTGGGCAACAGGAACATAAAAAATCCGTGTTGGGGATCATGCTGGGAATCAGAATGTGGCATGGTAGAGAAACAATTGCAATCGGGTAGCTCTCGTGTGATTTCATGTGATTGACCAAGTCTGCCTTGACAACAGGGTCCGGTCACTCCCCTCACAGATCCACACATCACCAGTTGGCCGGTAGAGTTTTCATGTTTTCGGCACGCTCTCCTGAGATTTGCCCGACCAACCTTGCAGCTTCAATATATATAGCAATAGAAAAATATTTACAGATCATTGCGTCCCTCACAATCCTATAACTCCACCACCAGAACTTTCCTCTCATGAGCCCTCAAATGACTCATCAAACCTGCTGCAGATCCAGAAAGTTTGATGCAAATATGATATGAAATGACTTCTTCCCGTTGAATCAGATGATAAAATTTCATGCTTATGCACCACCATATGTCTCTTAAGACCAGAAGCCAACTTACAGACCTTGTCACAGATAGCACAAAACAATACACACACAAACACACACACACACACACACACACACACACATATATATATATATATATATTATATATTACGTTTTTTAAAGCGAATGTTTTATAATACTAGCAAATATATGCACCCTCCGGGTGCAAGTATTTAAGTTTTAATGTAATAAAATATTGTATAAATTAGAAAGTCTAATGAAACTAAATAAGAATGCAGATAAAAAGATTTAAAACAGAGGAGTATAATCGAAAAATAGAACAACTGAAACTTACTCTTCCATCACTCTCGTCTTTCATTGTTATTTTTTCTAATTTAAGTATTTATTTAAAAGAGGAAGTAAAGAATAAAATGACATTTATTTTTCTTGTTAATCGATTTCATTTAAAATTTATTGAGAGATTGTTGCTTATATTTCATTAAAATAAAACCAAACAGTTAGAAATCAATAATACTAAGCACTTTTTATTAAATTCGATTTTTTAATATCAATATGCAAATTAGCCTTCCCATTCACACTGTAAACCGCTATTTGTTGTATATATAAATACAATTGCATGTTGTTAGTATGTAGATATGGTTAACAGTCTTAAATAACGTAAAAACAATTTATTAATGATTGAGGTTTAAATAAAAATTAAAATCATTGGGAATGTGATGTCAATAACTAAGTGAATTGTGACTTGAGTAGTGATATAGTTTCGGTTACAGACAGAAAAAACACACAATCTCCATTATAATAAGATTACAATTGCAGTTTCTTGCTGTAGCAATACTTCAGGGAATTATTGCTTATTCCAGCCATATACTTTTATTAATATCCGGGTTATACCCATTCTTAAGTACGTGGGTGTGTCACCCTACGTAATGCCAGAAATGCTTGTTCAAATGCCTACACTTGTTTGTCAACTCAGATCGCAAGTTCAATATCTTCCCTGTGTCTCTGCATTCCGCTATTTTTTAGTTTCTCTTGTAAGCAGAGCATACAGGTTTTCGTTTCTATGTGAAGGTGCCCTTTTTATTATTCTTCACTGTTACCCCGGATATCTACCATGCTTTTTTTTAGCTCCACACATATTTTGCAAGTGTGGTTGCTTCTCTGTATTTTCTATCCTTAAATGATAGCTTTATGCTGTGATATCTATGCTTTACAGGTTGCTGTAATGTAAAGATTGTATAATATATATATATATATATATATATATATATATATATATAATAATATTTTCTTGAAGAAATGGTGTGTATATTTGGTTTGTACCATGATTTTGAATGCTTATCACAATGCAAAGGAAGAACAGGTAACGAGTGTGTGTACATTCACCTGTATTTTTATGTTTTGATGATTCCTTAATAATATCATAGGAATATAAATAGCCTCTGTCTGTGTGTGTGTGTGTGGTGTGTTGTGTGTGTGTGTTACTCTACGAATATGAATTTCATTGCATAAAAATACACCAAACCTAAATCTTTTATATTCTTTTAAAAAATCTTAACCCAGCATTCATTTTTTCTTCCAGCTTGAAGGTCAAGCATTTTTGCTCGTCAAGGTCGATTGATTTTTCCTCTTTCGATTCTTTTCTTAATGGCTGTAGATTTTAGAAGCAAGAGTGCATTTTGTATTCTCATTTATTACAAAATGAGTAACTCAAAATCTTATTCACCATGAAACAAATTGTTTTAGCTCATAATTATTCGGGAAGTCAATTGAAAAATTCAATCACTATCCAATTAACGACATGCAACACTTCCTCATGTTGTTATAAAGTGATATTACAAATTGAATAAAATGTATGAGATACAATGAACTTTATTGGGTTATTCAAACAAGCAAATATATGCACCCTCTGGTTGCAAGTATTTAAGTATTAATGTAATAATTTATTATATTAAATTAAAAAGGCTTATGAAACTAAATAAGGATGCAGATAAAAGTTTATATTATTAAAGATTATACTTTTTAACATACTGAAGTAATTTTCAAAGCTTTTAAGGAAACAAATCAAACTTTTTATAATTACATTATTATACATGCGTATAAATAACTATCATCATACTGGAAATCAAACCTCACAGACAAGTAAAGAGACGGTTCTTCCAGGCGTTTGTCATAATCAGTACTGCTGTATGGCTGCACCAACCTGGACCCTAAACTAAAGCGACTAGAGAATAAACTGATGGGAAGTGCACAAGGAATGTTGCAGGTGATCCTGAAAGACATGGAAACAGTCATCCTACGAGAAAACAGCTATACGGCCACCTACCACTATCACACAAACATCAAAGTAAGACGGACAAGACACCGGGACACTGCTGTGAGAAGCAAGACGAACTCATAAGCGAACGTCCTCCTTTGGAAGCCAGCACACAATGACCAGCCATGCATACAAACGAGTATAGCTTGTTCAGCTCTTGTTGCGGAACTGCAGCAGATGCTGCATATGTAAGGACCTCCCGAGAATGAATGAGCGACTAGGACAGGAAATGGAGAGAGATTGTCATGGATATCCGCGCTGAACGCACATGATGATGAATGATGCATAGCATGATGATGTATCATCCACAGGCTCTGCTAGTCAAATATATTGTTTTAAACAAACGAATAATTCTAATTTTTAAACCAAAAAGACTAGCTACTTCCGACTCCAAACTAATTCTTCATTTTTTATTCTCACTTTCGGGCTTTTCTT
>CM042144.1:86351074-86401074 GCA_023376005.1 Doryteuthis pealeii
GAGAGAGATATATTACACCGCAACTCCTAAACCCTTCTCCCATATATAGAACAATAAAAAAAGAACTCAACCTCAAAGAAGTTTCTTCAACGGGAAACTCGCTTACGTCTAGCACATACATTTCTACCCGGATTTAAGTAGCCTGTTAATCCTTAAAAGTCTTTTAATTTTAATTTTTTACGAATGATTCTTTAAAAAACTCTATATAACATTGTCTTCAAACTAAGAATTTCTCTGCTGCGGTGAAACCTTAGTTATAACGTAATTGAGTTGTAGAATGTAATAAGATATATATTTAACAGAATATTCCTTTTGATTTTGTCGTTATATATCTTGTATTTGCCATATAATAAGGCCTAGAGTATATATAATATTATAGTATATATATATATATATATATATTGTAGTATATATTCTGACTGTTTGCTAAAAATGTGGCTTAAAATTAAACAGTTAACAATTTTATTCTAGAAATCAATTTTCCTGATTTAAATATCTAAAAAATAAACTGCCACTTATATATCTAGTGTCGGCCTTAGTTGAGGCAAAATCAATACACAGATAGATATAAGTTAATTTCAGACACGTTCTTGATTAAACGGAATAGTTTAATTACATTCAATATTGGAAAAGCCTTAAATAATGAGTGTTACGAAATTAACCAAAAGTATGACTTGGTTTTAATCACGTATTATGTACTCGTTTGAGCATCTGATTACGCCGTTGGTGTGTTGTGTGGTAGTGGTGGTGTGTATAAATAATATTTTAATGAAATAATAATAATAAGTATAATAAATCAATTACTTATTCAATAATTTAATATTAATAATAGTATTAATCGTCACAAGATAGTCAGTTCAACAATAAAAGAAACAATATTTAAAAGTCTAATACAGACACTTTTTATCACCGCCCCCCACAACCAATATACCCGCCTTCTTTCTCTTCTCTTAACTATGAATAAATAAAAATTTCATTTGACGCGTAATGACATCTCTCCCGCCTACCTCTTACATATGAAACGCAGCACTTAGAGAACTTAAAAGTTAAAAGAATATTCTCAATGCCTAACCTGAAACATACATCGTTTCTCATGGTAACCCATGCCCCCCCCACACACACAACGTTGAGGTTTTGTTTTCGCTGTCGTTATGCGCCAAGATTTATACACACACGCGGCAACCAGCACACCAAAAATGCCACAATGCCTTCTTTTCGATACACACAATTAACACAGTCCCATACTCACACGTAAAAAGAGAATCTTTGAACGTCATATGTTACCGTCTCTTTTTTCAAACCCTCAATAATTTTAAAAGCAGAACTGAATAACAAGGACTACTACTGCGCTTTTTCTCGTTATTCTGTGATAAAAAGTTCTGTATACCCTGTCCGTAATACGCAACAAAATACATGAAGAGGATCCTAATTAATAATCGAAACACACTGCACGTCCGGCTAATAAAATCAACCACGTAACTTCATTTAAAACCGTGTTTTTTTCATTCTTCCTTAATATATACATACCATCGGATTCACTTTCTCTTTTCTTCAGACACAACACACACCATAACGTACACACACACATATATATATATATATATATTCTATTTATTATCCATTTTCCCTATTTTGATTTTGTTCTCTTGAGTTGCAACTTTTGCGATAGCGATAGCTTGTTGGCCAGGTAGAAGAAACAAGGGCGTTTTGTTTTTATAACTTTTGTGTTCGCAATGAGTGCTAATTCGCATAGACGGGGGTAAGCTCTTACTGTGTATGGGTTTGAGTAGTGAATGCGTTTGAAGTTGACTGTGGTCATCGAAGTTTGTTATGTTGTGTGAAATAGGGCGTTTTGAGTGTCGTTTGTCTTTATCGATTTTTTATGCTCATAGATGCGATTGTCAAGGTTTCCTTCTGTTTCATCGATGTTGACTTTTGGTCGCAGACGTTGCATAGAACAAAATCAAAATAGAAAATGGAAAAGCCAGAGGATGCTTTTATGATAGTTGAAGTATTTTGCCCACCGGTATTTTTTTTTCTCTAGGCCATAATAGGTAGCAAGATGGGGATATTATCCCTGAGCGAGAAAACTACTATATTTAAAAAGAGAGGAAGAAGAAATAAGAGATAGTAAAGGTTTTAAAAAAAATAGTGATGAGCACAAAACCGTTGTCGTGATTTTGACCGGGGCATGACCCCCCGAATGGAGAATTGAATGTCAACCGGAAATTTCGGGTGTTGACCGGAACCGGAAGTCCCGTGGTGACGTGGAATGACGAAGAAACATACCGGTCTCTTTTTGCTTTCCGAGGCCTAGGGGAACAGACGGACCTTGGGTCCCTTGTGGGATCACAGTAACCTAGCAGTGTTCTCTCTCTCACTTTCTCTCTGCCTTTCTTCCTCTCCGATACAAGCCACGAGACGCACGAGACGACCCTGGAAATAAAAGCTAAGCAGCTTTTGCCGATATATTTCTCGCGCTTGCACTTTTTTATCGACAAGATGACCGCCACGTGCCGAACACCTTTTTAGTGTCGTGAATTTGGAGGCACGTTGACAAGACCCGCTATACAACGTATATCGATATGAGAACGTTACGTATATATCCGTTTTGGTACTGTGTGAATATACCGCCACGTTACGTACACACACACACACACACACACATATATATATATATATATATATATATATATATATATATATATATATATATAATCCAAAAGTCCAGAGAAAGAAATCTTCCTTACGACACAAGAGTTTTTTATTTTAAAAACCTGTCGCAGTTTGAGAGCTCATAATATGCTCTTAATGTTAGAGTCACAGAGCAAATATATAAGTAAAGAAATAACAAAAGACTTAGAGATTTAGCTTTATAGTCTATTTCAGGGAGCTTAGACAAATTGTCTAACTCTCCCGATTCATCAGATGCGAATGATGAATTATTTATTACTTTAAAGGTATTTGAAAACAGATTTTTATTTTTTATTTTTTCATTTTTTTAAATTTCATAGTCTTGCAATATGAAATCCTTTATGTTGCAAAACAAATTTTATGTTGTAGTTTCACTTCCGCCACAAAAAAAAATCGGTCAGCAAAAAATGTATCTCTTAAATGTATCCATTATTTTGACAGATTAGGAAAAAGAAAGGCATATTAAAAAATCGTCACCAGACGATTTCAACTATTCAACTAATATGAAAATAAACAGCAACTGAAATTAGGAAGGATTTTTTAATTTAGTAATAAAATTATTTAAAATCTCTATATATTTTTTGTTATATATAAAGATAGTTAAGAAAGAATGTAAAGTTTTTACATTTTTAGGATAAATCCGGTTTTATAAGATTTATTGGTTATTTCCTAGTTGAGTAACATGATATGACCCAGAAAAAACAGAACCCAATTTATTTATTTATTTTCCCATTAAACTAATCCTATACCCCAACCCTAACCCTAACCTTTACTCTAAACCCTAATCCTAACCTTTGCTGGACTTCAAAAAATCTAAAATTAAAATTAACTGTTTTATTACAAAATTTGTGGGTTCTGTTTTTTCTGGGTCCCCCTGTTATATTATGTTACTCAATTACGGGGGGTTAGGGTTAGCGTTAGAGTTTAGGGTTAGGGATAGTGTTTAGGGTTAGGGCTAGGGTTAGGGTTTAGGGTTAGCTTAATGGGAAAATAAATAATTTGGATTCTGTTTTTCTGGATCGCCCTGTAATATCATGTTACTCAACTAGTAAATAACCGATATATTTACAAGAACTTGGCAATGACATATGCTCACTTCTAAAACTTGACTACTAATGACATATACCCGTTTCAAAAGCTTGTCAATTACATATGCTCGCTTCCAAAACTTATCAATGACATATGCACGCTTCCAAAACTTGACAACTAATGACATATGTCTGCTTCAAAGGCCTGACCGCCAATAACACACGTCTGTTTCAAAAACATGGCAATGACATATGCCCGCTTCAAAAACCTGTCAATAACGTATACCCACTTCCAAAACTTGACTGCTAATAACATATGACATGCGGTAAAATCCAACCAACCAAAAAATATAAAAAGATTGAATCATTTTCCTTTAGAATTATTTTGTTTTACAAATAGCATATGCTTAATCATTTGTTAACTAGACTCATCAACACAGCACCTTTCCATTTCATTATTTTACGTTTTATTTGAATGTGTGTTTGTAAGCATTACAAACAAGGGGTGCCCTAAGCACTCTAATTTCTTACTAAAATCTTCATGAATTATACTCGCTAAATACTCCCATCAACTGATCTTTCAATTTCCTCTTCTATTCCAAATGTGATACACTCCCCAACGAAATAAATATCTAGAAACCTCGGTGATATTTAATGGAAGCTTAAGACATCCACGCTTGATTTCGGTAAATTTGAATTCCTATCACGCAAACAGTTTTGTACGGCTATTTGTACATCTAATCTTCTTCCACGTTTAAATGTAGACAAAGATTTGCAGTTGATCGTCGAGTGATGAGATTATAACATCTACCTTAAGTGATACGAGACTTTTAAGTGGCTTTCCTAAATAGATTTATTGCTTTCTACTCTGACAAGAAAACGTGCAGCATATTTCCGCCGGTATCGAATATCTTCATGAGAAATGGTGCTGAAGTTCTATCAATTGATTCAAAAACAAAAGAAAAATTCATATTAGCAAAATATATTCAGATAAAAGCTTTCCATGTTTTGAGCAAGTAACCAATTAGATACGTTTCTACGAGGGTGACTCAAAAAGTAATTCCATTTTGTTTAGGTTTCAGCGTTTTCTTTCTCCTAGACTTGTTGCCAAACGAAGATTACCCAGCCTAAACCGAGTCTATTCAACATTTTTCTTTCCTTTATTTTTCCTTTTAACATACCGTCGGATTCGCTTTCCATTTGCAACTTACAAATATATATATATATATATATATATATATATATATATATTATATATATATATATATATATATATATATAAGATTTTTGGATGTTTGTTTTTGGAAGCATTGTTGATAAAGTATATATTATATTTTTGCTTGAAAGCAATTACAATGCATGTATCGCATAAAATTCGATAATTTTTTTTATGGAAAATGAACTTGACAAGTGTAATCCCGACAAAGGATCGCTCGCTGTGTAGAACATCGTTCTACACACCAAGCGAATTTCATGCGATACATGCATTGTAATTGCCTTAAAGCAAAAATATAATATATATATATATATATATGTGTGTGTGTGTGTGTGTGTGTGTGTGTGTGTGTGTATGTGTCTTTGTTAAGAGTAAAGAAATGAATCCGACGGTATAAGTATAGATAAAAGGATATGAAAACACACAATGCTGTTTAAATGAAAACATTTTATATCATATTCATAGCTAATATTGAACAATATTTCGATTTATAAAAATCATCTTCAGAGCTTGTTTTTACTCCGGACTCATCGAGAGAGGAGCTGAAAATAATTTCAATTCAAAACGAAAACATTGATGTTCCAAATAGCGTACAAGTCATGTTAATACAAGTCATGTGCTAATGAAGAAACGACCGCATGACTTGCCAAAGCCGTAGAGGTACTATTTAACTAAGGCTGGTGGATGAAGGGTTCAAACCTTTCTCAAATGTATTAGCAACAAAGTAAATGAAATAGCACGTCTGGTGTCCCAACTCGAATCCTGTGATGTCACAGTCCAGCAGACAGCCACTTCGCCACGGTGACCTAGTAGGACAGATTGGTTTCTATAGCCTTGGTAAGGCAACCAGTCTAGGAGAACAAAAAATGTTAATTCAAAACCAATTTTACTGAAAGATTTACCTTGTGTCACATCTTGCCAGCGGCGAAGAGGTTGGGTAAATTTTAAAAAAATAGACAATAAATGTATTTTATATTTATGAGTGACTTCAACGAAATAACGTAGTGTCAATAAATAATCTTTGTTTATCTACGTCATTTTCTTTCGTTATTATCACCACAAAAATCTGTCACAAAATTGATGTATCATTTAGGCGTCGGGTTTTTACACCAAAACCTGAAGGGATATCAATCTCTGCCAACGGGAAAAGAAGCTAATATTTCGAGAATATTCACCCTTTACGCTGACACTGGATCCTTTAAGTCATCTAAAACACCAGTGTGGACACATACGATGATTGATCAATCGCATCAAGTGATTCAAAGACTATTTATGGTGGAGGGGTTTGATACGGCATCAGAAATTACAGGACGGATCACCAAATCGTTGGCATCCCTCCGTCTACGAGAGACGATTGTGTAGTGTCCAAAAACGTGGAATCTGTTGGAATATTTTTGTAATATAAGGTGTGCTGAAATCCACCAATTAAACTTATAGACTCTGCTTGGGCGCATGGATTCAATCAGCCAATCAACACGCTCGAATACGTGGTTAGTTAACTATTAATAACCGACCTTGAAAGCCGTTCATTTGCACGTATTCGACACGGACAAACGAACCAACAACCAAGGACTCTTCTCAACCAAATGATTCTATCCAACAATAAGGACCACCGAGGAACAACCGAAGGATTCTACCAAAACACTAAGGAGCACCCAAGGATTCTTCACTAAGGAACACAAAGGATTTCCACTGTAAAGTGCTCTCACCTGCAGCGTCAAATATCGTAACAGAACCCGGTGGAGTCTATATGACGTGTGGATATTACATTGAAAGAACGAAATCCCCTAATGAACCAGCCATAATATAACTGAAGATGCCACCTAATTTCTTAAGTGTACAAATGTATTTCAAACAACATTGGTGTAGTGATTTTCTATATCGTTATATTCTTGTTAGCGTTAATACAGTATTGTTACATAATTTATAAGCAGCTTATAAATTACGAACGTACCTGTTGTTAGAATTTTGAATAGGGTTCATTAGACATAGAATAATGGGGTCAATGGAAAGTTACCCGACAGTTGTTGACGGGTAATAAACTATACCCCCCTTGAAAGCTCGCGATTGGACGCGTGGGAATAAGTGTTAGTTTAGTTAATCAGATGCGATGCAGTTATCAGAGAAGACAGACGCTAGTGTCGCCGCTCTGGGCCAATCCCCACCCCCCTTCGCAGCGGAATCAACATGGACAGGGTTGCGAAATAAAGCTTGATAAAGTAACAACAAAGTCTTGTTTGTTAATTGAATATTACAAACAATGACCAGCCCAACACAAAGAAAAATCAACAGAAAGAAGACCAACCCTTAAGAGAAGCCCAATCAGAGAACATAGCGTCCGACCTAGATGAAGAACCAGAAGCAAACTTAAAAAGCAAGATCATCAATAATCCTCTATCTTCTCTATCTCCCCTTTCTGTCTGTCTCTGTCTCTGTCTCTCCCCGTTTATACACTCGATGTTGAACGAGAATATATATAAAAGTATTTCAAAATCGTTCTACTTTTTAGTAGGGGTATTTTCATTATGTTCTTTTCCAGCTGTTATATGTTAATGAGAATAAATGCATTTCAGCTTTCATTATTCAGTTTTTCCATTACTTTTACGATTCTTTCACCCTTGTTTTGACCCCAAAACTCATTGACACCTATCTATCTACTAGAGACGATGGCGTAATGTCCAAAACAAGTGGAATCATAACCCTGGGTGGGTTGATAAGAAGGATGAGCTGTTTCCCAAGTATTATATATTCTTCTGATCATTTTTGGTATCTTATGTAGCTGGGAGTCTTCTTTTAGGGTTTTAAACTTTCTATTTTGGGGATTTCGTGTCTGGTCTTCCATTAGGAATCTCTCGTCTATCAGAAGTCCTGGGTCATTAGCAGTTTTTTTTATAAATAACCCAATTAGATTTTCTTTATATTATATTTTATTTAGAAATCTCTATCCAGACAAACTGCACCGAGTGTGAGCACCGTGAGCGCACTGATCGCGACTTGTTATTTCCGTGGCTTACCCAGTACTGATCTAACTAACTCTTTCAAATCAAAACCGGAAAAGCCTTTGTTTCTCATTTCTCTACTAATTCTCACGGTATCTAGGGATTAACACGAGGTTAACATATGCTAATCAAACTTCCATGATATCTTCACATACCCCCACTCAAAAAAAAAAAACAAACTGCTAGCCGTAATTTCTAACAGCCATTTTGATTTCTACATTAACCCTACACAATTTTTAGGGTACAAACAATTATGTAACACAAGCAGCAAGTCCACCCTCTCCATACTGCCGTTGTGGTCAAAAAGAAAGAAAAAAAACGATGCTGTTTGGCAAGGATAGTGTCATAGAAGTTGCTGGATAGCGCTGAACTTCAACATCAAACCACCTTAGGGACTCCAGCTCAATATTTTATTTTAAGGTTCACTCCCCTGGTTCTGCCTTGGATGAGGTGTAGCCGATAGGCAGTGGAAGTTTTATAAAAGAGTTTTCCTTTTCTCGGTGGATTGTCATCGAGTTCTAATGATCCCAATTTGGGGATTTATGTGACTAGAAAGTATCCCGATGCTACTACTATCGGTATGGATGACCGTTTGCTTCCCTTGAGCTCATCCGCCCTTTGACAGTTCTTGTTTTTAGTGATGCAGGGTGTCTACACAGCCACTTCATCAGACAAGCCGAAGCGTGCCTGATGGGGCGCGAGTTTAGTCACCGCTAACCCAACAGTAGTTCTAGCTTATATGGTTGTAACGAGACTGAAAGGCAGACCTATGAACAAGCGGATTCCCAGCCCCCACAAACAAAGCGCGTCAGGATATATTTGACCTGTGCGAGGGGGAAGAGTGTGGCGAGCGGCTACGGATACTAGAACTCGCTATCTCCTCGTAGCTGAGGTGTTGTTAGTAGAGACCCAAATAAAGTATATCCGAATTTGCATAAGCGCAGCCGAACGAGAAGAAATAAAGACAGACTGTCGCTGACAGGGCGAGTGAGGAAGAAAGTGTTTGGACGGCAAGTGAAAATCTGACGACTGCTATTTGAAGTGAGAGTGTCTTGTGCTGACCTGTTTGGATCACCATGAAAGCGAGTGCCACATTGTTTATGGGAAGCAGATCTTCAAGGCTGCTTATCTTGCTGTTAACCCTTTACTCCCCCATCAGCAACAACAAGCAAAAATCTAAATTAGCCTTTGCAAACGAGCAAATCACAATGTTCACTCCGTTACCGGATATAAGGGACCCTACAACGTTCCCTCAACAATAAACAAGAGCTACTCCGTTGCCGGAAGTAAGGAATCCAATTAGGTTCCCTTAACATTATAACGAACTAGAAATGCCTACCCGGCGTCGCCTGGGTAGAAGGTTGGGCAAAAAGTTAGTCTCGTAGATCTATTATTTCTGAGTCATGAGTTGGATCCTCACAGGATGCCCCTTTAAAATGCCTATATAAAAAAAACCTTGCGTCGATCCGACCTGCTCTGGCACTAGAAAAAAAAAAAAAAAACAGAAATCCATGCTGTTACTATGTAAGTTTTTTTAAAAATTATCATCATGAATATAAGCCAAATCTTCAGCATTTTTGCTCAAAAAGCAAGAGCTAGTGATAGCAGCGAAAATGTATATACAGAGTGACCAAAAATTAAAAAAAAAAAAAAAAAAAAAACAGCCTACAAGTTTTGTAATAAAACTGTTATTTTAATTTTTTTTTTCAGAATATACAGTCAACTTGGTGCTTAAAGTATTGTAAAAATAATGATTGTACAGAGATTGCAGTTTAAGTCCAACAAGTTTCTTGAAAATTTATAAACGTTGATCAGATTATAGAAAATTTATTTGGGTTCTGTTTTTTTGTTTTTTTTTTCACTTTGTATATTTACTTTGACGTTAATTGGTTTATTTTCGTAGTTTCAGCTGGACATACATACACACAACTGCCTTTTAACTCGTATTAAACTTTATTCAAGAACCTGATATTTAACAAGGACATAATTGTTTATCTTTAAGAAAAGTTATTCAGTTATAATTTTAAAACGATTATTCTCTCAGAGGCATCATCTATTGTTACATAATTGATAGGTAGCCAATCAATTATATACGGTAAGTACAGATTAGATTCAAAACTAACAGTTTAGTGGAAAAACACAGCAAAAGTGATTGACACTTTGTACCACTGTATTTAACTCTATTCCGGTTCGCCAGTGCGAGCCGTGTGAAAGTAGCTAGGAAAGTCATTTTTGGGCTTGCTGACTGGACAAGACAGATGACCATGGTGTCATTCATCCAAATCATTGCTCTTCTTTTTTGTTCTGCGCTGATACGTTGAAGAATATGCCCTCGTAGCGAAGAATGTTCGGTTCAAGATAACAAGTAAGAATTTACAACGCCAGATAAATCGACCAGGAACGTTAAAATACTGTTGTAGGTGACTCACCTATGACACGAACATGGACTTACCCAAAGTGTATATATTTAACAGAGTAAAGCTACTCAAACGAGCAGTCCCACCCACTCGTCCTTCGGGACGGGTGTCTGGTGAACTGCTAAATTAATAGCGTCGATCCCAGATGCTTGCCTCATTGCACTTAGAGGCTAAGCTCGGATCGACGCAATTTTTCTCCTACCACCATGAGTCTCGGCTTGTGGGTGGTGCCCACATAAAACGGCCTTGTGCCATATCGTGTACATGTGGGGTACATGTAAATACCAGCAGTCCACCCACACCTGTCCTTCGGGACGGGTGTCTGGTGAACTGCTAAATTAATAGCGTCGATCCCAGATGCTTGCCTCATTGCACTTAGAGGCTAAGCTCGGTTCGACGCAATTTTTCTTCTACCACCGCATGAGTCTCGGCTTGTGGGGTGGTGCCCACATAAAACGGCCTTGTGCCATATCGTGTACATGTGGGGTACATGTAAATACCAGCAGTCCACCCACACCTGTCCTTCGGGACGGGTGTCTGGTGAACTGCTAAATTAATAGCGTCGATCCCAGATGCTTGCCTCATTGCACTTAGAGGCTAAGCTCGGATCGACGCAATTTTTCTCCTACCACCCCATGAGTCTCGGCTTGTGGGTGGTGCCCACATAAAACGGCCTTGTGCCATATCGTGTGTAAGTGGGACACATGTAAATACCAGTAGTACGAGATACAGTTATTGGTGTAAACTGAAACAAGGAAACCCTTCCATTGTACGTTGATATATATTGCTGAATACAATCTGTTCCCTACATTTTATACCCGTGTTGAGTTATTATTTATTGACCCTTAAACAGGTCATAACAGTGGCGACAAGGAAATAGGAACCCTAAGCAGTAGCGTCTAAAGATGTATAAGGACCTACTCAATACTACAGTCACGGTACAAAACTGAAAAAACTCCAACAAAAACGATACAGATTCGCAAAAAGACCTTATCGGACTTCGGGATTTGAGCTAGACCCAAAAAAGAAAAAATATTGAGACTCCTTCGGAGTTTAGGCTTGGGGAGGGGTGTTGTAGGTGACTCACCTATGAGACGAACATGGACTTACCCAAAGGGTATATATTCAACAGAGTAAAGCTACTCAAACGAGTAGTACCAGATACAGTTCTTCGTGTAAGCTGAAACAAGGAAACCCTTCCATTGTACGTTGATATATGTTGCTGAATACAATCTGTTCCCTACATTTTATACCCGTGTTGAGTTATTATTTATTGACCCTTAACAGGTCATAACAAATACAAAACCAAATAAACTCAATCCTTCACTCTAAAAATAAAATAAAATAAAATAACACTACAAGATAATCTCTTCTGGTAGGAATTTCATGATCAGATGTAATATTAAAATGTGTTCTGACTGAATTTGTCAAATACAACATTGAAAATCTGGAAGAAAAGGTTCGTTACTTTTTGTACAGGGATATAAATAATAGCGTCAACGCGCAGTTCTCCAACAGTATAATGACACAAGATAGACTTTGGAAATCTTTATTCTATATATATTTGTGGTACACTTATTGAGTGTTTATATAGTCGAGTATACACGAGAGAGTTCTCCAAAGGGGAGGTAATCATAAAATAAGGGAGGTAAATCTCAATTACTTATTACACAGAGTAGCCACTCAACTTGTAGTGGCACGACTGCGAATGTTATTACAGAAACGCGACTACGAATAACCTCCTGTTTTTGTGACTTTATATGTGTTACGTTGGACGAGTCAAACTAACTTGTAGGTGGAATATCTTTCCTTACAACACTAAGTTTTGTTTATTTTTGTTTTTTGTCATTTTGTAATATACAAACCATCTACTTGTGAAAAAAAGTATTCCATTGTTACTTTAACGTACCGAGAATACTTGAAGACAAAAAAGATTTTGATTATTTGTTTTAGAATTCTTCACTTAAGCTGCAAGAATGTTTAGTTTAGTATCTAAGTGATGGTGTCAAAAAAAAGTTTTCAATACAACTTTCATTAAAGAGCAAGAATATACGCCCTCCGCTGGGCGTAGGTTTTTAATTTTTAGTGTAATGAAAAATATTAATTTAAAAAGATTAACCCAATTAATTAATAATCACTATCATCTCTTCTGCCCCAGGAAAGAAGGTTTGAGAGGCAAACATTATTCCAGTGACGAGGAAATTAAATCGTGTTTAAATATAACGAGGAATCAAATAATTTACATCCACCCCAGATGATGGCTCTACTTAGAGCTGAAAAACTAGGGACGAAAGCCTAGATATTAAAAAAAAACAGGCAAGAAAAGATTGAAAAGAAACTAGTCAGACGTGAAATGTCTGTCTTGTTCAACACAATTATATATATATATATATATATATATATATATATATATATATATATTAGAAAAACTAACGAAATTAAATAAAAACGCATATAAAAATATTACACTTATTTTAATTATATTTTATTCGGTTTCTATATGAAATGATACATAGGATTGACTTTAATGCGTTGGAGAATAAAACAATAATATTAGGGATCAATAACACCAAATAACTATTTATTAAATCTGCTTTTGTTAAAACCAGTATGTAAATTAACCACGCCATATATTATATAATCTTTTATTTCTTAGTGATACAAAAGACACATTGCAGGATGTTAAAGGCTGTTTTGAGGAAAATCTAACTCAGATTTTCATTCAGGTATCATTGATAAATAAAATTTATTCTGTTCTATATATTAATGAGTTTGGCTATAAATTAAATACTCATTCATAAACTCACGCAAATCCTGAGGGTATTGTGATGTGTCGCGGAGCCGATAAGGACGTCGACCCCGCGACCAGAAAAAAAGAATTGAATGATACAACCAAGCAAAGGAGAAAAGACAAGGAGATATAATTTAACAAATACCGAAGTGTTTATATAGCGCATAACAATAGAATTGAGGATTTCCTCATTAGTTTAGTTGTCAATATCGCTGGCCGGGAAGAAGATGTTGGACATTATTGACAGAGGGGTCATTCTGGAAATATGCTGGTACAGCACCACAGGCCGGGAAGAGGATGTTAGTAGTGGTTGACAGACAGGTAATTCGGAATGCTGGAAGTATGCTGGTACAGCACCGCAGGTCGGGAAGATGACCTTAGTAGTGGTCGATGGACAGGTCATTCTGAAGGTAGGAAATATACGGGTATAGCATCGCAGGCCGGGTAGATGACGTTAGTCGATGTTGACGGACAGATTTTCTGAAGGCTGGAGATATGAATAACAAACCAATGTGAAGGGGCAGGAAACGAGGTCAAAGGACGTCTCGCTGTAAGATAACCAATCACAGACTAGTAGTTGTTAAGGAAATGTCTACGACGGAAACGAGGTTGGAGGACGTCTCGTCGGGCTGAAGATAGCCAATCGCAAGCCACTAGTTGGTAAAGGGTTGACTATGCCAAGATTCGCAAAGGAATTATGGACCCGATGAAGCAATGGCTTTGTGGATTGTCCTGATCAGGACAGTAGATGGAAAAGGGTCCTGAAAAGGACCGTTTAAGAGAAGGCCGGATCAGGGTTGGCAAGAGAGTGGGTCGTCGACTGGCTGGAGCGTGTGCGGTTTGCCGGTAGGTAGGGGTACCGCAGTAACGTAGGCAGCAAGAATTCCGTGGTAGAGCTAAGCTGGAGGCAGAAGACCAAGACAGAGCCGAGCCGGAGGCAGGAGACCGTGGTTAGCAGATAACCGGCCTGTTGGCTGAGCAGACTGAAGGATCGAAGCTGGATCATGGCCAGATCGGAAAAGGTGTAACAAGCGGGTAAAGCTGGGAAGCTCGCCGCAAACTAGACTTTCTTTAGTGCTCTAGGCAACTTGTTTGTTTGTTTGTTTGGTTGGTTTGTTTTGTTTTACGGCATATCAACCTCAGTGGGTCATTTAATGCCGATAAAGTTTTGAAATAAATCAATTCTTAATGGATAATACAATTTTTTTATAAATACATTTTTCTATTTAACCCATAGATGGGACCCTAACAGGTACTACCACTCCGGATTAGAGTGGACCAGGGAGCAATGGTGATGAAGGGGTTCTCCACATTCCCCAAACCTCCAAAACTGGAACCTCACCATCAGATAGAGTTTTGACGTCATTCCCAGGACATGTAGACACCCAGCCACCGCCTTCTAGCACCCATATGATAAAAAGGGGCTGGGGCTTGCCATAAGGGCAAGAGGGTTGGGAAAATCATATAGGTGCTAGGGCTTGACGTGACCAGCCGATTGATCGGAGAGGGCCTCTCCGACCGCCCGTCTAGCCCAAGATAAGGCAACTTGTGTGGGTTCGTTCAAGCCACCGAGGTAGCGAACTCGGCCCACAATGCTGGGACTGGGTTGCTAAAGCTCACAACCATCCCGGCAAAGAAGCAGTTCTTATCTGCTAGTGTAAGGAAACCGCCGAGTTAGTGTTGATTTAGCGTTGGCTGGTTCGAATTGAATTTCTCCTCAGATGAATTGCTAAGACTGTCAGCAAACGCCTGTTGATTTTGTTACTGACCGGTGCATGCTATAATGTCCATGAAAATGCATGTTTGTTGCATATTTGTAGGTTTTCTGGTCAGTTGAGAAAGTCAAGGTTGCGATTCTTTTTTAAAACGGAAGCGTCGCAAAGATCTGTGTCTCTGACCGCTGATTGACGTTGAAGAATCAGCAAGTGAGAGGAGGAGGGTAAGGTTTTGAGCACCGTAGTACTAGGATACGACAGATGTAAGCAGTATTTTCGGTTACAGACATACAGACACTGAATATCCATTATAATAAGATTTGTTTTAGAATTCTTCGTTTAAGTTGCAAGAATTTTTAGCTTAGTGTCTGCGCCGTGGTGTCTAACAAAAATAAATCTTTGGCTTTTGTGAGCGACAGAAAAAAAGAATAAAGAAGAAGTTCTGCGATAAACACGTCTTCTGTTTTGTATTTGTGTTTTGCGTGGGATACAGTCTAAGGTAAACAACTTCTGTCACCCGGATTAGGAATGGTCGATTCCCCCACCCCACCCCAACCAACTATCTTAGAGTCAACGGTCAATGTCCCCCATGCGCTGTTGTCTAACATTTGACATTTAGAGAAAGAGAAAGTTTTCGGCCTCCAGAAGAAGCAAAAGGTCTTCAGATTTCTTTCTTAATTTCTTTCAGAGGTCCAAACAAAAATGAGAGAATTGCGACTAATCGAAAAATGGACAAAATAGTTCAACGTTATACACAGGACATCAAATGATATGCAAAACAAATGATTATTGTTAGATAGAAATAGTTATTCTAAAACATGTAATTGGCTGGTTGAATTATTGATGTTAACGGCATATCAACCCGTTTGTGATTATGTCATGGCTAACGGTTAGGAAGTAATATATGTTGTGTATTTATATTTATACTTGTTAGTAATTGATTTTACCAATGTGTTAGCACCATTGGGGATTATATTGAAGTCAGTAAGTCTACTGTTAGTTTGAATAACAGCAGCTAAGTACAACTTAAGTAGTGTCCAAGACAGTTGGTATATATAGAAATCAAGAATGACCCATTCATGAATTTGGGTGATTTGGGTCATTCCATTCCTTGAGTTCTGATTGGCTGCTTGATGTGAATGACATTGTGGAGTCTTATATATATCCTGTCATTCTGCAGTAGACTTTGTAACTATTCGGGTTTGTATTAGAGTTACAACCGTTTGTTGCCTTGTCTTCCCAGTTCGACGGTAATTGGAAATTTAATTATTCTTCAGTATGGTATTGATTAAGTTCATGTATATATTCCATGGTATTATTTTATTTCCCTCAAAAATGACTGAATGTCCTCCATATTGACATTTTCAAATAGCTCTTTCATATTGTTTGCATTAAAATAGAGGTTTCTGGTGTGATTAAAAAACCTGCATTCCATGAATAAGTGTTTAACAGTCAAAGGTGTTTGATATGTTTCACATTGTGGTTGTTGTTCTTGTTTGTAATTGGATATAAATTATTAGTATTTGATAGGAATACTTCATACCATATAAATGAGTGCAAACAAATGATTACACTGGGGAACCCCATTTTTGTTGAATTAGATTTTTGACTTGTTTTTGTATATTTTATAACCAATTGAATCCAAAAATGTCTCCAGTTTTTCTATATCACGTCAACCCTTCAAGTTACGGGATATCCTCGATTTTTCTCAAAAACCGTAAAAATACACCATCTAACAAATCTTTACTTATTTTATAGAAAGTTTTAAAAATGTGTATATAATGGGAAATGATAAAACATTAGACTGGGCATCACAAATTTTGTTGAGTTAGATCTGACACTTGTTTTACACTAACCTTTGGACTCTGAATTAAAAAAAACTCCCCATTTTTTCTCTATTGCATCAACTTTTTAAGTAACAGGATACTCTCACTTGGTCTCAAAAACATTAAAATACTGCATGTGACAAATTGGAGATTATTTTATAGAATGTTTTAAAAATTTACAATGGAAAATGATAACAAAATTGCTGGACTGTAATGTTTGTACAAATTCATCTTGTTCATACAAAGGATATTGTTACTGTAAGTCAAATTATGTACAAGTAGTTAGGTTAAAAATTTACACATAGTTTTTTTTTCTAGAGTGTTCAATATGTGGACAATTCCCCTTTATGCTCCTTAGTCAGCTATCATATTTACATCACATATATTTTGATACCTTTCCTCCATGAATTCCAAATTTTGGTGGAATCATTCATCTTGCTCATAGTTGACCACATCAAGAAGTTAGCAAGATGGCTATGCAGAAAATGGAACTTGATGTTTATGTTGCAATCAAGCATTGTGTGGCTATCCAATTTCAGTGTAATTCATTGCTCATGAATTTCCAAGAAATGTTTTAACAAGGTAAAGAACTTGTCAAGAACCAAGCATTCTTTTCAAATTCTAACATTATCCTGATGAAATGTTCATCTTTGATAACTTCCAGAATCTGTAGACCATCAAACACGCCGGCCTTGATTTTTTCCAACTGACAGGTCAGGAAATGCCAAAATGTGGTACTCGAAACACTTGCCTTCAATTGGCAATGCTTTGATGAATTGCTTCAAGGGACCTAGTTTCAAGTGCAAGGTGCGAACATAATTTTCTTTATGTCAACAAATGGCTTACATAGAATGTTGGGATCTTGGAGGCCAATCCCTCTCCATCCAATGCTTCTCTCAAGCTCTACTGAATGATGCAATGGACATATAGCTGATGGTAGACTAGGATATTCAATTTTACATTTATTTTTCTTGTTATATGGCGAAGTTTTCATTAAACCAAAGTAACAGTCCATACAATTATATTATGACACTCACCAAATCATAGGTATACCAAATGACAACTTATCACATGTTCCCTTGATCCACATTTGTAAATTCTCAACAACTTCTTTCACATTTTGAAAGGGACCAAAGATGTGTCTTAATCGACACGTTTTAATTCAAAATATGCAAAATAGATAAGCTTCACAAATGCATTGATGTTTGTATTTTGACTAGGAATCAACCTAGGTACCAGATCTGAATAATTCTCCTTAATTTTCAATAAAACAATCAACGCAATCAGTTGACCAACCCTATTACTTACCGACAAATGATGTAATTATGCTTATTTTTGGGAATACGCTGTAGAGAAATGACTTGACGTGATAGAAGAAAGTTGATTGCAGTTCTGAAATCAGCATGCTAATGTTAGTCTAAATCAAATGAAAAAATCAAACTCAACTGAAATGATGTCCAAAATTCTTCCCCAGTGTTATCATTAACTAGAAATAGTTAATTTAAACTATGTAATTGTAATTGTATATGAATCATTATATAGGAATAACCTATACCATATAAATGTACAAACAAATAATTATTAATAAATAGTTACTTTAACTCATGTAATTGTATATAAATCGTTAGTGTTTGGTAGGAGTACATCCTACCATATAACTGTATGCACACAAATGATTATTATTAAATAGAAATAGTTACTTTAAACTATGTAATCAATATATATCTATCTATACATACATAAGGACCGTTGGTATGTATCTATGTATGTATCTATGTATGTATGTATGTATGCGTCTCCGAAAATGAAGTAGTCAAGGATAAAGTGTATATGTATATATATATATATATATATATATATATATATATATATATATATATATATTCATTAAATATCACCGGATCTTGCTTTTTGTGCAAAAATTACGAAGATTTAATTGATATTATAAAGTACGAGCAGAACATGGGTATATACCACAGTATGATAATTTAATTATTACAACGTTTGATATGTTGTTAAATAGTTCAATATTTAAAAAGTTTAATAATCTTTATTTAACTCTCTCTCGCTCACTCTTTTTCTTTCTTTATTTCCTTCTTTGATTGAAACCGATTAGCCTTATCGCTTCCGCGCACTTATCCCCTATATCTTTCCCGTACCCTATTTTTTCTTTCTTTCTTTCCTTCTTTCTTTCTTTCTCACACGTTATTTTTTCTGTGTAGCATGATATTTTCCTTTATAATAAAAACAGAATGGTTCATTATTTTGCTGAGGTGACGACGCTCATAACAAATAAGAATTGGGCGGATAAGCAACAGTCGATAATGAGGATTTACTTTTTGAAATTCCTTTTGGACGATTTGGACGGTCACATTTTTAAACCGAGTGTGTTGCTCGTGTTCCTTAACAGTACGACCGTTATCATCTTTGATAACGGTCGTATTTCTAAGGAAATACAAAGATCTTGGCGATTCTTAGACCTTTTTAAAAACCCTAGTAGATGCCTGAGGCTTTTGTCTTATGGAGTCAGCCACAAAAATTCATTAAGAGCAAAATGCAAACATGGCTTCATTTATTTCCCTTGAGCTTCTATTACGCCCACAAATTTGTTGTTGTGTTTTGTTTTTTTTTTTCTCTGTGCTGACACCTTCTCGATACAATGACAACAAATATCCCCACCACAAAAAAAAAAGAAGAAATAGAAATAGATAAATCACAAGATTATTTCTATTTCTACAGCTATGGACATAAGAAATAAGTATCAACAATGGAGATTTTTCTCTGCTTCTTTTTCTTTTACTACTGTCAACAAGGTGCTCTTAGCGTAACGATCATCGTCAAAAATATATGAATTCATTTCTTCTCCTGTGCCAATCTCTAAATAATATAGTAGAATACTTAGCCTTAGTTAGGCAACCAGTCTAGGAGAAGGAAAACAGTGGTTTCGATTCAGTTTTACTCCGCTTAAAAATTGACTTTGTATCATATCCTAATCTTGGTGGATTTAGTTTGGTTTGCTTTCTAGACTTAATGGCATATCAACTTTCGTGGGTTATTTAATACTAAATCCATCCGTATTGCCGACACAACTGTAGATGATGATATCCTTATAATTTTTTCCAATTAACCCTAATTACTGGTTCTTACTGAATTCTGATTCCAAGTGACTTCAAGTCTCATCAGCTTTCCAGGACACTACTCAGTATTCTAGCTGATCTTGATGAATGAGGGACAACATCAAAATTATGATAAACTAGCAGGACCTGTCACTATACCACAGTATGATGATTTAATTATTGCAACGTTTGATGTGTTTACTTAAGAGCTATTGCGAAATAGTTCAATATGTAAAAAGAATAATAATCTTGATCCAACTCTCTCACTCTTTTTTTCTTTCTTTTTTCTTTCTTTCTATTCATCTTTTCATTATGTTCGATTGAAACAGATTAACTATATCGCTTCCACGCGCTCACTCTTCTTTTTATCTTCCTCCTACACTCTTTCTTTCTCTCTTTCTTATTATACTTTTTCTGTGTAGCGTAACATTTTTCTCTCCCTTTCGTTTTTATTATAAAAACAGTATGGTCCACTATATAGCTATTGCTAAATAGTTCAATTTGTAAAAGGTATAATAATCTTGACTGAACTCTCTTTCACTATCTTTCTTTCTTTCCTTCTTTTTATTATGTTCGATTAAAAAATAGCATTATCACTTCCGCACGATCAACCCCTCTCTATTTGCCTTTCCCCTACTCTCTTTCTTCCTTATTATATTTTTTGTGTAGCATGCCCCTTTTCTTCCCTTTCTTTATAATAAAAACAGAATGGTCCATTAGATAGCTGAAATAACGACACTCAAAAGAAATAAGAATTCGGCGGATAAGCAACATTGGATAATCAGGATTTACATTTTTTTCACTTCATCTTGGACGATTTTGACGGTCTCATTTTTAACCAGTGGGTGTTGCAAAAAATAACAGTTGTACAAATAAGTAACACGAGTATCAATATAAAGATAAACAATGAATGAGGACAACGTCAGAAGTGAAAATGTAAATTCAAAATATATATGTATCATATCTTATTATAATGGACATTTTGTGTTTTTCTCTCTGTAACAGAATCTATATTACTACACAAGTCAAAATTCCCTTAGTTATTTACGTCACATTCCCCATTTTATTTTAATCCTCAGTTATTATTAAGATTATTTTACATTATTAATACTGTTGATCATATCAACATACTAATAACATGCAATTGTATTTATATATACAACAAAATAACGGTTTACAGTGTGAACAGGAAGACTAATTTGCATATTGATATTAAAAATTGATTTTGATAAATATGTGCTTAGTGTTATTGATTTCTAATCGTTTTGTTTTTGTTATATAGTAAGGTCACGTGAGTATTAGAAGGAGTGTCCGTCGTCTAAGTACTTCAAGTGAGTTCTGCACAGAGTAATATGTGTGTTCTTATGTAGTGGCTAGAACTATCGCCACTGTTGAGGTACGGGGGAGATGGTTCATTCCATTATATCACCCCTCCCTGAGCTAAATTCTTCCGTTTGAATTTAACTTTTAATATTTCTTCTTTTTAGGATTAGGACGTAGTTGTTTTACCGCTTTCTTTTCTCTTTAACTTTTTCTCCTCACCCCACGGTTAACGATGGGGGATGCTCGTGGAATTTGTGGAGAATAAGAAGTTGATGGTGTAGGCGGCACATTCACAGGTACTTTTTGGTTAATGGGAGGTGTGATCTCAAATGTGTCGTATAACACTTCCATAGGAAGTTCTACGTCGTTATGCTCGATATTTTCAGTATATCGTGGCCTGATTTGATGTACTTGTCTTTTGTGATCAAATCGCTTTCCCTTGATGATGTAGATCACTGTTCCAATTCTCTTGGTAACAATACCGTTCTCCCAGTAACTTTTTCCAGTTCGATAGTTCCTAAAAAACACTTTATCGCCCGGTTTATACATTTTTGTATTAAAATTCCTTTTTCTTTTAGGAATTTTCTTTTTCAGCCTTGGTAGTAACCTGTCGAATATGGATTTTATCTTTCGTGCAAACATTTGTTCTGCTAGTGATAGCATTTTCAATAGTGTTTGGATTTGCTCTGTTAAATATATCCACTAACCTTTCTGCCTGCCCCTTGGACCTTGGATTGTAGGCAGGTGTCGTGATGTGTTCTATGACCTATGAAAAGCAGTAGTCTTTAAATTCTTTACCTGTGAACATTGTAGCATTGTCGCTGACCAATATTCTTGAGGTTCCAAAGCGACTGAACACTTCTTCCAATGCTTTGATGGTGTTCGTAGATGTAAGGTGTCTGAACTTGTAAATGTCCGGCCATTTAGGAAAACTATCAATGATGATCAAGTAATAGTATCCGTTCAGTGGTCCTGCATAATCTATATGCACCTGCTCCCATGGGATGTCGGTCTTTGGCCAGGGTTGAGTTTTAATCGGAGGGGCCTTAGCTGCTAGTTGGCAACCCCTGCATTCTTTAATCATTTTCTCAATATCCTGGTCCATGCGTGACCAATACGTATAATTCCTCATCAAGGATTTCATACGAGACATACCCGGATGGGCCTGTGTGAAACTCTTTTAAAATCTTTTTTTGTAAAGAGTGTGGCATTACCACCCTATCAGCGTACATAAGCGTTTGATCGCAGATTGAAATGGAGATACTTTTGTTCCCTTTTCGTTTCTTTCATTTAATCTGACTTGCTTTTTTCTTTGCGGAATAAAATCGTCTGTTTCAGCGGCTTTTTAAATATCTTCCAGGGTGACCGGTAACACTCGAATAGTATTAATCAGTAACCCTGAAAGATCTTTTTCCTCCTTCAATGATGCTATCACTGTTTCTTAGGTCAAACGAAATTTCCTCTGGTTTATTAGGTAGTATCAAATTTGTATATTTCGTATTTTCTTGAGAACTCAATTTCTGAGGTATCAATGTCACCTTTTCTTCGTCGGACCACAGTTGACACCTTTTTGAAAAGATAGATTCATATCTCCTATAGTATGTTGGAAACGTCATACCGTTGTCGGGGTCATAGTGAAATTCTGAGAGAGTTTGCAATTCCTTCCGCCGAGAAAATCCTTGATCCTCTTTCTTGAACTACTTGATTTGTTAGTAGTTTGTTGAAATTCTCCTGTTGTTTTAATAGTTGACTTTGTATTTGCTCCAACTGCTCATGAACCAGCTGATTGCGTTCCTCATGCAACTTTTGTTGTTGCTGCTGCATCGACGCATATAACGACTTCGTAATTCGTACCAACTGATCTATTTTGTTTCAAAGGTATTAAATTTTACAAAAATTTCTCCACACAACAGTACTCAACCATGAGAACAGCCTTATCCTGTTCCTAATAGTAAAACATCAAGTAAAAAATCAAGTCTTGACACAACGTAATTTCTGTCAAATTCGAAACGTGAGAGAAAACGAAAATCCAGATTTTGCAGATAGTTCTGCCGATAAAAAAGAATTACTGTTTTCTAGGTTCAAATCCGTGTTGCGACCTGCTACATGATTTTTTTTCTTTTTTCTTCTTTGTAAATGCGTTTTCTTGGGTTCCGAGTTCAAATCAATGTTGCGCCTTGCTACACGATTTTTTTCTCGGGTTCTTTCAGATCCTTGTCGCCACCTGTTATATAGTAATTTCATGTAAGTATTAGAAGGAGAGACCGTCGTCTAAGTACTTCAAGTGAGTTCTGCACAGAGTAATATGTGTGTTCTTATGTAGTGGCTAGAACTATCGCCACTCTTGAGGTACGGGGGAGATGGGTCATTCCATTATATCAGTTTTGTATTAATGAACATGAGCAAAAATCCCGGGGATAAAATTTAAAAGAAATCCATTAACAAGAAGAAATAACTGTAATTTTATTATTTATTTCCCATTGTAACTAAGTAGTCAAATTAGGAAAATTTAGCATGGAAACACGGGTGTGATGGAAGAGTAAGTTTCAGTTGTTGTATTTTTCGATTATACCCCGTATGTTTTAAATATTTTTATCTGCATTCTTGTTTAGTTTCATTAGCCTTTCTAATTTAATATAATATTTTATTGCATTAAAACTTAAATACGTGCACCCCGATGGTGCATATATTTGCTAGATACTTTTGATTATTAAACGTTTTTCTAGACGTTAAAATTGTGTTAAGAAAAAAGTATTTTCCAGCAATTATGGGGAAATGGATTATATGTGTTTTAAATATGACATGCTAAGTGCCCAGATGTTCATTGATAAACTCTTTAAAACATCAGTAGATTCTTATTGATTAACCTTCATAACATGGAGGTGGAAAAAGGGAAAAGTTGTCGAATACTCGGTTGTCGGTGTCTAAAAAGTTTGCTGAGTTTTTCATCGATTGTCGTCGTTTGAATCCCCTCTGTGTGTGTGTGTGCGTGCGAGTGTGTGTGTGTATTTATCGAGTGGGTGCGTGTGTGTTGAGTGGTTGTATGTAATCCTACAAAATGAATCAAAATAAGCTTTTATATAGGCAAGTTTTGAGGTGTCTTGATTGATTATTCGTGGCGACGTGGCATGCTCTACGCTACGTCGGTCGATTTTATTTTTAGCACTGAAGCTGACGGGAAGATCTTTGATTTGTGTTTGTTTTAAATCATATTCCCTATCTTTGAAGATTACAACATATATTTTTTAGATATTGGAAGAAGCTTTTTATTAAACGGATTCAACTGAAATAAAATAATGGGGCAAAAGAACAAGGTATAATCTATATATATATCTCAGCGCGGATATCCATGACAATCTCTCTCCATCCGTCCCTATCGCAAATCATTCTGGGTAGGTCCTCTATGCAGCATCCCGTATCCGCACAGAGCTGATCAATGTACGTCTTTGCCCGTCGGCCCACACTGGTGTGTCCATGTGCAGGCTTCCACAGGAGGACGTCGCTTATGAGTTCGTTCTTGCTTCTCCAGCAGTGTCCCGCGTGTCTTGTCCGTCTTACCCGGATGGTTTGTGTGATATGTGGCAGGTGGCCGTACAGCTGTTTTCTCGTAGGGTGTTGTTTCCACGTCTTGTTCAGGATCACCCGCAGCATTCTTGTGCTGCTCACATCTAGTTTATTCTCTAGTTGCTTAGTTAGGGTCCAGGTGGTGCAGCCATACAGCAGCACTGATACGACAACGACCAGGAAGAACTGTCTCTTTAACTTGTCTGTGAGATTGGATTTCCATAATATATATATATATATATATATATATATATATATATAAGAAAAATTATGTATGTCGGTCTGTCAGTCTGTATGTATGTTTGTACAACAACCAAGTGCACGTCCCTTTCTAAAGAAAAGTTGATGAACACAAATATATAACCGTCGCAGCATCTTTTCATTTTGCCCGACCTATTTAGAAATACTAGCAAGAATATGCGCCCTCCGGACGTAAGCATTTAAGTTATAAATCAAGGTATCATGAATAAATAAGAAATATTCTATGTATGAATGACTTTAACTATAAATTGAATACTCCTTGATAAACTTATGCAATTCCTGATGGCATTGTGACGTAAACAGTGACATAGTTTTGGTTACAGACAGTCACGGAAACTCTATTATAATAAGATATAATCCAGTTGATATTTAATTAAAAACTGAATATTTGCACTGCCGGCATGTGTTTTGCTACTCAACAAGTTTGTAATGGATCACTCTGCTTCAGTGTTTAATTAATTCTCAGCTGTTTGGTCAGGACACGACAGCCACTATAAAAAAACATCTTGTTGAGGGAGGGTGGCGTTCCAACTATTGGTAACGCAGTGACGCTGGAATTATAGGCTCAATATGAAAAGGAGAAAATTGTTGGTTTGATCTCTTACTGGCTTTTTATCACACATATGGTAAACAGAGTTGGGCTTGCCATAAGAGCAATAGAGTTGGGACAATCATATAGGTGCTAGGGCTTGATTTGACAGCTGATAGGCGTTGGGGCTTAACATAGGGGCAATCAATAAAAAGGTGCTAGGAGTCTCTCTCTCTCTCTCTCTCTCTCTCTCTCTCTCTCTCTCTCTCTCTCTCTCTCTCTCTCTCTCTCTCTTGGGAGCTAATATCTGACTGGAGTATCGTGTTGAATTTATTTATAATTAATCTTCCTGAGCAATTGTGATATGAACATTTTTGGGAGAATTTGTCAAACTTGGGGGAGGAAAGAAAGAAAGAAAGAAAGAAAGAAAGAAAGAAAGAAAGAAAAGCCAGCTGCTTTCTCGGATAGGCTAAAAGATTGACGTCATGTTTCTTGTCCAGTTCCTTTCAGGGTCTCTCTCTCTCTCTCTCTCTCTCTCTCTCTCTCTCTCTCTCTCTCTCTCTCTCTCTACTCAACCCCTCTTTATAATTACTGTTAATTAGCTGATCATTTTTCTTACGCCATTTCTCTGCTTATTTCTGTATATTTTAATTCCAGTATATATTCTTATATTGTATTATATAAGTACATTGGAATTTTAACCAAACTATTCAACATTCATCTAGCCCGGGTTTTTTTTTTCCAAAATTAGATAAAACTGAACAAAATTTTTTTTTAATTATTAGCTGACAAAAATATATATATTTTTAAATAATTGTTAAAAGAACCTTGTCTATGGATTTTATCAAAACATTCACTACACTTTGATCTTAAATGAAAAAAATGTTTGTGCATACAAAAAAAAGCAGATTAATATTAATGATAATAACAATTATATGGAACACAAAGGTGAGGCAATCTTGACACTGTATAACTAACAGGTGTTGGCTGCAATAAATTGACTTTTGAGTCGTTGCTTATAAGCAGCGTACCTACGTCCAATCTTGTAAAATTAACTATGAAACTTAAGTAACCAACAAGTTAACAACTAGTAAAATAAAGACGATTGTGTAATAGAAAAGCGCAGTGGTGTACAGTTTAGAGCCATAGGAAATGGACTCGTCGACCCGAGTTCAAATCCTTGATGAAACCACAGTTCACATAGAGCTAATACCCTTAGGAAAGGAATGAATACAACTATTCTCCCTCCAGCTGTGGTGAGGGAAACCACGAACGTACTAGTTCGAAGCGTGCACGACTGTGTTTGACATGCAGAATGAGATCAGAGGCGAGTGGGGAGATTGAACTCGCATTCTCCTGATCGTGTGTCGTGGCCTGACGCATGGGAATGGCTAAACTATCCAGAGTGGCCAGGATGTGAAGGATTGACGCGTGCTGATTAGTGTCGCACGTGCTGGTCAGAGTAACGAGTCCGGATGAACAATGTAATTGTGTATTTATTTGACCAGCCCTCACAAACCGGGAGAAAAGCTTGCAGTAGCATTTTGGCTGTGGTGACGAGTGGACGAGAGACAAGATCTTTTGGTAGTATTGGTGAGAAGAGTTCAACATTGCTGGGAGAGTAAAATCGTCGGACTTAACTGTGCCCCCCAGAGAACATTCTTATTACACCAGCCATGGGTAAATAGTAGGGTAGACTGTGCTCTTTAACCTCGGTTAGGCAACCAATCTAGGAGAAGGAAAACTCTGAATTCAAACTCTTAAAATCTCCGCTTGGGTTGGTCACTAACTAAAATAGGCTCAGTCTTACTTAGTGATCTATTTCAATTAAAACATATTTTTTTAAAGACAAGTGCTAGAGAGAGAAAAACGCTTTTCTTTTATTCCTGTTCACACTATTTTATGTAAATATAATCTCGCCCAATTAAATACGATCTACAAAAATAAAAATTGATGTCGAGAAGAAAGTAAATTCCCTCTTTCTTGGTTCGACAACTACCACACAAGAGCATAGATTCCATTACCCTCTGCCCTAACATCCATCTAGATAAGTGTAAAATTACAACAAAGAAGCATTAGATCTTGTGTGCAGTCTGCAACTGTAATAGTTTCTACAGGATATTGTCTGCTTCTTTCATTAGGTCTTTTTGACGTTAGTAGTATCTAATTTAGGCAGATTATAAATAGAAAATATTTTGTCGACAGTGTCCTGTTTGGAAGTAATTGCCGTATTCGTTTTTATTTCAACAAAATTGTTGGACTACTTGGTGGCATAAGATACAGGAAAAATTCACACTCATATTTATGGACTTTTCTGAATAGCAGCAGCGGTTATTTCCGGTAAAAATGGGCCAATCATAAACGAGCTCAACAGAGCGTTTGGGCATTTAAGATCTTTTACAACTGTCCTCGAATCAGCTGCTAACGGGATTTTCTAATTGAAGGAACACCACAAGCAAGGAGATCTATTGAGACTACATCTTTTCTACCTAGGATTCCCAGGAATATAACGTTTTTTTCTGCTACAAGGAGCTACATTCTTTTTCTACCTCGGATTTCAAGGAATACTACAGACCCTCTGCTACGAGGAGCTACACCGTTTAAACAAACATCGTAAAGCACATCAATAATGAAATTTAATGGTCACTATCAAGGTTACTTGATCAATTTTATGAAAATAAGTTTTAACTCTTGGGATATGTCGACTTCCCTGTTGACATGACACTGTTCTACGTTTCACATTCATTCCTACCGTGATAGAATTTTGGGACCATATGATCTTTAGGCACCCCATTTTGATCTCGATTAAGAAAGGACATGTTTTTCATTTACACCGTCAAAATCCGGTTGTTTTAACAGACGATTTTTTTTATTTTTAAAATTATAAAACTAACCCCTAAGCCTAACCCCAAACCCATAACCCTAACCCTAAAACCTAACCCCAACCCCTAACCCTTAAAACGGATATTGTCACTGTAAATGAAAAACATGTCCTTTCTTAATCGATATCAAAAAGGGGTGCCTAAAGGTAATATGGTCCGAATTTTGATACAACTTCATAGACATATTTTCCCGCAAAAAAACCTTGCAGACACAGGAAGTGCATTATCTCGTTTAGTTTCATGTTATTATTTTCTAAATAAAAACACTTTCCGTTACAATTAGTAATCGTCTGTGTGGATCTCCAACGACGATATTCCATTCGATAACAGCATGATTCAAGGCTTGTAATTACAGAGACTGTTGTCGTCTTAATGACCTGCATCCACAGAAAGCCGATTCATTAAGCCGAGATGTTAAGATGAATTTTAACGCTGAATTATTCAAGCTAGACGTCAAAGAACCAGAGCAATTATTCTAAGCAAATTATTCTTTGAAAAATTAAACGTGTCAATAATGGTTGACGAAATTCCGTTGTGGATATTTCTCTGTGAACAATTCCCCGATGAGGATGGATAACAGGGTAGATCGATTTTTCACTTTTTAAAAATATCAAATTTTCCATATATGCGAAGGTTTTGTGTTAGTATACTGAATACAGATACCAAAAATTATATCTTTTACTTGCCCATTGTTTGAGGAAATAGCATCAAAGATCGTCTACTAAAATGCACTAAAATCCCCGTTTTCGCAAAATGTAGCCTCTAGAAAACAGGGCAAAGAAAGATTACTTATGGCAGCCAATAACAGCAGGTGCAACATATGGAGAAACAGAAAAGACAATGTAAACGATAAAACAGAAATAGGAACAAAAACAATTATATGGATATTTTAAACGACAAGTTGGGGAGGTTGCACATGAAAAGAGTTGGATATGGTTAAGAAGAATAACAGAGAAAATGGCTAATGATTGCTGCACATAACAATGCCATTAAAACAAATTATATCAAAGGAAAAATTGATAAGAAACAACACAACAGTAGTGTGTGTGGTGACAGAGATAAACCATCATATATCAAGTGAATGCAGCAAACTAGCACAACGAGAATACAAAGCTAGACATGACTGGTTTGGAAAGATGATCCACTGGATATGCAAAAAACTAAAGTTTGACGATACAAAAAATGCTATCTGCATAAATCAGAATATATTCCTGAGAATTAAACGCATGAAATTATCTGGGATTTTGAGATAAAGATAGATTGCCTTGTCCTAGTCAGAAGACCACACCTAGTACTGATAAACAAAAAAAGAGAACTTATCAACAGATATATTTTGTATTTCCAGCAGATCATAGGGTGAAGATGAAAGAATTTTTTTTAAAAATAGACAAAAACCTAGATCTTGCAAGGGAATTAAAAAAACTGTGGAATATGAGGGTGAAAGTGATACCAATAGTAGTTGGGGCACTTGGAACGGTCTCCAAAAGCGTAGAAAAAAAGACGAGAGGAAATGGAAATCAGAGGGAGAATTAAGACCATTCAGACAACATTGTTAAAATCAGCTGCAATACCCAGGAGACCTGAAGAGGCTTGTCATTTAAACTCCAGTGAAAGACCATCACGCTGGCATGATAGGCTATATGTATCAAGAAAAGAAAGTGGAAGAGGTCTTGCCAACATAGAGGACTGTATTGAGGCCAAAATCCAAGGACTCGAAGAATACACAAAAAAAATAGCAAAGAAAGATTACTTATGGCAGCCAACAACAGCAGGTGTAATATATGGACAAACAGAAAAACAACGAAAACTAGAAAACAAAGATGGGAAGAAAAACAACTATATGGAAACTTTAAACGACAAATCGGAGAGGTTGGACATAAAAAGACTTGGACATGGTTAAGAAGAGGAAACGTCAAGAGAGAAATTGAATCACTAATAATTGCTGCACAAAATAATGTCTTAAGAACAAATTATATCAAAGCAAAAATTGATAAGACACAACGAAACAGTAAATGTAAACTGTGCGGTGACGGAGATGAAACTGTAAACAACGTATTAAGTGAATGTAGCAAACTAGCACAACAGGAAGACAAAGTTAGGCACGACTGGGTTGGGAAGGTGATCCCCAGGGAATTATGTAAAAAATTAAATTTTGACCATACAGTATAATGGTATATGCATAAACCAGAATCTGTTCTTGAGAATGAAACATAAAATTCTCTAGGACTTGTTAGCCGTGGGTGGCAACCCGTGATACTAAAGGACGGAAACCTGGAGGACTTAGACCCTTACTTAGGCTAGACGGGCAGTCTGAGAAGCCCCCTTCGATCAATCGGTTGGTCATGCCAATCCCTAGTGCCTATATGATTACCCCAACCCCATGGCCCTTATGGCAAGTCCAAACCCTTTTTATCATATGGGTGCTAGAAGGCGGTGGCTGAGGGTCTTCAGGTCCTGGGAATGACGTTAAACTCTATCTGATGGTGAGGTTCCAGTTCTGGAGGTTTGGGGAATGTGAAGCACCCCTTCATCATCATTGCTCCCTGGTCCACTCTGACCTGGAGTGGTAGTACCTATCAGGGTCCCATCTATGGGTCAAATAGTAAAATGTTTATAAAAAAATTGAGTATCCATTAAGAATAAATTTATTTCAAAACTTTATCGTCATTAAATGACCCACTGAGGTTGATATGCCGTAAAACAAAATAAAACAAAACAAACCAAACCAACGAATCCTAAGAGTCTTCCTTCTTTGGTGAATACAACTGGCAAAAGGCTAAATGAAATCTTTTGGCTTCTTTTAAAGTTTTCTCTCTGTTTATGTGATAAATTTTATTTTCTCTTCTTTCGCTGTGATTACGTTTTTCTACTAATTCAATTTTCACCGAATAGGATTTAGCAGACCCCCTGTTTTCAATCACACATGCTCGTTGTCTTTATTGCTAAACTTATTTTCGTACATCTGTGAGTGTCAGAGAAAAACATTAATTCCCTTTGGCGAAATATATAAATTGAATTAAGCAAGTTTTAACCTTTGTTTAAAAAAATCATCACGTATTCTCTGAAAGTAAAAAAGAAGCACACACGATGAGAGAGAGGGGGCTGAGAGAGAGAGAGAGAGAGAGAGAGAGAGAGAGAGAGAGAGAGAGAGAGAGAGAGAGAGATGTTAGAGTGTATCAAAGGTATTTTCGTTTTTAATCAATAGCATATTTTTGTCATTATCTAATGCTATATATGAGTTAGATTTTGATAATCAAAAGAGCCACACACGATGAGAGAGAGAGAGAGAGAGAGAGAGAGAGAGAGAGAGAGAGAGAGAGAGAGAGAGAGAGAGAGAGAGAATCAAAGCCTTTCTGAAAGCTTTTGAGAGTTTCTGGTCAAGTTCCGCAAAAGCCTTACAATCAATAATTCATAATTTCAAGGGACAAACACTATAAACAGTTTCACTTCTCAAATTCCAATTCACAAAATCTGTAAGAAGTTTGAATGATTTCCACTAATGATAATGATCTATATACAAGGGCGAGTCAAAACGTAATGCCATTTTGTTTAGGACAGGTATAATTGCCAACACAAGAACATGTATAATACATCAAAATGAAGGTGGTCCTCTGTGAATTACATTCCCTACTTCTCCACATAGACACCGTTTATCTCAATAGCAATGTTCCACCTTTCAATTAGAGCATCTATCCCTGCCCCGTAAAATTCTGTTTACTGTTCTTTGAGCCATTTCCTCACTACAGATTTCAATTCCTCATCACTGGAATAATGTTTGCCTTTCATGGGAATTAAGAAATGAGGGCGCTAAATCTGGAGAGTATGGAGGATGAAGTGAAATCTGTAATGAAGAAGTGGCTCAAAGAACAGTCAACACAATTTTACGGGGGAGGGATACATGCTCTCATTAGAAGGTGGAACATTGCTATTGAGAGAAACGGTAACTATGTGAAGAAGTAGGGATGTGAACCACAGAGTACCAGCTTCATGTTTTGGTAAATAATAATAATAATAATAATAATAATAATAATAATAATAATCTATATATCAATAGTCGTGTTCCTTAATTGTACGACCGGTATTATCTTGCACCACCAGCTGGTTAAAAATGAGACCGTGCAAACCGTCCAAGGTGAATTCCAAAAATGTAAATCCTGTTTATCTGATGTTGCTTATTTTTATTTCTTTTTAATGTCGTGACCCCCGCTAAACAATGTACCATTCCATTGTTATTATGAAGAACAAAAGGGAAGATAAAAGACAAGCTCCACATAAAAAATATTGTAAGAAACATATACCACAGTATGATAATTTAATCATTACAACGTTTGATATGTTTTCTTATATATCTTTATAGTTCAATATGTAAAAAGTATAATAATTTGATTTAAATCTCTCTCTGTTTTCTCTTTTCCCTTCTTTTCATCTTTTATTATGTTCGATTGAAACAGATTAACGTTATCGCTTCTGCGCGCTTATCCCTCTCTTTATCTTTGCTCTTTCTTTCTTTCTTATATTTTTTGTGTAGCATCTCCCCTTTCTTCCCTTTCTTTCTTTTAAAACGGAATGGTCCATCTGATATGACGATACTCCTAAGAAATAAGAATTCTGCAGGTAAGCGACACCAGATTTCTTTACATTTCCCATACTTTCTTTCTTTCTTTCTTTCTTTCTTTCTTTCTTTCTTTCTGTGTAACATGTTCCTTTTCTTCCCTTTCTTTATTTATAAAAAAGACGGAATGGGACATTATTCAGCTAAAGTGACAACAATCATTAGAAATAAGATCTGCGGATAAGCAACACCAGATAATCAAAGTTAATATTTTTGCATTTTATCTTGGACCATTTGTAGGGTCTCATTTTAACCAAAAGGTGTTGCACGATGATAACGGTCATACAATTATTGAAGCCAAGTATTAATATATAGATAATATTAATTTTACTAATATATAAATGTTTGAATAAGCAGCAACCAAATAGTATTTAAAATCTACCAGGGATCACTAATAGCAGCTCTATCCTATCCAAGTTATCGCAGCTGTGTTTGTAGTTTCAACTCTTTCAAATAATGAAGAAATCTGACGAATACCGTGGGTATAAAAGACAGGTTTTATTCATTACACGAAAGTTGAAACTACACGTAACAAATGAGGCTGCGAACCTTGGATAGGATAGAGCTGCTATTAGTGATCCGTGATAGTAAAAAGCTTAGTGCTCATAGAAAATAAGTGGGTGGATAGAGAGGGGGACTCCTTGCGTCTGTTCAGAACGGCTCTTTCCCTCTCCCTTTTGTGACCCTCTTATCAAAATTAAATTTATTTTTATTATAAAACTTTTTTGCAATTTTGATATTAGTTAAATAAACTTTTTTGTTAACATTAACACTTCCTCCTTGATGAGCAGGTGAATGAAAAGGCCTCGGAGCTAATCACTTATTTAAAATATTTCCATTCAATCTGTCTCTACTATTAATATTAATAGTCCGAAAGTGAACATAATTGAACCAGCAAGCGTATTTGTCCGAAAGTGAATGTAATTGCATGACTCGTTTACTATGATGTTGTAGTACAGGGCGTTAGCTACTACACCACGGGGACTCTCCTTGAGAAAGACAATGAATTAAGCAGTTGTGTAGTTGACGACGTTTTTCGCCCATATGTGATCACACAATTATCATTTGGTCCCATGCAATTAAGTTGGAGAATAGATAGATCGAAGTTTCGCTTGGCCTACTTGGTCTTCGGGATGCCGTGTTGATTATTCTCCCTGCAGATAAATGGAAGTTAATTACCCACCTGCCCTCCAGGGAATATGCCACTGGTTCTATTGGATTACATTGTACCAGCAAAAGGGAATGATTTCTTAACTGACCTATCATCGAAACCCCAATGTGTATCCCGGCTTCTTTTATACGATGGTGAATCAAAAGGTAATGCCATTTTGTTTAGGCCATGTATAATTACCAACGCAGGAACATGTATCATACATCAAGCTGCTCTTCTTTGGATCACATTCCTACTTCTCCACATAGTCACCGTTTCTCTCAATAGCAATGTTCCACTTTCAAATGAGAGCATGTATCCCTGCCCGGTAAAATTCTGTTGACTGTTCTTTGAGCCACTTCTTGACTACAGATTTCACTTCATCGTCACTGGAATAATGTTTGACTCTTAAAACCCTTTCATGGGACTGAGGAGATGATAGTCTAAATGCGTTAAATCTGGTGAGTATGGAGGATGCGATAAAGTTGTCCTTCCGAATGAGGCGATTTTCGTCCTTGTCCTAATGCTTGTGTGTGGTCGAGCATTGCCATGCAGAAAGAGGACATTGTCGTTTGGCAAGTTGGGTTTTACTCGTCAGATTCTTGTTCTGAGCCTCGTTAAGGTCTCAATGTAAGCCTTAGTTTTATTTTAAAAAAACGGTACCCTTCGCTGAGTTCCATCCCGGTCTCCTGCCTCAAAAACCGCTTGTCGGTGGCTGCCGAGAAAACAACACCAGCTACGATTGAAGTCCGTAGCCGAATCGGTGTCACTTGAAAAAAAAACCAACCAGTTTAAGGTTTTTTTCCCGAAAATCAATTACAAGTAAAAAAAAAAATTCAAAATATTTAGATATTCTTGTTTATTTAAACTAAAAACAAGACATTAAACAAACATGAATAAAATCTGAGTATTTAGATATTCTTTTATATTTTAATAAAAAATGTCAGGTCATTTTTTAATTAAAAAAAATCTTTTATTTTATGGTAAAACAGTCCGTTTTTTTTTTAACAGATTCAATTTCTTTGTTGATATTTTTTAGCAGAATTCTGTATTTATGATTCTTTTACTAAAAGCTCTCGCATCGAAACTTTAAAAAATCTTCTGATATAATTATACAAACTTAAAAAAAGTTTCTAGTCATAATTTGTTTTTGGCTACGTTAAATTTTAATTGATTTAACGGTGCAAAAATGTAAACATTGTTTTTCGTTCAAATTGGTGGGATCTATTGTACAACGTAAATATAGGTGCTACAAAAAATATTTTTTAATCTACATTGTACAATTGCGAAATGTGTTGCAAAATATTAGCAAAGCTTTCTGTGTCTGTTTTACCGTATTGTTGTCGCCACATAAACTCATCGAAATGTGATGGTGGGTTCGATGATGGTGCACCATACATTGTGAACAGGTTGCTTTTTCACACCCTGCACATGATTTCCACTCTATTAGCATGTTCGTTTGGCACAGGGTCCATATAATGTTTTGAATGATTCACCATCTTATGGATATATGGTGGTGTCCCATCAATATCACTTGACATGCCTTCTATGAGTGAATGTATTATCGTTCTCGGTTTGATAATTTCCTTAATTATAGAAAATAGTATCTCTGCTGTTCGGTCCGGGATATATCGCAAAAATCCAATCGTTGAAACAGTATCAATACCGCTGAAAACCCATCGTTGTGGTATATAACGCCCTCTATTATACTTTCTTCTGGCAATAAGGGTTTCATCTATTTCCACAATTATGTCCGGTCCTCCTAACTTAACAGGGTCGTCAATCAGATGCTTTGAATCTGGAAAGACTCCTTAACATGTACATGCTGTACTGGAATGTATGCCAGTTAATTCTGTGCATTTTGTGAGTGGAGACCAGAATTATATCAATGGTAAAAATGTCTGGATAGTCAACTTAGAACCTTCCAAAAAATGTCCCTTTTTTTATAGAAATTTGATGCCCTTTCTGCGAAGGGAATCGCCAAACCTGGCTGTTATTTTTGCCAGTATTTTTGCCAATGAGAGATGACCGAAGGCAAAAATATCTAAATACTCAGTTTAAATAAACAGAAATATCTAATAGAAGAATAATAAATACAGAATTCTGCTAAAATATATCAATAAAGAAATTGAACCTGTTGTAAAAAAAAAAAAAGAAGAAAGACGGACTGTTTTACCATAAAATAAGATATTTTTAAAATCAAAAAATTACCTGACATTTTTTATTAAAATATAAAAGAATATCTAAACACTCAGATTTTCTTTTATTCATGTTTGTTTAATGTCTTGTTTTTAGTTTAAATAAAAAAGAATATCTAAATATTTTGATTTTTTTTTACTCGTAATTGATTGTTGGAAATAAATATATTAAAATAAAATAAAAATACCGAAAAAAAAACGTCTTGGATTTTTTTTATATGTGATTGAATGTCGAAAAAAAATTAGAATAAAATGAAAATACCGAAAAAAAAAAGATATTTTCAGCGGATTGAAGGCGTTTTTATCGACATTTTCGTCTTTTAGTATTGAAGGAATTAAAAGTAAGTCATATTTAGACCCCGTCCTAAATTATATATATATATATATGTATATATATATATATATATATATATATATATATATAATATATATATATATATTACATTTACTTGTTGAAAATATACTGAAGGACGGGGGGAAAATATCGCATTAACTTTTCGGGAAAAATGCCCTAAGCTGGTTGTTTTTTGTTTTTTTTTGTTTTTTTAAGTGACATCAGACTTCGGACTTCAATCGTAGCTGGTGTTGTTTTTCAGCAGCCACAGTCTAGTGCTTTTTGAGACAGGAGGCCGGGACGGAACTCAGCGAAGAGTACCAAAAAGACTTCACGTGAAATAAAGCAAAGGACATTACTTTTTGACTGACCCTCACGAGACTAAAGTGCTCCAAATATCCCGCTATTTATGGGGAAGGATATCAAAAAGTTGTTTCATATCTTTGCACCGTGTTGACAGTACCGCTTTCCGCGCCGTTAAATGTTAGATCACTTGCGCACAAAGTTAATGAATAGTGTGCTATATGTCTGGCTATAGTTATTTACTAAGCTTAGCTTAGATGTGGCACAAGGACAGAGGTATGGGGGGCCCAGTGAGAATCAAACTCACTTACAATGGTCTGCTAATCTAGCTTGCTAACCATTACACCACATGACGTGCCCTTATCTGGGTATAAGATGTACACCAAATCACCACTCCTATTTATGAACTTTCCTAACAGCAGCAGGAACTCCCGGTAATTAATGTTGCTGGACGGAAAATCACCTTTTCTAATAAACCTTCAATTTTTGGTGTTAATTCGGTTGGATCTAAATTCTTTCACAGACCGGTAGATGTTGGCCTCCAACCAGGTTTATTACAAGCTAGCTTCTCCAGCGATAGCAGCATTCTTCAGAGTGTCCTTGAGGCAGTCCCTAAACCTCAATTCGGGTTTGCACTGACGACGTTTGCCTGTTGAGATTTCCTCGAAGATTAATTGATTTGGGATATAGGATAAATAGTACCGCTACGCTTGTTCTACAAGGATAACTTTGACTTTAAATAACCCACAAAAGTTGACAGACCATTAAACATTGAAACTAAACCAAACCATTGTCTTTCATCCTACTTTCTTCGATCAATAATTGATTCCCTACCAGATTATTAAATTGGTTGGTTGTAGATATGTCCCCGTGGCGTAGTGGCTAACGTCTTGATCTGCTACATTGCAGTAAGCGAGTTCGAACTTCAATCTCGCTATTAAGTTCACTTTTGGACTATTACCTTTGGGAAAGGTATGAATTCGCTATTGGATGTTTTGTCATTAGAGTAATAGGAATACGGTTGAGACTATATATATATATATATATATATATAACCTATATATATATATATATATATATATATATATATATATATACACACACACACACACACAACACATATATTATATATATATATATATATATGTATTTAATAGTTTAAAACACCAGTCCCCGTATCAGCTGTCAGTGGGCGAGGGATAAGATATCGGACTACCATGCGGTCGGTCTGAGTTCGAATTCTACCCAAGGATAGTTGTGTCAGCCACACTGAAGAGGCATGATATGCCGAAACATGTGTCTGTGGATGATATAATATATATATATATATATATATATATATATATATATATATATATATATACAGAATTCCCAATATGCACTACATGCAAAGAGAGATTTTCAGTAAAACATATACTGCTAGTGCGAACAAAATACCCTTGTAGCGATTGTCTGCCCCTGCTGCGATGGACCTTTGTCCCCAAGGATTATCATCCCTTGCCGCCAGGGTTTCGCAACTAGGTGACACTACTAGTTGTGTATTTAAACTCTCTCTTGGGCTGGTATCCACAAAAGATGGACTAGACGCGTGGTATCTCTGTCCATTAAGTGGAGGATTTGCCCCCACCCCAACTATCAATAAGTGACTCTTATATTCATTATAAACTCTTTCTTACTTCCAAATGACTTTCGTCCACTATATTTGTAACCTGTCATGTATGTCATGTTCCACGAGCTCAGACAATAAATTCTGTATCGTTGTTATTTTGTATTTCTTTGTTCACATGTAATTATTCAGCTACTTTAGGAGGTTCCTCTGATCCTTCTAACGTATTATAAGAACCATACATTTAATTCTTATACAACCAAGAAAGTAAGTTGAAAAATTAAATGAAAAACAGAAGAATGATATATATTTTATCATATTTTAAACCTCTAAAATATCAAATATCTTGCCCTGACGACGGCCGTTTCTCTATTTACTTAAAAAAGAATTTATATTTTTATATTATTATTATCATTTTATTTTGTATTTGAAGTAATAACAAATAGAATACAATGTGTACAAGGACAAACTCTCGGTCGAAACACGTGTCGGCACTCCACTAAACCGTCCAGGATTTTACTATTCCTCAAAGAATTGGAATTGTTCTACAAAATATGAGTAATTTTAATCGATATATACTAGCACATAAAGAAAAAATAATATGAATGAATTTTTTTCACCAGATATTTCAACAGCTAATCCATAATTTATTTCTTTTATTCCTTTGTTACGTGCTACCAATTGTCTTGGATTCTCTGATTTTGATTCAATACATAAAACTTGGACAAAGAATTCTTCTCCAGATCTCTCATTAGCTGTCCAAAAGGATTAAAAGAAAAAAAAAAAAGCATTAACGATAAGTGTTGCATAAAAATGTAAAATATTTTAATCTAGAACTCGTTTTGGTAAATCTATATCAGCATGAAGTTTAATATTTAATTCCGTAATCTGTCTCGTTGGGTGTCTGATTCGATAACTCTTTTATTTCTCATCTACACTTTCTGTCACTTTCTTGTAAGATAACCGGGTGAAAAAAATGTAGATTAGAGGATAGTTACTAGAATTTTGGGGATGACGTATGAAAGGCTACCTGTCGATCTCTGATTTGTCAATGGATACAGTTACTTCTTTGTTGCCATTTTTAGGCTTCATCTGAAAGCAATATACAGTGGAGATCCCTTATGTTAAGCAGAGTTAGTGAAGAATCCTTCGGTTGTTCCTCGGTTTCCCTTTGTGTTGGGTAGAAGCGTTTGGTTGAACAGAATCCTTCGTTGCAGGTCCGTTAGTTAATGGCGAATACATGCAAATAAACGGCTTTCAAGATCAGAGATTAATAGTTAACTAACCACGTATTCGAGCTGTTGATTGGCTGACTTTAATCCACGCGCCCACGCAGAGTCTATAAGTTTAAGTGGTGGACTTCCACACACTTTATATTGAAAAATAGTTGGAAGCTCATGGTGTAATGGTTAAAGTCATGGAAGTGGACTCGTCCACCCGAGTTCAAATTCTGGATCTGGTAATTGCATTTCACTTAGCGTTAATACCCTTGGTAAAGGGATGAATCCAACTCTCCTTCCAGCTATGGATAAATAGTAGGGCAGACTGGGTTCTTTAACCTTGATTAGGCAACCGGTCTAAAAGAAGGAAAACTCTGAATTCAAACCTGTTGAACTCCACTGAAGAAATTGACCTTGTGTCACATCCTGCTCGTACGGAGGGGTTGGTATATATATATATATATATATATATGTGTGTGTGTGTGTGTGTGTGTGTGTATAAATGTTGTTCTGGTTCCAACGGGAGAAAATTCAATATTTTATAAAAAAAAAAAAAAAAAGGAAGGTCCGCTAAATGTATTTTGTTCTCAGAAAGATTTTTTTAAAATTCTTTTGTTGTACATATGCAACACGTGTTTCAGATCTTCTGGTATCTTCTTCAGGCTTTGATTGATATATAATATATATATATATATATATATATATATATATATATATATATAATCCAACAGATACAAACAGGAGAACGAGTGTGAGCCAAAGATCAGCTGAAGAATTGGGAGAATGCCATCCAACCCAACAAGAGATCCGCCAACGGACACAGAACCAGATTCAACCAAAAGGTTTGAACAGCAAGAAGACAAGTATAGAATTATTATTATTACAATAAATTCATTTTAATTTACTATATGTCACGTCGTTCAATGTGCTACCGGTAATGTGTAACCCAGTACTAACTGTTTTGATCATCGGTGACTAAACCGGTAACCCCACAGATTTTGTTTGGTGAGGAGGGTGGTTATATACACTGCAGGATGAAACAAAAAGACCTGTAAAAGGCAGAGGAAGCTATTTGTTCAACAGTACATTATTTCTAAAGTCCAACCTCTCCCATCACGACAGGGTCGTGTAAACGTGGTAGTGTCAGAGCCATGTCGTCGGGAAATTAAGATCCTTGTAAGGCCACCCAATGCGGACAGGTCTGGGATCCAGTGGTAATAGCTCTGGTAAAAATTCCAAAAGGCGTCTGCATCGGATACCAGCGGTTACTTTTGGCAGTAGTGTTACGTTATGGGTTTCTGTCTTTTTATGTGTGGGCTCGTTTCTTTTGGGGTAAAACGACCGTTCAACTCCTCCGTAGGAACCCCTGTCGATTACAAATAAGCCTGCATTTTTGTCAACAAATTCTTATTTTTGCCTGTGACAATCTAGCTGTCGTCATCGCAGAGAGAGATAGAAAGAAGGTTACAATAACAGAGTCGCTTAAATTAGATACGCTAAGCTTGTCATTCGCCTGTCAGCTGTCGGCTTGGAGAGGAAGAAAGACAGAAAAAAAGGCCGTTCTATTTTCGATAGGTTAATTATAGCCAGCGTCGAGTGTCTGATGTAATAGACCCTTCGTGGTCTGAAGTTCGCTCTCCTCTAGTTCTGCATAGTTTCGACTATTCAATCCTTCTTTTATAATTTACTGATAATTAGCTGATTACTTTCATACGCTATATTTCTATTCCCTTGTATATTGTCAAATTGCCACACTGGAATTTTTAGCCCAAACATTCCTCTGCCAGTGTTTATAATTCTCCCGAAAATATTCAACCCCAGCAATTCTCTGACAAATTTCAACAAATAATTTAAACAAAACGCATTCCAAATAAATTATTTCTTTCAAAATTTTTTTCAAAACATTTATTTCCTTCTTCTTCAATCACAAATTATTTTTACTAAAACTGATCCACTTTCGAACCGTAACTATCCAATGCCCATTAATAATGTAACACTATCGTTCCTGCGTTTGCTGGATAATCTGTGACAAACAATAGTGTTTGTATGCAGGGTTTTGGGGACCGCTTGTGTACTTCCTATTCCCATGATACTTTATTTATGAATGGATGGAACCGGCTCAGCCCACTTCCGGTGAATGCTGCCAAATATAAGACTTCTTGTCTCTCGTCAAAGTCAAGAAATAATAGTATAGCGTAAGTTGACTGCTACTTTCATAAATGTTGATTCCTTTAAGTTTTCTTGGTTGGTGTTTAATGGCATATCAAACCGGGTGGGTTATTTAATTCTAAATCTTGTTTATATATAGGGTTTGTTTAACTTTGTGTGCATTAATAAATTGGTAGAAATACGTTTTATTAACTTATTGATATATCGTTAGAAATAAAAGTAAAAGTCGAGTCGTCGACATGGCCTAAAGTCGCTATCAACCAGAGAGTGCAGAAGTCTATCCCTTTTCACTAGCGCTAGACTAAGGAGATTGTTTTTAACGTCTAAGGTGGACTGCCATCAGCCCCTCACTTTCAAATAACTGACTATATCTTAATTTTTTCTAGAACGTTGTAGTAAAAAAATATAATTTTTTTTTAGATGAGTCTTGATGTATTCTAATACGCTGTGTTGGCGAGTATTAAACCAGCAACCTTGTGGCTGCTAGTCCAACACTCTACCAACTGAGTTAAGCCAGACATTAACTTTGTGTATTGATAAAAAGTAGTTGGTTGAGTAGTCCATTGTTGGTATCTGCTAGACAGCTAGAGAGTTTATCCCCTTTTCACAAGCGCTAGATCAGGAGACTGCCTTTGCGGAGCGCCACGCCTACCATTAACTTTCCACTTTACCGCATATATTCATGTGGTACTGCACATACGCTGATTTGGCGAGGGCCAGTATCGAACCCGGAACTTTGTATTTTTTTATTGTCAAGATCACATTTTAGGCACAAAAGTGACGCCATTATTTTTGCATGCCTAACATTTGGACATGTCTCACGAGAATAATCACGATCGTTTAAAAAAAAAATGAATAAATCTTTAAAAAAAACAAAAAAAAAAAAAAACAAATGATGTCATTATTTGAAAGTGGTTTTAAAAAGTTCTTCAACAACTGTTTGATCAACAGGCACACTATTAAAAATGATTTCCCAGGCTGGGTCATTACTATTCTCGGATACACTGGAAACACACGAGGAAGGCCATAGGATACACCGGCTGAAACATTGTGTTTATTCATACCATAATAAAGATGAGGACAACAGTCCTAAATATCTAAATTATTCATATTAAGCCTCATGTCAAAAATACAGACAAACAAGTGTGTTTGTTTAATATAAAAAAATGAAGATATAGTAGGTATTTTAAACTCAATATTTCATTCACGCTTTTATTCAAAAAATGTTTTTAGAATTTAGATCTGTAAAAAATCTTATCGAATATTTTACGTTCATTGTTTCTCTAAATTTTAATCTTTTTTTTATATTACCGTTATCGATTTTATCTTTGCTCGGTAAGCAGACTTCAGTCAAAAAGATAAAAGAAAAAATAACACAACACTAATTCTATGAACAAACAAAGATGACTGTTGTCTTGGAGAAATCGTTTGACATTATGGCTTTTCTTTGAACAAGTGCCCGGAAGTGTCTGCTCTGATTAATCAGGATTCCCTAAAATATCTTATTATAAGGGAGATTTAGTGTTTGTCTGTCTGTAACCGAAACTATATCACTATTCAAGTCACAATTCCCTTAATTATTTACGTCATATTCTCCATAATTTTACTTTTATCTAAAACTCAATTATTAATAAAAATTTTTACATTATTAATACTGTTCAAGATTACTATATACTAATAATATGCAATTGTATTTATATATACAACAAAATAGCAGTTTACAGTGTAAACGGGAAGGGTGATTTGCATATTGATATTGAAAATTTGGTTTTACTAAATATTTGCTTGGTATTATTGATTTCTAATTGTTTAGTTTTATTTTAATGAATATGAGCAAGAATCTCGGAGATAAATCTTAAAAGGAATCCATTAACAAGAAGAAATAACTGTAATGTTATTATTTACTTCTTTTTTTAACTAAATAGTTAAACTAGGAAATTTTAGCAATGAAAGATGGAAGTGATGGAAAAGTAAGTTTCAGTTGTTCTATTGTTCGCCCTCTGTTTCAAATCTTTTTATCTGCATTCTTATTTAGTTTAGTTAGCCTTTTCATTTAATATATGTTATTACATTAAAACTTAAATACTTGCACCCGGAGGGTGCATATATTTTCTAGTTATATTATATTAAACATCATTTGTTTTTGTTAATTTTTTCGCACCAACTTCTGCTAAGTGAATTTAAAAAACAACAACCTTGTATTCGCATTCATGGCTCAATGAGTAGGTAAAACAAAAGGAGAAAATATTGATTTGTAATATTTACCTTCACAAATACAAATCATCATCTTCTGTAAAGCATCCACATGTCTAGTTTGTACGAAAAAAAAACGCTTCAATAGAATAAATGTCTTAAAGTGGACTATGTATGTCAATTTGTGGAGGCACCTAGGCTAATGGTTACCGATGTAGGAAATGGTTGTTTTTTTACGGCATGTCAACTGCTCTTGGTTTATTTAATGTCGAAGAAGTTTAGTTTTATTTATTCTTCATCGGTACTCATTTTTTTCGTTTTAAAATACAATTTTTTAAACACACATTTCTTTATGCTCATTTTTTCTATTTAACCCATAAATGGGACCCTAATAGGTGCTACCACTCCGGGTCGAAGTAGAACTGGGAGTAATGGTGATGAAGGGATTCTCCACAATCCCCAGAATTGGATCTTCACCATCAGATAGAGTTTATCATCATACCTAGGACATTAAGACCCTCAGCCATTGCCATCTAGCACATATATGATAAAAAGGGTGCGGATTTATCATAAGGGCAATAGGGTTGGGAAAATAATATAGGCGCTAGGGCTTGACGTGTCCAGCCGATTGATCTGAGTGGGCTCTTCGACCTCCCTTCTTGCTTAAGTAAGCGCCAAAGTAGAATGTTGTTTGTGATGGACAGCTCAGCCACCAGGGTTCCATCCGTAAGTATCACGGATCGCCACCCAACAGGTGGCCCCAATAGAGGGAGTCTGACCCTTCTGTAGAGGTGCAGTCGGTCCATTCTAAAACCTCAGCCGATAGGGCTGCTGATTTGTAATGATTCATTTCTCAAATACAAATGATCATCTACTGTAAAATTTCCACGTGTCTAGTTTGAACGAAAAAATGTATAATACAAAAATTTTAAGGTGGACTAGCATGCCACTTTGTGGAGACGCGTAGTGTAATGGTTTTCGTCACAGAAAATCGACACGTCAAGACGAGTTCAATTCCTGGGCGCCGCTGTTTCCATTTTACATAGTGCTTATATCATTGGGAAAAGTACGAATCTAATCATTCTCTCTCCAGTTATGGTTAAATAGTAGGGCACACTGGGATGTTTAACCTTGTTATGGCAACCGTTCCAGGAGAAGGAAAACTCTGAATTCAAAACAAATGTTCTCTCTTCTCGTTAGTCAAAACTGCTTTGAAATCTCCCCCTTTCTCTCCTATCTGAAAAATATCCAAAGTGATTTCTAGAGTCATGATTAATGCATTTTTACCTACGATAATGTTTTAAGATCGTTTTTTCTCGAGTCCGACACAAAAAGCACAATATGTTAAATTGCATCCAGTGGTGAAGTTTCAATTCTGGAGTTCTGGGAGTGTGATGTACCATTTCGTCGCCATTATTTCCAGGTCCTACCTGACCTGGAATGGTAGTACTTGTTAGGGTCCCATCTACTTATTAGAAAGAAAAATGAGTTTTAAAAATATGTTTGAAAAAAATTGAGTTAAAAAAAAGGATTTTCAGTACCCATCAAGAATGAATAAAACAAAATGTTTTCGGTATAGAATAGACATGCCGTAAAATCCAACCAACCATCCAGAAAGCACAGCAAAAATCATAATGTTAGTAGAAAAAGTGACTGCTGAACTGACGACACAGGAAATCCGTTTTTTCTTTGTTTGTTTTGTTTTGTTTTTTTTTTTTTTTTTTTTTTTTTTTTTTTTGCATCAGAGCCCACGCAAACAAATATGCATCCGGCAACCTGAAGCAACCCACGCGTCTGTGTCACTCCCACGTCTGCTTTTCCTATTACGACGATTCCGTCAGGCTCACCCACAACCGGAGTCTTTAACGCTGCTGTCGCGGTACAGCAGTGTTATTCCAGTAACATATTTTATTTATTCTATTCGGCTCACTTCCAAAAAAAATCGTCTATTATTTTTTAAAAATCCTTACATGTAAACTTAAACATCATTTTACGACTGTTTTTATTACTTGTCTTTATTTTTTGTATGAGACTTGATGTGAACAATCTTGATTTTTCGGACTGTTGTCTTCATCTTTATTGTAATACGTATAAACTCTACAGTGCAAGTGTTTTTTGAGACGTCTTCTTTTACAATTTCCTCCCCTATCTATCATTTTTATTACTGTTTTTATAATTCATTTTCTTTTTTTTTCTTTTTATTTTGGTGAGTAGGGAACGGATGATCGACAAAGCAGCATTGTTTTCTTTTTTTTTTGTATTTGTTACACACACACTCCATTTATATGGTGGACTCTCCTATTGAGAACGATAGATGAGGGTCAGCAGTGAGTGATTTGATTCCTCCCATGTTGTGCATGCTGTCAAGAAGACATTTTATGTTTCCTCGAGTGTGACACAGCAACCCAGCCCTGCTGCGAGCCATGAAGCCACACTGCCAAACGAAATGATCCAAGGAAGGAGTTAAATGTCTTTCTTTTAAAGTTAGGCGGAGCCGATCGCTATGCTTCAGTCTATTTTGTTCAAAGCTCTTTAGTTTAGTGAAACAGGTCTTACGCCATTCCTTCCGATCCGATGCTAGATCTTCCCAAGCACTCAGGTCAATATCGAGGCGTTTCAAATTGTCCTTCAATTTGTCCTTATAGCGTAAGAGAGGACGTCCAATAGAACGCTTAGCATTTGGTAGTTGCCCGTAAAATATCTTCTTTGGAAGCCTGTTCTTATTCATTCGGACAACGTGACCAGCCCACCTAAGGTGAATCTTGGCTAGTAGGGTTTTGATGCCAGCAATATCACATCTTTTTAAAACTGTGCTATTTCTTACTTTGTCTATATTATATATATATATAACTTTCAAAGAAAGAAAAACTTAATAAACCGTCATCCCGTTATATTTTTTATTTCAACCAGAAACAAAAATTTCTTGAGTTTCTGGTTGAAATAAAAAATATAACGGGATGACCGTTTATTAAGTTTTTCTTTCTTTGAAAGTTAAATATTGCTATGTATATAATTTAATTTATTGATTATTATACATTGAGCTCTTTTTAAGGATTCATAAAAAATCCTTTTATGAATACATATGTTCGCACCATCAAGAGCATACAGTATGGTTGTACTGTGAGATTTTGATAATTCTAAATAAAATCATCTCTTACTTATCAGTCATTTAGATTACCTTACATACATACATACATACATATATACACCCCCCACACACCCACATATATATATAATATATATATATATATATATATATATATATAAAGAGAGAGAGAGAGAGAGAGAGAGAGAGGGGGGGAGAGAGATGTCAAGTTTGTTTGATGCGAAACAATAATCGTATGTTACTTTGTTATGATTACACTAAAAACAGCTTGCAATATACAAGGTGTGTCATAAACGTGCCGAGTTTGAAGCTGTATTTACCAACATAGAAATGAACAATGAATGGAACGTTAATTTTTTTCAGAATACAAGGTGTGTCAAAAAGTACAAAAAATCTCAATACTGTTTTTGACACACCTTGTACATTCACTAAACATCACTTTTTAAAATGGGTTTCGCTATAAACTAAAACATAAAACCATGATTTGAAGAGAGAGACAGATTATAATTATAATAGTGGTGCTACCTGATCGGTTAATCAGTATGACACTATCTAGGCACAAGAAAAAGTAAAATTCTCGATTCCTTAAGGGCTACAAAAACGTGACTTTATTCATCCGGAACTATAAGAGACGCCCAGAGTTGCGCACAACTGATAAAAAATATTTTTATGTTCCTTCTTAAGGCGATTTCGCTGATGGAGTCACGTTTCCGTGACTTTCTGAAACAAATTTATGCATGAGGCTTTAGTTACCCTTACCATTGTTTGTTATTTTGGTGTTTATATTTTCGTCCAACTGTTTACGTCAGTTTTGACTCTGTCAATAAGACTCGCCACATCTTTTCACTTTATTTTTCCTATTATTTTCCTAACAATATTTATATACCATTTTAAACATTCTCTTTTCTTTTTAGAAAATAGTTTTCAATACATTTCAGTCCATCTAATATCATAACAATTAGTTAGTCGTCGGGGTGACCTAAAGTCAGCATTAACCTATCAGCGAGTGAGTCTATCCCGTTTTCACTAACGCTAGACCAAGGAGACTGTGTTTGTGTCTGAGGTGAGGCTCTACATCTACTATCAGCTCCTTGCTTTACCGCATATATGCCTGTGCTACTCATACGCCTAGTTAGCGAGGGCCGGTATCGAGCTAGGAACCTAAATATGTTGATTTCACTTATTAAATCAAAATCAATGAACAATTTCTATATACACTAGCAAGAATATGCACCCTCCTTCACGCGTAAGTATTTAAGTTTTAGTGTAATCAAATATATTAAATTAGAAATAGTAACGAAATTAGGCAAGAACGCATATAAAAAATTAAGTTTATTTTAATTACTAGCAAAATAAAAAAAACGCCATTGCTTGAGGGGATGGGAGTTGAAAATTTAATATCAGAGAGTTTGTATCATAAGTAGTAAAATCATCAAATTTATTAAAGGAGTAAAAAATAATATAAATTTATTAAAGGAGTAAAAAAAAAATTGAAATGGAAACTTAGTTCTGATAACTTTAAATATATATTAAAATAAAAAAAACTATATATAGATAAATAATACCAGGTATGTATTTATTAAAACTTGTTTAAAAAACCAATGACGACTGTCCAACATTGCATGCTCAAATTTTGAGTGTATTCTATTTATGACGATTTTGGGTAATGTGACATAAACAGCGACGTAATTTTTGTAACCGTAAGCGAATCTCCATTATTAATAGGTATTTTAATTTGTTTCTATATAAAATCATTCGTAGGGTTGGTTTCTATACATTGGAGAATTAAACAATAATTTTAGAGATCAATAACACCAAGTAATTATTTATAAAACTCCATTTTATAAAATAGTATGCAAATTAAACACATCATATATTATGTAAACCATTATTTCTTAGTGATATATAAGACACAGTACAGAATTTTAAACGTAATAATTCTGAGGAAAATCTAACTCAAACTTTTATAGAGACTTCCTTAATAAATAAGAGTATTTATTTCATAGTCAAAATCCTTAATTTATAATAATTTTGACTCTAAATTGTATACTCATTAATAAACTTACGCAATTCCTAAGGGTGATGCAGTGATGTAGTTTCGGTTACAGACAGACAGACACCGAATCTCCATTATGCTAAGGTTTTCCAAATTTCTTCGCACGAGCAGGATTACAAATCGGAAGAAATTAAAATATTTCATTTTTACTATACATTTACAGATGTTTTTAGCTTAAATATTTTATACAGTTTCTCAGTTACACATATTTCTTTGGTAATTTTTCAAATTTCAAATCACGTACAACGTCTTAGATATTGAATAATTTCATTTGCTGCACGTTTCAATCACGTTTTTTTTTTATTCAAATGCTCTTATGATGTAATTCTTATGTATGAATATTCTTTCTCGTATCACTAACATCAACAGTCGATATATGTTTGTCCTGAAGAAGATTGGAGGTGCGTATTTAATATACAGGGTGACCCCCTAAGAAAACCCACAAATTTTGTAATAAAACTGTTACTCTTAATTTTAATTCAAGTCAACTTGGTGCTTGAAATATTATTAAAATAATTTTCTTCAATATGTCATGGTCAACCAAGGGAAAAACATTTTGCGTGAAGGCCCATGTCACCCAAAAAATCATACACTATTGTGCAAGCCAATTTTCGGAGAAAGTTTCGACCTCACCGTGCTCCATCAAAAAGCAGGATGTTTGACTGGGTCCAGAAATTCAGAGAGTTTGCAAC
>CM042144.1:86406074-86453574 GCA_023376005.1 Doryteuthis pealeii
CATCGGTGTGTTTGTTTGCTGCATTCACTTATTACATGGTTGATATTATTATTATTTCACTCCTTCTGAGTTTTTCACACCAGCGTTAGCTGATGGTCTTTCATTGGAGTGTGAGTGACTACAAGTCTCCTCAGGTTTCCAGGACTCCTCTGAGGATTCTATCCGATAGCAACAATGCAGTTGTCTGGATGGTCTCAGTTCTTCCTCTGATTTCCAGATCCTCCAGTCTTTTTTCCACGTTTACTGGGGTCGTTCTAAGTGCAGCAACTACAATTGGTATAACTTTCACTCTTACATTCCCCAACTATTTCAATTCTCTGGCAAGGTCCAGGTATTTGGCTGTCTTTTAATTTTCCTTTTTCTTCACCCTGTGATCTACTGGAACTGCAATATCTACCAGTTGACAAGTTATCTTATTTTGTTAATCAATACTAGGTCTGGTCTCCTATTATTATTATTATTATTATTATTATTATTATTATTATTATTATTATTATTATTATTATTATTATTTCCTCTCTCTCTCCCCTTCTTTTCTTTGGTATTTTTCTTGTTTTTTTGTTTTTTTCTCTCAAAACTTGTTATTCTCTATTTCGCGCCTCTGTCGATTTATTCTCTTTGATATGATCGTTCTTATCTCTCTTCTCTCTCTCTCTCTCTCTCTCTCTCTCTCTCTCTCTCTCTCTCTCTCTCTCTCTCCTCTCTCTCATTCATTCATTCATTCTACCTCATTTCCTCTCCCTCATTTCCTTCTCTCTCTTTTCTGTCAAATAATCAATACTAAAATAATGCTCGTCCATGTGGGACTGTATCGATTATAGCTTATGTCATGTAAGACAACATTCAGAACATACTTTGCCCTTTAGTCAAACAATTCTTATAGTCATCTATCTTTTTCATCCTTCAGGACACACAAAAGATCGATAGGAGACTTGATTGCTTCTTTTCTGTCGTCCAGTGGAACGAGTAATCACTTGTTCTTTTTACAAGACGATATGTAACGTCGCCGGTCTATTTGAAAGGAAATGGCGATGTGTTAACAGTAATCGTAATATACTAATCTTCTTTTTCAGTTTTACTTCTCGAGGTTGGATCAGAATGGCTGATATCTGATTGTTGGACTGGATGGCATTTATTGGAAATTCCGTAGTTAATTGTCTCCCCCTCTTGCTAGGGGGAGAATTGCCAACATCGTATGTTGACGCCAAAACCAAAAACTTTACTTATCACGGAGCACCCACAGAGGGTATTCACGTAAATAGCGGTCCCTAAACTTCACTCATCACTTAACCCAAAAACAGGGCTTACTTATCTACGGACCGTTGACCTGGACGGAGGCATTTTTTTCACAGCACACTTCCGAAGGCACAAAAGCACACTATAGAAGGCTGAAGACCAAATAGTCTACTTGAAAAGGGCCCATTCAGCGTCATTTAAAGAACTGTTACCCTCAGGTTTTTCAGATTCAGAGTTTTTCTTTTATTAAACTGATTCCTATCCAAGATTTAAAAGCTCAGTCTGCCCTATTATTTTTCTATAGCTGGAGGGAGAATATATGGATTCATACCTTTCCCAAGGGTATTAGCTGTATATGAAATGCAAAGAGCCATATCTCGGATTTGAACTCGGGTCGACGAGTCCATTTTCTACGCTTCTAACCATTATGCCACGTGCCCCGATTGTTACAGATATGTCCGTTACAATGTTACAGATATGTCCGTTCGTATTCTATCACACCTCGCCCCACTGACAATGACAATTCTGGATTTGCTGTAAATTGTTTGCCCTTTTACGACATTTAGCCTTGGCCGACAACCCATCTAGGACAAGGAAAAGTCCGATACAAAATCTCCTTAGACTTAGGGCTTTACCTCATCCCAAGGAAAAGATAAGGGAGTAAACCCCAAATACAAATCAGGAGCCGGAGTCCCTAAGTTGATGTGAAGCTTAAATCCAATATTACTCAGCAACTGCTACGATACTACTACTGCCAAACTGCATTGGTTCCTGACCCTTCCTTTGGATCACAGCGGCAGTGTGAAGAAGGGGAATTGCTGCTTGGGTAACAGCTCATCCTCCATATGAACCCGCCCAAGCTACGTAGTTCCAATGGACACTACTACATCGTCTCCCGCAGACGGAAAGATGTCAACAGAAACAACAATTTACGACACCAACGAACCACTTTCTTACATATCGACAGCTCCATTCGCAATAATGCCTTTTGCTCGATAAAGCATACGAGAAAGTCTAACGTGAAAAATCAATCATTTTGTTGACGGTAAAAACTACGCTTTTCATCTCATGGAATTGTCTCTTTCCCTCGGTTAAATATAACGGGTCGCGACTTGAATCCTTTCAAATCAAAGATATCTATCACTTTTTAATTCTTTTTAGATAAGAAAAATAGTCGTATGAAATGGAAATTCACTAAAAAAACAAAAAACAAGCAAACATGGAGGCATACCAGTCACATTAAAGTTCTACTATTAGGACCTGATGATATACCACAGTATGATAATATAATTATTACAACGTTTCATATGTTTTATAAAGAGCAATTGTTAAATAGTTCAATATGTAAAAAGTGTAATAATCTTGATTTAACTCTCTGTCACTCTTTTTTGTTCCTTCCTTCTTTTCATCTTTTCATAATGATCAATTGAAACAGATTAGCGTTATCGCTTCTGTGCGCTCATCCCCTCTTTCTATTTTACCATGCTTTCTTTCTTTCATATATTTTTCGGTGTATCATGCCCTTTTTCTTTTTAATCAGGATTTACTTTTTTTCTTTTCCTCTTTGATGATTTTGACGGTCTCATTTTTAACCAGAAAGTGTTTCAAGATGATAATGGTCATAAAATTAAGGAACACGAGTATTAATATATAGGTTAGTTATACGCTATACATTTCAAACATTGCCTAGGTTATATAGTATCATTTAAATATACGAGGTATTTCAGAAAAGTTTTAGGTTGATCGCGTTCACCGATGTGAGGGGCATCGTCCATTGTGAGTTCCTCCCTCAGGGCCAGACGATCAACCAGCATATCTACAAAGAGATAATGCGGCGTTTGTTTCGTTCAGTTCGCGAGAAGAGGTGAGAGATGTGACAGGACAACGCATGGATGCTTCACCATGACAACGCACCTGTCCACACTGCCATAAATATCCGAAAGTTCCTGGTCCCAAAAACATTGCTGTGCTAGAGCAACTTCCCTACTTACCCAATCTGTCTCCGTGTGAATTTTTCCGCTTCCCAAGCTCAAGGGGGTCATCAAGGAAACCAGTTTTGAGGACGTGCACGACATCAACACGGTCTTGAGGCCAGAGCTACGAAGAATACAGTAAGAATCCTTCTAGGAGTGCATGCAAGTATTAGACCTCAGGGGGATTACTTTGAAGGGGATAACTTGTAGTTTGTAGTTTGGATTTGAAAAAAAAGATTTTTGTGACACCAGTCCTGGAACTTTTCTGACATACCTCGTAGATTAGTTATTCGCTGTACATTCCAAGCCTTGCACAGGTTTTATAGTATCCAGCAAAAATTGAAATAAATACATTTTAATTCTCACATTGCTAAATTCTTGCTAGCAGTAACTATTGTGTGCTGTGTTTATTGTGAAAATCTACAGCAAAAATTTGTTAATTTTAACCCCCATTTATCAATGGTACAATAATAATACTTTTTGAAATGGAGTGTATCGCCTCTCTGGGTAAACGTTCCTTCTTCTTCTCGAAGCATCGGCATCAATTGGTGATAATGATTCAGTACTATCAGCAAATTGTAGGGACACTTGCCACATTCAAACCAACAATGAAGGAAATAAAATAAAATAAAATAAAATAAAAGTACTTATCATTCAATAGCCTTATGATTTTTCTTTATTAAATTATTTATTAACTTATTCTTCTTCTTCTTCTTCTTCTTCTTCTTCTTCTTCTTCTTCTTCTTCTTCTTCTTCTTCTTCTTCTTCTTCTTCTTCTTCTTCTTCTTCTTCTTCTTCTTCTTCTTCTTCTTCTTCTTCTTCTTCTTCTTCTTCTTCTTCTCTCTCTTCTTCTTCTTTTCTTCTTCTTCTTCTTCTTCTTCTTCTCTACAATTGTCTTACTCTTTGGCACTATGAGAAAAAGGAAAGAGATTTTAAGATATTAGTATAACGTAACAGAGTAAGATGTAATATCAATATTGTTAACATTAATCCAAGTGGTTCTAATGAACAGAATGCTCGATATGGAAATTCATTGAATTTGCAAATTCATCAGAATTTTTCCGCTTAACCTACTTATTTCTTCCTATTCAGAGTTAACTATACCACCACTGTATTCCTCGAAAAATTCTACCCAAGAACATTTTTGTTTGATATTCGTACAGAGCTTTCAATTAAATCCGAGGATAGACAGACAGACGAACAGACACACCACACATTCGGTTCGAAGTTCCGTGAAGGCTCCCAATTATGACATGAAGGCCTCCGAGTTCGACAAGAAGGTTTCCGCGTTCGACATGAAACGCCTGAAAAAAGCCAAAGACCCCATCGTCCGAAACATTGTGTATATAACAATATAGATGAGGACAACAGTCTAATCAAAATAATAGAACTAGATTAGTTTAAAAGTTTATTGTAGGATTACTTCACGCACATCTCACTGCCACTTCCAATATGATACATTTTATTAGCAATAATTTGGTCTACCTATGGATTCACCCATAAGTGTCTTCTCGTGTGTATCAGTGGAATTAAGCATGACTTAGAAAAGATTCAATTGTATTGGTAAAGCATTTAATCAATAATTATTAATTCTATCAATTTGTTTATACACATGGATTTAATGATACATCTAACAAAGGTTATTTCTACTAATATATTGATACACATTGCGTTCAGGAAAATTATTTTTACCAGACAAAAAAAATTCACCAACAAATTGTTCGCATACAAATCATATATATATAAAGACAGAATTTGGTATTTGGTGGCCTACAAGGATTTTTTTTTTTAGTCTTGGAAGCCCGAACCTCAAAGATAACAATCGGAGGAAAATGAATACAACAAAAATGTTTCCTGAAAAACAGGGTTAAATTGAAAGAATAGCCAGAAATGAAAGAGAAAGTACCAACCAGAAAATCGAGGTAGATTCCGATTGTAATCGATGAAGATGGACACGAACAAATAGAGATAATAAAAGCCAAAAAGAAATAGGTGAAATCATAATAGATGATACCAGATAAGAACGACATTCGCGCCTGACAACTTTTCAATTGTTTTCTTCTTCTCAAACATCAGAATAAAGAAATACTCCTTGCGGTTCAGGTGGACGGTATTCAACGATTCAGTAGAGGGGAGTTGAAACTGTTGCACTTTGAATGTTATTTATGACAAAGACAATAGCTTCCCAACTTTCCTTCTGTTGCGTTCAATTCGGTATTATCATTTAAGATTTCTGGTCAGGGATTTGGTTGTTTTGTTGGTTGGTTGGCTGGCTGGTTGGTTGGTATCTTCTTCAGTTTTTTGCAGGGTCCAATCCACTAGTTAACAAGTTTTCTACTTCTTGCTAATTATTAGTTCCAATCTTCTGGCTGGGATAAGGTGACCAGTTTGTATCTGAAAGTCCCAGAGAATCTTATGCGTCTCATTATTTAAAACGGATTCCGGCTTGTGCATATACCATTTGGTTGCGTTTGATTGCAAAATTTAGTTTTGCACTATTCAGATGGGATCACTGTTCCCACCCAGTCGTACCTAACCTAGTACTCTCGGTGTGCTAGTTTGCTGCATTCAATTATCATTCTCTCTCTCTCTCTCTCTCTCTCTCTCTCTCTCTCTCTCTCTCTCTCTCTCTCTCTCTCTCTCTCGTAGTATTATCATTTAAGATATCTGAACTAGAATTTGGTTGTTTGGTTGGATTTTACATAATGTCAACCCTTGTGGGGTTATTTTATGCCGAAGTAGATTTGTTTTATTCATTCTTGATGGATATTCAAACAACTTTTAAACCAATCATACTCCTTACACCCGTTGTGAATATTTTTTTTTATCTCTATGTATGACTCGCCATACACCTCCGTTAATTGGCAATAAATTTCAGTCGGTTTAATGCCTTTTGCGTTCAAAAATTTATTAACTGCGTTTACTTCACACATGTCAGAGGGTCAATCGAGAGTTCCATCAGAAACGACTGCTAAGCCAAGATTGGGTTTGGTAGGCTCATGCACAATAAACCCAACAATGTCGCCAATTGTTGCATGAACAGTTTCCCTGCGTGTCCAGCGCTTTGGAGACCTTACTTTTACCCTTGTATATCTTTCCTTCTTGATTCAATTCTTTCTCTTTCTCTTTGGTATTATCTCCATATCTGTTTATGTGTACTGGATATGACGTTAAACTTCAACTAATGATGGAATTCCAGTTCTGGGAAGTGTTCAGTACTCCTTCAGTCCACCATTATTCCCATGTCCACTGTGACCTGAAGTCGTAATACATGTTAGGATACAATCTATTGGTTATATAGAAATAGTGTTTAAAAAAGCTTTTAAATAATTGAGTATCCATCAAGAATGAATAAAACAGAAATTCGGCATAAAATAAAGGGTTGACATGTCGTAAAATCCAACCAACCAACCAACCAACAATCAACCTATGGAGGCACGTGGTGTAAGAGTTATTGTTGTTGGGCATGGACTCTACGACCGAGTTCAAATCTTGGATGAGGCCGTTTGAATATTAAATAACGATAATATATTGCGTAAAGGTATACATCTAACTATTCTCCTTCCAGCTATGGGTAAAAAATATGGGTAAATAGTTGGGCAGACTGGGCTCTTTAATCTTGTTTAGGCAAACTGTCAAGGAAAAGGAAAACTCTAAATTCAAACTTGTTAAACACAGCTAAAGAAATCGAAAAAAATGTTTAAAGAAATGCCCATCAAGAAAAAATAAAAGAAAACCTCTTCGGTATGAGATAACCCAACAAGAGTTGAAATCCAACTTAACAACAAACAAATATATCTGTTTCTAATTAGCAATTGAGAGTTAATTATTATTATTTACTCCTTTTGAGTTTTCACATCAGTGTTAGCTGATGGTCTTTCACTGGAGTCTGAGTGACAGCAAGTCTCCTCAGGTCTCCAGGACTCTTCTGGCAGATTGCAGCAGTGCAGTGTTCTGAATGGTTTCAATCCTTCCTCTGACTTCCAAACTTTCCAGACCCTTTTCAATCCTTTTGGGACTGTTCCAAGTGCACCAACTACAATTGGTATAACTTTCACTTTCATATTCCATAACTTTTTCAGTTCTCTGGCAAGGTCCAGATATTTGTACATTTTTTCATTTTCCTTTAGCTTCACCCTGTGATCTGCTGGCACTGCAAAATCCACCAGTTGACAAGTTCTTTCTTTTTTGTTTATCAACACTAGGTCTGGCCTTCTTGCTGGGATAAGGTGATCCGTTTTTATTTCAAAGTCCCAGAGAATTTTATGCGTTTCGTTCTCAAGAACAGATTCTGGTTTATGCATATACCATTTTGGTCAAAATTATTATTATTATTATTATTATTATTATTATTGAGAGTGTTTATTATTACACTGTTTATAATTTGAGACATCAAGAATGAAAGGTTAGTAACGTACAGATGAACTAACGTCGATAATGAAAAACAGAATGTTGTTGTCCGATTGGATTTTAAAAAATAAAGAAAATGTCTGTCTGCGTGGTAAATGTTTACCACAAACTACTATGTATGAATCGAACAACTAGGCCGCATTCAAGATTTCCCTGCTAAGATGATAAACATTGAAAGGGAATCATTTACAAAATATTCTCACCATTAACTATGAACAAAGTATCTTAGTAACTTCAATTCATATTTTAATAATGTAGTCGGATTTGTATTCAAGTTTTATCTTTCAAACATACAATACAAATCAATTAAATGTTTAAAACATCCGAAAAAAATTTCAATGAACACTTTTATGATTTTTTAGATTATTTTATTTAGAAGAAAATCTGATTTGTAAGTCAAGATAGACATTAAATTTTGCTTTGAACTTTCTCCCATTTTTTTGTTTTCGATTTTTGAGGGGGTGAGAAAACAAATCTTATATATTTATATTTTCTATATTATATGAAGTGCGTTCAAGAAGTATTGAGACTGAATCAATGTTTATATACTTATCAAAAGAAATACACATATTTTTTAAAGTATAAATTATAAATAAACAATATTGATGACTGTAACACAAAGAAAACAAAGAAAACTGAATGAAGTTTTAATATAAGATTAGAATAAAGGAAATTTAGCGAATGTAGATTTTGAAACAATTTATAGTGAAATCACACTATATATATATATATATATATATATATATATATATATATATATATAAGAGAGTTTTATAATTTGCTTGAAGTATTGTGTATATATTGGTTTGGAGTTTGATTTTGAAGGTTATCACAATGCAGGTGTAAAGAAAATACATAATAAGGTAGCAATGGTGTTGTTTGTTAACCTGTAATTTATTCTTGATATTTCGAGATAAAATCTCTTTTTCAGAAGAACACTGGAACTGAAGTCGTTGTTGTCTTGTTATGGCATTTCTAATAAAATGAATTTCTTTTTAAATGTTACAGATGGTATTTTTTATACCTGTATTCTCGTGTTACATGTTTACGAGAATGTGTTTTTGTTTGTATGTGTGCGTATATTGTCATGCGCATGTGCATGAAAATGCGTGTAGACTGTGACGTTATGACTGTATCCACGCGCGTGTGTGCGTATAAATGATCGTATCCACGTGCGTATGTGCGTATGAAAGAGCGTATTTGTGTTTGGTGGCCATGCTGATGTATAATATTTCGTGTTGGAAGTAATATAGATCATTTAATCATTTCATATTATAATTATAATTATAATTATAATGATTATATATATATATATATATATATATATATATATATATATATATATATATATAGTCTCTGAATATGCCTGCTAAAGTCCCGGTTTCGATTTCTCTCGAAGGGAAATCGTTAGAATACATCGCTGATGAAACTTGATAAAGTTGAAACAGTCTGTATAATGTTCTACACACCGAACGATTCTTTGTCGGGATTCACTTGTCATGATTATTTTCTATAATTATAAATTTTATGCGATATATGCATGGTAATTGCCTTCAAGTATATATATATATATATATATATATATATATATATATATACATGGACACAGAATGTGGTTAATCGCAGCCTGAAGAAGATACCAGATGATACCAGATCTTAAAAATGTGTTGCTAATATTTAAAAATCTCACTGTACAACCATACTGTAAGCTCTTGTAAGTGCAAACATATATATTCATACAACGGTTTTTATAAATATAAGAGAGCTCAATGTATAATACCCAATGAATTAATTATATACAGAGTAATATTTAAACTTTCAAAAGATTGATATAAATTCATTTCCGACCAGAAACTCAAAATGAGTCTAGCCTCTTCATACAGATTTTACATATTCTGTCTGAAGAGGCTAGACTCATTTTGAGTTTCTGGTCGAAATAAATTTATAACAGATTGAATGTTTGCTAAGGTTTTTCTTTCTTTGAAAGTTATATATATATATATATATATATATATAAAGTAATCTGCAGACGCGCGTTTCGGGGTTTCGCCCCTCATCAGTACAGCTAGACTTATTTTTCAGCAGCTACCTCTGGTCGGGATCGAGACCCGAACGAACTTTCGCTCGTCAAGTCTCTTACCGATGGGTCCACAAGCAGCTGCCTAGAATAGAAGGCAGAATAATCGCTATATTTCCTAAACCGGAAATAAACTCACCAGAGGTCTCTAACTTATGTAAACAAGTGAGACTAGCATTTCGCCGAAGCGGTGAATTTTCGCAATTAGTCCCTTCTACACAGAGTGCCCAACCTGAAAATTGGGAAGCGTATATAAAGTAATCTGCAGATGCGCGTTTCGGGGTTTCACCCCTCATCAGTACAGCTAGACTATATATATATATATATATATATATATATATATATATATATATATATATATATATATATATATATAAGTTAGGGTAGTATGTACATGAGTTTTTCACCTACGTGATTTTCAAACCCAGCACATGGTTAGGATTACACCTGTTGTCATATCAGAAAGAAAGTAAGAAATAACGAGAAAGCCATGTATTACAAGACAGGTAATTAAGTTTTATGTTATATCCAAATGGCACATATATATGGAGACAGTTTATCCATTTGACATATTTTATATTTCAATTTCTCATTTTATATTTACATCATTTCTAACTCTTTCTATGATGAGGAAGTTTTTTTTTTTTTTTTGTTAAAATCGTTACCGCTTCAGCGGAAGGGTGATTCTACAAGACTCAATTGGCTGTGACCCATAAATTAGATTTTGTGTCTAGGGCTATTTAGTCTAAAACTAAATGGCCATTCTGACTTTCCAAAACACACACACACACACACACATATATATATATATGTGTGTGTGTGTGTGTATATGTAATATATAGTATACGTCTGTACGGTGTTCTGCATGGCGAGCCATCCTTTGCCGGTATTAACTTGTCAAGATTACTTTCTATAATTATCGAATTTTATGCGATACATGCATTATAATTGCCTTCAAGCAATAATATATAATATAATATATATATATATATATATATATATATATATATATATGTATATATATATATATATCTTAAATGAATTATCATACTCTGGTATATCCACAGGTGCTGCTAGTTGAAATAAGTTTGGAACAGGTTCTCACTGGCATTTCTGCTGCTTAAAAAAACACTAGAGGAAAGGATCTGAAAAGTTACTTCACTACAGAGAAAGAAAACTTTCCTACTCCCTCATTGTGAACTTTAACTCTTAACATCCTCTTGAGAATTTTCTAAGTCCAGAGCCGCATTTCTATAAGGATTTATCTAAAAATGGCTAAAAATAGCCTCTTCATTTAAAATTACCAGAATTATTTCCCCTTAACATAAGACTTCTAAATCTTATTATAATGGAGATTGTGTGTTTTTCTGTCTGTAACCGAAACTAAATCACTACTCAAGTCACAATTCCCTTAGTTATTGACGTTACATTCAAATGAATTTATTTTAATTTTAATCTCAATTATTAATAAAATTGATTTACATTATTAATACTGTTAATCATATCTACATATTAATAACATGCTATAATATTTATATATACAACAAAATAGCGGTTTACAGTGGGAACGGGAAGGCTAATTTGCATATTGATATTTAAAATGGATTTTTAAAAATATATGCTTAGTATTATTGATTTCTAACTGTTTAGTTTTATTTTAATGAATATAAACACAAATCTCTTCAATTAATCTTAAAAGAAATCCATTAACAAGAAAACATAACCGTAATTTTATTCTTTACTTGCTATTTTAACTAAATACTTAAATTAACAATGAAAGGCGAGAGTGATGGAAGAGTAAGTTTCAGTTGTTCTATTTTTCGGTTATACTCCCTCTGTTTTCAAATCTTTTTATCTGCATTCTTATTTAGTTTCATTAGCCTTTCTAATTCAATACGATATTCTATTATAATTAAACTTAAATACTTGCACCCGGAGGGTGCATATATTTGCTAGTATGTTTAATATTACATTTAAACAAGGCTATCATTTGGGGCAGATTAGGAAAACGAATTTTATGGTATAGGATGTTATTTATTATCTCTTTGATTATATTTGTCTGACTTTTTTTTATCACTGAACAATTGAAATTGAATTAATGGAACTAGAAATCTTTTTTATTCGTCTCTGTATCCAAAGATTATGATTTAAGTTGTTTTTATTCATAAAGTCAATATAATATCCGACAAATAGAGACGACCCTGCAGAATGAAGATAAAAAATACAGCGTTAATTTGATTCAATGAAATATGATATTCGAATGTGTAATATGTAAACCCAAACTCACCGTCAAGTTAAAGGGACAATTCTAGCCGTATCAGTGTTACTATATGGCTGCCGCCACTTGGACCCTAACGAAATTCCTACAAAACAATCTAGATGGGAGCTGCAAAAGAATGCAGTACGTGATACTAAACAAATTGTGGAAACAACACCCTTTAAGTAAGCAGTTGTACGGCTACTTACTCCCTATCATACAAACTATGTTGGTGAGACGAAGAAGACATGCCGGGCAAGAACGAACTAATGTTATATTCTCCTACGGTAAACAGCACATACACACGCGATTGTGGACCGACCAGCAAATACCTACATTGACCAACTCTGTGTGAAGACTGGATGCTGTGTAGAAGACCCCCCAAGAGAAATAAATGATAGGGACGGTTGGCGAGATATTGCCGAGGCTACCCGTGCTACTGGCGCGACATGATGATGATGTTGATGATTATGTAAACTATAGATGAAAAGAATGAGAGAATTGTGTTACTATGCATAGAGTAATCGTGCATAATTTCACAAAAGAAAATTAGTATACGAATTATAAATTGTTTAAAGAACAGCTAATTGTGGAGTATGAAAAATGCCTAACCCTCATGGTGCAATTGGTGTTAGTATAGCATTTAATACTGAGATTAACAACAACAAAGAAATGAATTAAAATTGTGTTCAATTCTAACAATTTAATAAAGAACAAAACAATGACTAACTATATATAGTTCTTTCTGTGTATAGAGTCAAGGCTGAGAGACAAACGGTGTGATGCAGAGGATATATTGTATCTTCTGATTCAGTGGTTTCTTGGTAGGAATTTCTGGTTGACGTGCAGCCGGGAACTGGCCCAGAAACTACCTGGTGACTTTGGTATTTTGCGCCAAACCTTCTGGGCTCATCACGTGATTGGTATATCCAATCACAGAAAGACTCTCCTTCACTTAACTCTGTACACAGGAATAAACATATTTTACTGACCAACAGTGCCATGAATGTCTATTGGTTCAATTGGTTAAAGTAAAGATATTAAGCAGAGTCCCCAATTGGCAAAGACCAATATTAGCATTAGTATGTGCATTGTACAATAACGATGAACACAATGGAAAGAAAGACAAGTTAATTGACACATACTATAACATCTAATATCTTCTACGTACAATATGAACACAGTGGTATTAAAATCAGTCTGCCATCAGATAGAGTCTCTCCAATGAGTGTTCCATTGCATTAAACTCAGGGATACAGAAATCCCCATGTTATATATATATATATATTATATATATATATATATATATATATAAATAATATATAAGCGGAAATGAACTCACCTAGAGGTCTCAAACTTTGTAAACAAAGGGAGTCTTAGCTGAACGCCGAATACGGTGAATTTTGCAATTAAATCCCTTCTAAATAATGTACTCGACCGAAATTGGGAGCGTATAATAGAGTAAACTACAGACACGTGTTTCGAGGTATCAACTTTCATCAGTGCAGTTATACCATTTTAGCAGCTGCCTCTGGCCGGGTTCGAGACCCGAACGAACTTACGCTTCCTCTTCTTTTTTTTTCTTTCTCCTATCTTAAATGAAAAAAAGAAGAGGAATAAGAAAATAAGAAAAAACAAAATATAACCACACAAAAAAATACTTAAGCCCGTACATTTCTTATATTCACCTCTGAAGATGAATTTTTTATACGCATTGTAATTGCCTTCAAATCATTAATATATTATAACATACTTAACAATGCTTCAAGCAAATTACCAATTACTTTTATTTATATATATATATACATATATATATATGTGTGTGTGTGTGTGTGTGTGTGTGTGTGCATATATATATATATATATATATATTAAGTATATTAGAAAAACTAAAAAAGACGTTACTTGTAGTCACTTAGGCGCCGGCTAATGGTGATTGTGATTCTTTTTTGCAATTCCACTGGATTCCATTCATTCTAAGAATTAGCTGTGGCATCAAAATCCAACAAAGTGCAAACATTTTTTGTTATTTGATTAAATTTTCAGACCAAATATATCAGAGGTAAATTAAGACAAGCTGACATATTATTTAATTTGTCTGTCTCCCCATGAATTAATTGAAAAAAATCTCCATTTTGACTGTATTTATTTATTTCTCAAACCAATCATTACTGCTTTCATAAGACATTAATATTTCCTTGAAGTACTGTTGGTTTACTTCAATGCAAAATGGCTATATATATATATATATATATATTTATATATATATATATATTATATATATATATGTGTGTGTGTGTGTGTGTGTGTGTGTGTGTAGAATTAAACAAAAGACACATCTCCTGTTTAACAATTTTATTTTTGATCTTTTCGAGTTTTCTGGCCAACTTTTTAATGTTTGGGTGGAATTCGTGGATAAGTCTACCAAAGTTCAAGTCCCAAGTACTTTCGGCACTTCGAAGTGCCATCATCAAGGGCGATGTGTTCCAGTTTTTTAAAAATTAAATTAATATGGAGGCTGGAAGGAGAAGAATTGATGAGAAAGGTGTCATAGGCATTTTGAAATGTGTGTACTGCATTGGAAATTAATTTTGTTTAAGGATGGTTTGGTGGACTTATCCACGAATTCCACCCAAACATTATAAAGTTGGCCAGAAAACTCGAAAAGATCAAAAATAAAATTGTTCAACAGGAGATGTGTCTTTTGTATAATTCTACATGTATAAATGAAAGAATGGTGCCCAAATACACACACACACACACATACATATATATATATATATATATATATATATATAGAGAGAGAGAGAGAGATAGATATATTATGATAATGGTACACAGTAGTAACCTACTCGAGTTTCACCATATGGATCTCCAGAGTTAAATCCACTAGATTAATCAATATATTGATTAATTACAGTCGATTGCACGAGTGTACCTTTACGCGATAAACGGTTGGTTATAGGTTATTTGCTCTACTAACGTATTGAGTACTTTATATTTGTTATATCGCTATCTTATCATTGTGAAACTTGCATCAACTAACCATTGTGACCATTTTCACCGGTAAGTCATCTTTTCCAAAAATACCATATATATATATATATATATATATATATATATACTCCTTTTTCATTAATTTTTCCCCATTTATTTCCTTTCATTTATCTATTAATTTATACTCAGTTGGCAAAAGAAATCAACAAAGGGTGAATGTCACCGGAAATTTTGGGAAAAAATAAAGCGATCTGATGATGAAGTTCCAGTTCCGGAGCTCTGGGGAATGAGGAGTATTCCTTCATTACCATTACTCACAGGTCTACTCTGACCCGGAGTGGTTGTACCTGATAGGGTCTCATCTATGGGTTAGATAGAAAAAATGCGTCCAAAATATGTTTAAAAATGAATTCTTTTAAAATTGAGTCCCCATCAAGAAGGAATCAACCAACAATTGTTGACATACTGTAAATTCCAACCAACCAACCAGCCAACCATACTTTTATGTTTCCTCTCATTTGGAAATAAAATATGAAATCAAGATATGGAATCAAGCCAAAGTAGGTTCAAATGTGGGGGTCAATAATGCCCCCTATTCGGGGAAATAAATGTATACCTCATGCTGGTTATTCTCAATTTGCTATTGAAATCTGCCACGGGTTAATAGAAGATTTTAACCATTTAATGGTTTTATTATAACAAGCATTAAATGGGTTTTTAAAACGTCGGAACTATTTGATAATGGTGGTTATTATCACAGCGTGTTTTATTATCGCTGGGGTAAGCTAATCTGCAACAGTTTCTGCTCCACACAAACGTATCTATATGAGAAGAGTCGGTTCCCAAATGAACAAAGAGGCTTGAACTGCGTCTATGGCGGCAGAGACTGAACGAGGAGAATAAAGTAACAAAGTCCTAACACATAAGACGAGCTGTGCTTCTGTGCCATCACTGATGGTAGGCGTGGTGGTCCACCTCAGACGCAAAAAACAATCTCCTTGGTCTAGCGCTAGTGAAAAGGGGATAGACTCCCTCTCTGATTGACTGATACCGACTTTAGGCCGCCCCGACAACTTTACTTACTTACTTACACACATATATATATATATATATATATATATATATAATATGATGAATATATAAAGGTTTTACATATCTATTTATTAGGTGACAAAGGAACAATCACAACCATATTGGTTTCATGCGATGCAATCATCAGGTGAAGATGTTTCAATGTACTTTTGAAATATCTTCACCTGATGATTGCATCGCATGAAACCAATATGGTTGTGATTGTTCCTTTGTCACCTAATAAATAGATATGTAAAACCTTTATATATTTATCTTATTATATTATATAACAGCTCTATTTTATATTGAGCACTCTTACCAATAATACTGCCTTTGGTACACCATTCCAGCAAAAGCTGAAACAGTGACCATCTCCACCTATATATATATATATATATTATATATATATATAATATATATAATATATATATATATATATATGGGGGTATTAATATATAGATACTTCGAGATTTAAGATTATTTTTACGAAAGCCACGCTACAGTGTAAGTGGTTTTCGATTCGTGCTGTTATTGACATGCCCATATCACCATAACCCAGTTTATTTATGAGCCGACTCCATCTGAAATTGGGAAATATGTACATTGTTCGCAATAGTTTGTGCGTGAAGCGTGGGCGAACCACGAACGCATTCGAGCCAATGCTGTGAGCGGTCGATTGAATAGACGATCTGCGCTTTACTACCGTATAGACACAACAACCAAATGCGATCGTTCCATGATTGGCCAGATGCCAAGCTGATCCCCTGCTGAGGCCTCTGATCTGCATTCTGTCGGGCAAATTCATACAATCTTCGAGTAAACCAACGTTCAATGTGAAGTAAGTTCGGAGTTTATGAGCAAACGAAGAACGTTCAACGATAAACAGATGATTAGAAACTTGAGTTCGACTCAACTTTATTTTGCAAACGAAAAGTCTCTGCAACATAAGATTGTCGCAATGAAATGGATCTCTTTCATTCGTTTCCACAGAAACTTCAGCTTATATACAAGGTGTGTCAAAAAAGTATCGAGATTTTTTAGATATTTGTTCACACAACTTATATACGTTATTTTTTTTTCCAGAATACAAGTTTGTCAAAAAGTACAAACAATCTCGATACTTTTTTGACACACCTTACAGACTTTGTTTATTGGATTTTACGGCATGTCAACATATGTGGGGTTATATCATAACTTCATTATCGCATTAAACCGGTCCTCGGTCGCTAGAGAGTCCGACTAGGAACCACAAGTTTCCGTGTTCGATACCGTCTCTCACCAACTGCGCGTATGAGTAGCACAGATCTGTGTGGTAAAGCGAGGGGCTGATGGTAGGTGGGGCGCTTCACCTTATACATCAAAACAATCTTTTTGGTTTAGCGCTAGTGAAAAGGGATAGACTCCTTCACTGACTAGCTGATACCGTCTTTAGCCATCCCGCCGACTTTACTTATCACATTAAAATGATAAGGCTAGAATGATTCTCTTATAAATGAAACCCTACATAGAAGAAATACAGAATAAGATGTGCAATTTTTATCCCTGATTATCTGACCCTGCAGTTTCTTATACATCAAAAAAGCTCTGTATCAAATACCACTCCCATGGGAGGGTAAATAATTACTCTCAGGGCACTTGCCTTGAAATCGTTGCTCCTCTTACCATGATAACCTATGCAAATGTCTTTATAGGTGTATAGGAAGCGCGTGGTGTAATGGTAAAAGTCATGGTTCAAATCCTGGACGTGGTAATTGCATTTTACTTAGCGCTAATACCCTTGGGAATGGTATGAATCCTACTCTCCCTCCAGCTATGGGTAAATTGAAGGACAGACTGAGCTCTTTAACATTGGTTAGGCAACCGCTCTAAGAGAAGAAAACTCTGAATTCAAAACCTGTTGAACTCCGCTTAAGATATTGGCCTCGTGTCACTTCCAGCTCCTGTGGAGGGGTTGGTACATATATATACAAATGTGTGTAGAAAGTTTTGTAGAAAAAACAACAAAATGTTTAATGTTTTGCTGACAGAAATCTGTTTCGACCATATAAGGTCTTTATCAAAGCAACATTGTAAACGGAAAGACGAAATAAATATATCATTAATCACGAGGCACAGAACGTTCTCAATCAGTACCGAAATTTTCAAATAATTTTTAAAAATGCGTATTTTATGTTAAAAATAAAATAAATTTTATTTTTTCAAAATTATAAGCATTTTTATCAAAAGAGTTTGAGCTTTTTTAATGATAAAAATGCTTATATGGTCTAAACAGATTTCTGTCAGCAAAACTTTTTGTCTACAAAACTTTCTACACATATTGTCAGATTCATATCCATTTTACCTTTCATATACAAATGTCTGTTAAATTTATAAGAATAACTTAAATTCTGTTAAAGTTTACATATCACTAAAAACTTGGGATATGTATGCATAAACTATTCTCCCGGTATCTATGGGTAAAATAGAAATCTTGTTATGGCAACCATAAAAGGAAAACTAAATTCAAATCTGTTAAACTTCACTTAAAAAGAATTTTGTGTTGCATTCTTCTCGTGTGGGGGGATTTGGTAATTATACATACCGTAAATAATCAAATATTATAAATATGTTTTATATTAGCGATATTTTTATTAAACCCAGCTTATTAAAAGTCCATATTTAAGGGCACCCATTGACTATCATACTCACTAGTAAGGGTATCATCATCAGCAGCAGCATATCGCACAAGCAGCTCAGATATCCATAACAATCTTTCGTCAATCGTCCCTGCCATTCATTTTCCCCGGGTGATCCTCAGCGCTGCAACCGGTATCCGCGCTGAGCTGGTCAATGTATGTATTTGCTGGACGGTCCACACTAGCATGCCCATGTGCTGTTTTTCACAGAAGAACGTGATATAGGTTCATCCTTGCTTCTTAAGCAGTGTCCGGCGTGTCTTGTTAACCTTACACGGATAGTTAGTGTGATATGAGGCCAGTGGTCGTACAGCTGTTTTCACGTAGGGTGTTGATTCTAAGTCTTGTTTAATATTGCACGCTGCATTTTACCATCTAGCTTATTCTTTAGTCGCTTTGTTAGGGTCCAAACAAACCCTCTCTAGGAGCAGAAAGTGACACAGGGTCAATTTACAATGGTGTTTAACAGGTTTCTGCCCCAAATGTTCTTTCGCTTAAACCAGGTGCAATATTGAAATTAAATTGCTCATTTTGTCTTAAAATATTGACTTACCAAATTTGGTTTATCGACATACGAGAGGGGATGCGATTGAAGTCTACAAATATACACATGGATTTTATTCAACGAACTTTGATCTACTAAACATTGCTCAAAATATCAATACCAGGGGTCATAAATTAAAACTCTTAGAAAAATTTTGTAAAGCAAATGCAAGACAAAATTATTTTAGTAACAGAGTGGTGAATACATGGAATAAACTACCATCATCAATAGTGAATGCCCCATCTCTAAATTCCTTTAAGGTAATGTTAGATAATCTGTGGAAAGAGTATAAACATTCTGTGGAATTAAGATGAATGTTTATAAGGAACAGCTGACAGGACTCAGACCTAATATACTAACTGAAAAGATATATTATTATAATATATGTTGGTTGATTTATTCAATGTTACATTAATGCTAAATGTTGTGGTTTTTGTACATATGATTTTAAGCAGTTAGTCTATAGATAAATATTAGTTTGGTTTTATAACCACTAAGTACCCAGATCAATGATTGCTTAGTCCCCACAATCTTGTCCCCAGACTTCACGACCCACGGCCAACAGGCGGGGGTGTTATTCCTCTGCAGAGGCGAAGTAGGCGTATTCTAAAGCCACATCTGACACAATGGAAATATCAGATACGACTGTTAGTTTAAGAGATTTTCACTCATAATATGAATAGATCAGTGTATTAAGTTTTTCTAACTCAACCAATATTAAATGAAACCAAAATAATTTTCTAACATTAAATAAACATTAAAAATAAGATTGTCTGAATGTAAAATAACATCGAACGTTTGTTCAGCAGCAATTGAATATATCTTCATTTATTTTATTTATTTATCTTCTGCCTACAATCTTTTTAATGCAACCCCTAGCCATAAAATAATGGTCGGCTGGTTGGTTGGTTGTTTGGTTGGTTGGTTGGTTGGATTTTACGGCATGTCAACCCATTGAATCATTTTATATAGCATATATTTTGTTTTATTCATTCTTGATGAATACTTAATTTTTTTTAACTCAATTTTTAAACAAATTTTAAAACTTTTTTTTGTTTACCTCATAGATGCGACCCTAACAGGAACTACCATTCCGGGTTAGAGTGGACCTGGGAACAATCTTTATAAATGGGTACTCCCTAGAGCTCCATGATAGGAAATTCACCCTCAGATAGAGTTTAACGTCATACCCAGGACACTAAGACCCTCAGTCACCGCCTTGTAGCACATATATGATAAAAAGGGTTGGAGCTTGCTATAAAGTCAAGAGGGTTGGGACAATCATATGGGTGCTAGGGCATGACGTAACCAGCCGATTGTTTCGAGAGGGAGTCTCTTGGACCACACGTCTACCTCAACTAATGGCCAAAGTGAAGAGTTGAATGTCATGGACTACTCAGTTACCGTAAGCCTCACCGGTCGGCACCCTCGACCAATAGGGGGCCTCATTGGGTTGGGTAGGCTTACTCTCCTGCAGAGTATCAGTTGATATTATTCTAAAGCGCCAGGTTACAGGGCTGATGACTTAATGTCAAAAATAGTTGAGAACAATAAAAAGATAAATAACCTAAAATAAATATTCCTATTTGTCTTATCACTTTTGTTCATCTTTCAATTATAGAAACAATACAAGGTACTGGAATATCATCCGAGAGGTCATATCTTTCCGGTTATAATTTTAAATCGGGAAGAAGTATGCTATTATTACATAATTTATAAGCAGCTTATAAATTATGTGCGTACCTGTAGTCTGAATATTTTGAATAGGGTCCGATGAATTCAGAATGATGGAAATGGATGGAAAGTTACCCGATCGTTATTGACGGTTTGTAACCTTTTTACTTGACTCCTTGAAAATCACGCCGTTACAGACGCAATAGTTTTAGCTTCAGATTTGACCAGACTTTCGAGGACCGTGGACGTTGTTGTTAGCTCTCGGAGTTATCTCTCCCGGTCTCGGAATCATCATGTATTGGGTTGCGATATAAAAGCCTTATCATAAAACACCCAAATCTTGCTAATTGCTTAATTCAGACAAGAATCGCCAGCCCAAGACCAAAAAGCAACCCCTGAAGAATCAGCCAGATAAAACAGATCAAGAGAAGAAGGAGCCCGAGTTAGACGAAGTAACCCGTAAGCAGGTATTCAAAAGTATGAACCATCATCTCATCATCTAACATCCCATCTCTACTACTCTCTCTATATATCCGTCTGTCTGTCTGTCTCTTTTTTCTCTCTCCTCGTTTATATATCCGATGTCCTATAAGGGGTATATAACACTATGGCGAGTTCCAGAAAGAGTTAAAACAACAACTATCCGTTATTTATTTTTGAAGGCCTGCGTAAATTTATGGTTCAAGTGGAATCCGAACGTTTTCCGAAAGAAAATTATATTATGAATATTTAGACCCATTCGGCAAAGAAAACTAATGTCTAAAAAAAAAAAAAAGAAACAAGCAAATAAAAAAAAATTCACTGATGAAGTGTCTGGCTTCTTCAGTCGACCTCAATTCGATAGAAAACTTGTGTAGCATTCCGAAAAGAATGGTCTATATTGATGGACGGAAATTTAACAGAAAAGATGTATTTAGAATGCTAGTCAGGATTCTATACTGTCTGTTTCATCTGTAGAAATAAAACAGAAGCGCATACACATTCGAACGAATTCTATTACTGCTTTCTAAATACGTTTATTATAATCGAGATTATGTGTGTGTCTGTCTGTAACCAAAACTACGTCACCAACGACGTCACAATTCTCTTGGTTATTTACTTTATATTCTAAATTATTTATGAATAATCCTCATTTAATATTAAATGGCATCTTATTTTATTTAATCCCTATTCAATTCTAGCAGATATAGATTTGATTCAAAACAGCTCATGTTATTTATATGTTTAAAATCCTGCAATGTGTATTGAATATTAATAAGAAATGAAAGTTTACCTAGTATATTGTATTCATAAGTTGCATATTGGTTTTAACAAAACCGTGTTTAATAAACAAATAATTGGGCTGAGTTTGAGTTTGAGTTTTGTTTAACAGCATATCAACCTCTGTGGGTCATTTAATGCCAAAAAGGTTATTTTGGATTTCAGTCTTCAAAGTAGTGGTTCTATGGAGTTAATTGATTATGTTCTGTTATATTTTGTTGAAAAGGTTGCTTTTTTTTTATAAAATTAAAAATGTTTTCAGGGTTTGTATTCTTAAAGATGTCTCTCAGGTTTCTTGCTTGATAGTAATTACGCTGATATGTTTAGGTCTGTTACAATTTAGAAGGATATGCTTCGTTGTAAGTTGTACTTTGCATGTTGGGTACACTGAGGCATCCTCCCCTCTTAACAGGTACGAATGGGTAATGTGGGTGTGCCCAATACGCAATCTGGCGAGTATTACTTCTTCTCTTCTAATATTCTGTGACCTGTCGGCCACTCTCCAATAACTTCTTGTATTTCGTGGAGTTTGTTTTGAGTCAGATTGTCCCATGATTTTTGCCTAATTTGTCTAATATAAATTTGTTTATGGTTGGTTTCAGATCTGTATATGGGATTTTAGATTTGCTCATATCTGTTTGAAGTGCATTTCTTGCGGCTTTGTCTGCCTTTTCATTTCCTTGGATACCAATGTGACTTGGTATATAGATGAATATAATGTTATTATTTTTAGAAAGGGTGTTTAGTTTGTTTAGGAGCTTCGTGATCAGAGGAGATTATGTGTCTTTGTTATGTAGTGCTAACAGGACTGATTTAATAATTAATTGGTATTATTGATTTCTAATATCATTTTTTTATTCTCAAATTTCAAAAGCAATTATATGTATAATTTGGTAAATAAAATTAAAATAATAAAATTTTGTTCGTTAGTCTTTTTAGACCATATGATCTTTAGGTACCTCTTTTTGATCTCGATTAAGAAAGGACATGTTTTTCATCTACACCGTCAATATCCGGTTGTTTTAACAGACGATTTTAAGAATTTTTAAAAAATTATAAAACTAACCCCTAACCCTAACCCCTAACCATAACTCTAACCCCAAACCCCTAACATCAACCCCTAACACTAACCCCCAACATTAGCCCTTAACAAACAACCGGATATTGACGGTTTAAATGAAAAACATGTCTTTCATAATCGAGATCAAAGAGGGGTGCCTAAAGGTAAATGGCCTGTATTTTTAATATAATGTTTTATCTATTAAACCTTAAATATTTGTGACTGAAAGTCGCATAGTTTTGCTAGTTGTTTATAATGTATTCGATCTTTACAATGACGCTGTTGGTTGGTTGATTTTTATCGCATGTCAACCCTTATTGGGTTATATTATTCAGAAAACTTTTTATTCATTTTTTGTTGGATATTCAAATAAAAAAAAACATTTTAAACTCACTGTTTGATCTATTTAACCAATAAATGGGACCTTAACAGTTACTACCACTCCGGGTCAGAGTAGACCTAGGGGTAGAGGTGATCAAGGGGCACTCTACATTCCCCAAGAGATCCAGAATTGGAACCTCGTCAGTAGATGAAGTTTAACGTCATAATCCGAATAATAAGACCTTTAGTCACTGCCTTCCAGCACATGTATGAAAAAAGGGTTGTGGTTTGCCAAAAAAGGGTTGTGGCTTGCGATTATATAGGCGCTAGGTGTCTAGCCGATTGATCGTAAGGTGCTTCTCTGACCGCCCGTCCACCCCAACTAAGGCTCAAAGGGGAGTGTTGCCTGTGATGAACCGCTCGGCTACCAGGATTCCGTCCTCAAATCTCACGTGTTGCTACCTACGGCCAATATCTTACCCCTCTGCAAAGATGCAGTCGACAAGGCGTCAACAATGACAGTAATTAAGTTATAATTGCAACATAATCATTTTTAGATTCCGCTAATGTGAATCCTGAAAAATACCTTAGAATTTATAAAACTCTGGCCCCATTGTAACAGCGCCATGTATGTAGTCGACGGAGTGGCCTATTTTCGGTATCAGTCAGACAGCGAGGGAGTATATCCCCATTTCAGAAGTGCTAGACCAAGGAGATTGTTTTTGGCGTCTGAGGTGGAGCGCCACACCTATCATCAGCCCCTCACTTTACCTCACATATCACCGTGCTACTCATACACTGAGTTGGCGAGAGCCGGTATCGAACTCGGAACCTTGTGGTTCCTAGTCGGGCGCTCTACCCAATAGGGTACGTTGTTTTTTCCCTTTTTGGAAATATCAAATTACATGAGAAATAAAAAGTTGTGTATTGGTCTATTAAGTACTGATACCAAAAATTAGATATTGAACAATTTTTGAGGAAATGGCATCAAAGATCGCAGGCAAAAATGCACTGAAAAATCCTCGGTTTTGCTATAATGGGGGCATATTTTTATTTGAACTTGAGTTGTAATTTCGTCATATAATTTCATTTTGATAAAATAAAATTTGATAAAATAAAATTTGAAAATAAAAATAAAATTTCATTTTGATAAAATAAAATAAAACATTCCTTTGTTTAAATACTGAAATTGATAGATATTCTGATCAATTTTTTGGCCAAATGTTGCAAAACCGAGGATTCGATCTTACGTGATGCTTAGCGTCCTCGCTGCTTGATCTCTTCCGTTGTGTCTGTCATTTGTAGCTTTGTCGCTGCGCATGGGCGGAACAAGCCGTTTTATGACCACCAGCCATTTGCATACGTGACCAAGTAGCAAATTAAAAAGCAAGCCATTTGAACGGAAGGCAATACGAATTTGTAAGCGAGACAACATGGACAGTAATTCGTTCATGAAATTAACTGCTACGTGAAACATATGTATTTGTCTTATATTACACATCAGATTGAAGTTGTATTCAAGCTCTTCTTTGTCGGAGAATTACACGACAATATTCTGAGGGGTTTCGCCAGAATATCTATTAAGTTTCTGACCGCCATCCTTGGCCAGTTGTAAAGGACTTAAAGTAAGTAAGTAAGTCCTGAGTTATAGAATCCTTTGGTAAGTGAATAAGTCCTGAGCTCTGGAATCTTCCGTAGTGTCAAAGGTCCAGTGATATAATCCTATGTTCCGTCGTCCACGAAGGTTTAAGTAGTTATGAGTAGGTATGACCAGAACAGCCAGTATAAATAACAATATCAGCAGCAGAGTACTGCCAGTGGTTGGCCAATAGGTTGGTCACATGGTTATCGGCGAGTCTATAAGTAAGAGTGGGCTTTTAACACACGCCTTATATACAAAAATCTCAACAATATCATTTTGAAATAAGGGTATCACTACGGACGACATCAAAAAACTTATTCATAGCTAAATGCGTTAAAATGAACGTTACAGCAATTTTTTTTTCATTAAAATAACTATAGTAGTTATGTTATGAATTATTGTACTAAATTAAAGATCTATTCATATACTATTTAAGAATATAAGTTTGACCGTAATACGATTTTTTTGCTGCGAATTTATAAGGCTTTTACTGTAGGGAGTATGCCTAAAGATTTGAATTCCGATGTTTTAGTCGTGATGTGTGCATTGCTATTACAAACATTCTCGAATGTAAGTTTATGAAGTAGTATAACAAAAATGAAAATGTAAGCATCATACATGTATACTTACAGTTTGCAATCCCAACAAATAAATTATATACAAAAATTAGGAGAGTTTAAAAAATAAAAGTGTTTTATAATTTGCTTGAAGTATTGTGTTTATATTGGTTTGGTGGTTGGTTTTGAAGGCTATAACAATGCAAGTGTAAAGAAAAATAAGGTAACTATGATGTTGTTTGTTTACCTTTGAATTCTTAATATTTCGAGATAAAGATCTCTTCGTCAGAATATGTCTGGAAGATAAGTCTGGGCCTGTTAGCTTGCTGCTAGGATCCGTCCATTCTGGTGGTATCTTTTAAATTACCTGCATGTGTGTATGTGTAAGTCTGTTTGTGAATGTGTATGTGTGTTTATGAGTGTTTGTCTGTCCAACAATGTCTTAGTATCAGCCCAGGTTTGGCCTATCCTTTTTTTTCTTAATTATTAGGTAGGCTTTAGTAGTTTGTTTATTTGTGAGTGTGTGTTGATTTTTTTTAAATAAAATCTATTAGCACCTATTCAATCATTTTTATTTCTTCTTCTTAAACTTGATAACTTTTTGTTTGAATTTTTTATTACGTCTGGTTTTAATGTCTGTTTATTTCTGACTTTGATTAAAGACGACAAGTGCTGATCTGTAAACTTTGTTCTATGAAAAGTTCTAGTAAATTTCATGAACGAAATTAACTGTTCACACACACAGGTAGATTCAAACATTTCCATGATCCTTGAGGCAAATTTTCTCAAGATTTTTAACTTTTGGGGGAGTTATGTAAAGAAATCAGATATCCTCACTTCAACTTTGAGTGCGGTAGAAGACAGGAACCATATTACCTTTAGGCACCCATTTTTTTTATCTCGATTAAGAAAGGATATGTTTTTCATTCACACCGGTTGTTTGTTAGGGGTTAGGGGTTAGGGTTAGGGTTAAGGTTAGGGTTAGAGTTAGGGGTTAGTTTTATAATTTTTTTTTAAAAATCTAAAAATCGTATGTTAAAACAACCGGATATTGACGGTGTAAATGAAAAACATGTCCTTTCTTAACAGAGATAAAAAGGGGTGCCTAAAGGTCATATGGTCCGACGACTGCAATTCCAACAGTTCCATCCACAGGTTGGTGATATCGAAAGTGAAAGGTCTTATGAATAATTAAATTTTTTTCTACTACTATACATATATATATATATATATATATATATATATATATATATATATATATATATATATGCTTTATTATCCATACTAGCAAAATAAAAAACACCCTCCCGGCGATGTAAAAATAATTTTTTGAAAAAAAAGCTTGAGGAGGTGGAAGTTAAAAATTAAATGTCGGAGAGTTTGAACCATAAATCATGAAATTATCAAATTTATTAAAGGAGTAAAAAAAAATAAAACAATTTGAAATCGAAACTAAGTTCTATTAACTTTGAATATCTATTAAAATAAAACAAACTATTTATAAATATATGATACTGGGGATGTATCTATTAAAACTTGTTTTAAAAAAACAATGAGGACTGTCTAATGTTGTATGCTCAAATTTTGAGTGTATTTATTCTGTTATGACAATTTCGGGTATAGTGACGTAAACAGTGACGTGGTTTTTGTTACAGACAAAAACCGGAAGCGAATCTCTATTATTAATAGATTTATCACGATTTATGAATTTAGCAAAATATACACCCACATATTTTCGTATTTTGAACGCCATTAATAAATGGTTGATTTTTTTTTTATGTGAAGAGAAGAATTTCACATAATGCCTTCTACATGATGTCATCCTAACACGCAAAAGCCATGGCTCCGAAATGTAAAAATCGAATCTTAAAAACAAAAATAGCCATGATCTCATTAGTATAGACCAATTAAAGTATTGGATCTTGTATGTGACAAAGTAAACAACCAAATACTTTTTTCTGCATAAACAATTTCCTGAACTACGTATATTGGTACGAAAAGAAAAGGAGGGGAAAGTAAAAATAGAAAAAATATATTTCCTTTCTATTGTATTTAATTAGATATGTATGAAGAAAGGGTTGTGGCCAAAAAATATTAGATATATAGATATGAACAGAATCAGATTGATTGAGAGATATAGATTGATAAACATATAGATATTAACAGACTGAGATAAATAAATAGACAGATAGGTATAAATAGAATTAGATAGATAGATATGAACAGAATCAGATTGATAGAAAGATTGATAGACTGATAAACAGATAGATATTAACAGATTGAGATAAATAAATAGACAGATAGATATGAATAGAATTAGATAGATAGATATGAACAGACTGAGATACATAGATAGATATAATATCCTCATATTCATAGTCTTTATAACCCCGATTTATTCGGTTAATTATTCTATCGATATTCTATAGATATTCACAAACTGAGATAGATAGATATAAACATAGATAGATAGATAGATAGATAGATCTATGTTCATATATATATATATATTTATCTATGTTCATATATATCTATCTATCTATGCTCATATATAACTATCTCAGTCTGTTAATATCTATCTATTTATGTTATATATATATATATATATATATATATATATATATATATATATATATATATATTTCTGTTATATATATCTACTATATTTCATGTATATCTATCTCAGTCTGTTAATATAGATGGATAGATACTAACAGACTGAGATACATAGATGTATATGAACACATACACACACACACACACACACACACACATATATATATATATATTATATATATATATATATATATATATATATATATAACAGACTGATATAGATAGATGTATATGAACATATATATATATATATATATATATATATATATATATATATATATATATATATATATATATATATATGTTCATATACATCTATCTGTATCAGTCTGTTAGTATCTATCCATCTATATTAACAGAATGGGATATATATTGATATATATGAACATAGATAGATAGATCTATTTATCTATCTTCATATATATCTATCTATCTATGTTCATATAAAACTCAGTCTGTTAATATTTGTCTATCTATTTATGTTCCTATATATTTACCTCATTTTGTTAATATATATCTATTTATGTTCATATATATATGTCTATCTCAGTCTGTTAATATAGATAGATAGATATTAACAGACTGAGATAGATAGATAGATAGATAGATAGATAGAGAGATAGATAGATAGATAGATAGAGAGATATGATCATAGATTGATATATATATATATATATATATATATATATATATATATATATATATATATATATATATATATATATATAATATAACTGAATCAGATAGTTATATATGAACATAAATAGATAAGCTAGATAGATAGATAGATAGATAGATAAGGTTAAAAATAACAATAATTATGTCTTATGAAAAAAAACTGAGATGAGAATAATTATCTGGGTTGATAATCGGTTGTTGAACCCCCACCACAAGAATATCAAAACATTTTTGCTTTTAATGCATTAACAAAAGATGTGCCATTTTTCAATTAATTTTTATCTTTTATCTTCGAATACTTCAGTGTCGTTTCTTTTCCATTACGACCGTGCTTGGCACCATCTTAGGATAGATTTAATCAATATTCCCTGTTGAGAGCCCATCTATCGCACCGTAAGTGGTTGCAAGAGAAGAACAAAGAGTTTTCAGTTTTAACTGATGTTTTCTTTTGTGGTCTTCTGTACCCTTGTACTTAATTTCTGTGCGGATCAAGTATTGAAACAGCACGAAAAGTTATCCACCTGATTTGAATATTACTGATAATTTGATCGAATTAATGAAGTAATATTATCCAGACTAAGAATAGGACACTCATACATTACCCATTCATACCTCCTCAAAAAAGAAGCAGCCCCATATTACATACCATGCCAAAAACCCTACACAATCAAATACATACTAACAGAATGTAGCAACCTAAAAAAAATACGAAAAAAATACTACCAAACAACAAATCTAAAACAGATATTCTACCAAATAAACCCAGAAAAACTACTTGGATACATAAAAGAAGCATACATCTACAACAAAATCTAAAAATCTTCCAAAAAATTCTAAAAGTTTCATTCACAAAATATGTCAAAAAAAACCTTCAGAAAATTAAACATTATCACCAATTCATTTCGAAAACGTAGTCGGCATTAAATGACCCATTGAGGTTGATATGCCGTAAAACAAGAACAAATCAAATAATATTTGTCTCCTAATAAATTTAAATTAGGTCAAACGTTCCCTTTCTTAGAAATCTTACACAATGATTTTAATGTTTTGTGTTTAATTCTCAGTATTCTCTACTTTAAGTTATCTGACCAGAAGTCAATTGGTGACCCAACGGGCCACGTTTTGTCTAGTATTAGTATAAATATCCCGTATTACGACGCATGGAAGTAAAAGTTTGACAAGTGTAATTGTTTTTAAGCTTTTATGGGCTATCCTTTGGCCTCCTTCGTCAATGGTCGCAAGTATACTGTGAAAGAATCAGTGTTTAAGTAGTGTATCAGCCACGCAGTATGGCCAGTGATTGGCTAAGGAATAGACCACGTGACCTCGCCTAGTCTATAAATTCAGGATGGGAATCGGAACACACCTTATATACAACAATAAGTCCAACAATTGTAACTGATGATTTATTTTGTGATCTTCTGTGCCTTTGCACTTGATTTATTTTCTTTGATACAGTCGACACTCAATAACACCGTAAACTAAAATGATAGAACAACAACAGTAATTTAGAATAAATGTATAAAATGATTTAAGCTTAAAGAAAGAAAATCATAGTTAAAATTACACTTACCAAAGGATTCATACTCATACTAAACAAAATGTGACATGTTCGGTCACCCATTGAGCTCTGGGTAGATAATTGGGACCCGGGAAAAGTTAGAACCAATTAAAATGGAATTTCTTCAAACATAACTCAATCCTAGAACTAAGGAATATTTAATATGTATTTTGTGTTATTAATCTAAACCGGAGAAAAGCCTTTAGAAAACCATCATTGATTCACTTAACTTTAGTTTAGTTTTGTTTTGTTTTACGGCATATCAAACTCGGTGGGTCATTTAATGCCGATAAAGTTTGAAATAAATTAATTCTTAATGGATAATACAATTTTGTTTATAAACTCATGTTTTTCTATTAAACCCATAGATGGGACCCTAACAGGTTCTACCACTCCGGGTCAGAGTGGACCAGGAAGCAATGGTGATGAAGGGGTGCTCCACATTCCCCAAACCTCCAAAACTGGAACCTCACCATCAGATAGAGATTAACATCATTCCAGGACATGAAGACCCACAGTCACTGCCTTCTAGCACCCATATGATAGAAAGGGCTGGGCTTGCCATAAGAGCAATGGGTTGGGGAAATCATATAGGTGCTAGGGCTTGACGTGACCAGCCGTCTAGCCCAAGATAGGACCAAAGTGGAGTATTGAAAGTCATGGACTGCTCAGCCACCTGGGTTCTATCCTTAAGCATCACGGGTTGCCACCCACGGCCAACAGGTGGCCCCATTGGGAGAGTCTTACCCCTCTGCAGAGGTGCAGTCGGTACATTCTAACGCCCCACCGACAGGGCGGTTAACTTTAGTATAATAGATTATCTGTGGTATTCAAATCAAGAGGATAATTATTTTGCTGTTGCCTGGATAGAGGGGTATAATAAAAAGTTAGTCTCGCAGATCCGTTGATTGTTTTGGTCTTACATAATTAATTCATATTTTAATCCCGAACGCAACCAATGACTTCACTTTTTTACTATTCATATCTTAATTGTTAAATATCTTTCAAGATATTAATAAAATCTTCGTTATTTTAGCTCAAAAAGCAAGCTCTGGTAATAGTGAATGTGTATGTATATATATTTACTTTATAATAAATTGTTTATTTTCATAATTTACGCCGGACATACATGCATACACACAACTGCCCTTTATGTATGTTTAGATGATAGATTATGAGTAGTATTCAAAATCAAGGGAGATAACTTCTCATGTAACACTCCGAATAATACTTCAGTGTCGTTCCATTCCATTATGACCGTGTTTGCGACCATCTTAGGATAGATTCAATCAATATTCGTTGTTAGTCATCTCTCGAACTGTAAAATGAGGGGGTGATTTCACGTGAAAATTGCAGTGGATTTTTATTTGGAATTAGGCGCTCGATCTAATTCGACAGCGATGGAATCAGTCTTTTCCCCGGCCGGACAAGCGATTGGCTGAAAGCGCAGATAGCAATTTCCCCCTGCGTGGGATTGATTTCTTGTTTCTTTGAGCTGATATTTATCAGGAAATACCTCAGCAGCATTTTAAATTAGTTAGAATTTCTATTGAGGAAGGGGGGGCGGATTATACCACAGACAGGTGATTTAGTAAGAAAATCATTGCGACGCTCAATGGTTCAATTGTAGAAAGGTTAGCCATTCATCTGAATGTGGTAGAAATTCATGAGATTAAAGAATGATAAAATCGTCAAATCCGGCGCAATATACATGCTATTCCTGAGGGTATTGTGACGTAAGCAGTGACGTAGTTTCGATTACAGACACCGAATCTCTATATATATATATATATATATATATATATATATATATATATATATATATATAGATAGATAGATAGATAGATAGATGAAATAATCTAATGAATTCATCTAAAAATCTAAAAATGGTGTGTCTGCAAAGCTAGTAGGAAATTATTGTGGAACATATTAAAGATTTTTGTCATGTTTATTTCTTTGTAACATTATCTTAATTTATTCATGTGTGAAACAATTTTATTTTGGTAATCTTACTCTTTTACCAGAAATAACTTTTACCACAGCAATAGTCATTCAAGAAAAAATATTTCCCAGTCCATATAGTTGGCTAATTTTATCTTATTTCATTTACTCATATATTTTTATGTATGTATAGGACATGGTAGGTGTGGCGCTCCACCACAGACGCAAAAACAATCTCCTTGGTCTAGCACTAGGAGAAAGGGGATAGACTCCCTCGCTGATTGGCTGATACCGACATTAGTCCACCGCGACGACTTATAGGAGACTCCTATACATTATTGTGTACAGGTAACGTACACTGTCGATATTCTTCTTAAAGGAGACAGAAATGACATCCTATATTGCCCCAGTTCCCAATATTAGAGTATAATCAACATTTTACAAAGAGCGTTGACTGGGTATACAAAAAATCTGGTGTACTAATTTGTTTACTTTTAAGATTTACAAATGCTGAACATTTTACAGTAGAATTTCAATGCTATTTCTATGTATATTTTAATTTTTGAATATTTTCGAATATAAATAAAATCTTTATAATTTTGCACAAAAACAAGAATCGGTGATATTCAATGCGTATAGATATCTACTTTGTCGTTAAATGCATTATTTTCGTAGTTTCATCCGGACATACATACATGTATACATGCACACCAACTGCCCTTTATATATGTACTAGAAGTGGCTAGTCGGTGTTGTTTGAGTAGAGAAGGAAATAAAAATGTTAGTATCGCAGATCCATTGATTGCCTTGGTCTTCCATAATTGATTTGTTTATATTTCAATCCAAAACGCCAACAATGATTTTTCCTTCACCCACAATTCAAATCCTAATTTTTAGATATCTTCACGAATATAAACAACACCATAAATAAAATTTAAATGAACTCGGAATCAAAACGGTCACCCTAGCCTCGGAAAACCTCCGTAACATGCTCAACACAAATTATCGACAACACGTAAAATCTGAAGCAGGCGTATATATGATTCCTTGCATGGATTGTGACAAAAATTACATAGGTGAAACCTCCAGGAATATTGAGAAATGCTTATATGAACATAAACGCAATATTACATTAGGTGACGACAACAACCGTCTGTTGCAACTCATATCGGAAACATACCATAATTTCGATTTCAACTGTGCAAAAGACTAAGGCAAATTTTCGAAGACGGTGCAATAAATATTATACAGAATATAAACAGTAGATCTGACTTTTCAATATCTCTCCACATCTAGGCAAATTAATTGTTGATAGCTATAACTCGAATAAAATGTTCATTATTTTGTGCACAAAATGCAAGCCTGGTTATAGTGAATGTGTATATATTTACTGTATCATTAATTGGTTTATTTTTGTAGTTTCCTACGGACATACACCCATACATAGATTCACACAAATGCCTTCTATATGTATAGAACAAGTGTTTTGACCTTAAAAAGGATACAATTAAACAAGGTTGTAGTCGAGAGGAAGGATCAGTCAACACGTTCGTCTATTTAAGATAGCGGGTTTTATTGCAGAGACAAACAAGGAATAGTGTAGTGAGAGAGGAGACCTAACTCGTGCAACACGATGTGACAGAGAGAGTGGCGGGCGTTAAGACTTGCCGTATTCTCGAAGGAAGCGGGCTAGGCTTTGCCTGGCGTTAGGACTGACCTAGAGTCGAACCTGCTTCCTTCAGAATGTGAGAGCTGTGGACGATCAATGAAATAAGAAATAGCATAGTGGCCCGGATGTAGGTGGTCGCGCCGTGCTGACGAATGTCGCACGTGCTGCACGGACAATTATGAGTGAGGTGCCCGGATGTGGTAAAATTGAGGTGTATTTAAAGGACTTATTCTAACAGACCAGGGAGAACGACTGCAGTTGTATTTTGTTGTCGAGACGAGCGGGACAAAGAAATAATTTTGGATATTGGATTTTGGAGCATGATACAGTTGGGAGTGTTTAGACTGTCGATTGGAACCTTGAGTCAGACTTGACTGTGACCCCCTCCCCACTGATCAGAAATAGTGAGGCACGCTTCTAATCCTGGAACCCAGCCCAGTGCCGTGCTCACTATGTATATAGTCAGACCACATGGGTGAGAGAGAGTGTGGAATATCCCATTACAACAGATAGATAGCTAGGTAGGTAGATAGATAGATAGATAGGTAGATAGATAGATAGATCATGGTATGACATCTACACGGCTAGAAAAAATCACCCCTGTGTAGTGTATAGCAAAGACTAAATAGGTCGTCGTTTTGATGCAACACAACAGAAATTCAGATCTCATTTATGCAGTGGTACTTAAATATCATTATGTTTATTATACGTGTGCTACAAGAAAGCAATGCGTTTTAGATTAAATCAAAAATGCAGTTTCACAATCAATGCACCGAATTATTCTTACACGTCAGCATGTCATTTTAGTTGTATGGAAAAATTAGTGGCATAATGCCCATTACACAATGGAAATATGGAAGTGCTCAAAGCATAAGGTCAAAATCCTGGACAAAGTGACGCTTGAACAGTAGAGTAGGTCGATTCTGGAACTGTAAAGTATCCAATGCGGTGAAAGTTGAAAATAAACATAAAGAATTATTACACAAAATATTTTTCTTCAAAACTTCGTTTAAGGAAATAAATTTCAATCTTTTAAAATGTTATTATTGTTAAAATTTAATTGATGAGGTGTTGCTGGTGAGAGGGGAGTTTTTAAATTGAATTCTAGTTATAATATTTTATTCGTTTTGTTTAAAATGACAATATTCTTTTTAGTTTTAAACATTGAAATTGCTTAATCTTCTAACCAATTTCTGGGCGAAATGTTACGAAAACGAACATTTGTGGTGCATTTTAACCAACGATATTTGATGCAATTTTCTGAAATACTGCTGCAAGAAAGAGATCTAATTTTTAGTATGAGTATTTATTATACTAAAATAAAACCATCTCTGTTTGAGAGAATTTGATATTCTAAAAAAAAGGTTAGAAATCAATCTACCCTATTAAACAGGCCTTCGTTACGATGGTGCTGGCATAGTTCGTAGTAATTGTGTTACCTTTTCTGTGGGACAAGTTAAAGATAGGTAAATATAAATATAAAAAAAGATAAACTTATAAGCCGTTGTATATAGAAATAATTCATATAGAAACACAAAACACAATATCTGTATATGGAGAGATAGAGATAGATAGATAGATAGATAGAGAGAGGGAGAGAGAGAGAGAGAGAAAGAAAAAAGAAAGAAAGAAAGAGAGAGAGAGAGGAAGTAGAATGCTGTATACCCACTAACATATCTCAGGTATATAAGAGAAGGAGAGAGAGAGAGAGAGAGAGAGAGAGAGAGAGAGAGAGAGAGAGAGTAGATGATAGTAACGAGTCGAACTTAACTGACTCAAAGCGTCCTAGATGCCTGGCATGCGAAACTGTCTGCGGCAAGGAAAGGAATGTGGTTGGGGTAAGAGGGAATGTGGTACGCCATTATGCCCACTCTGAGTAAGAAGTGTCAAGAAGTTGGAGGGGGAAGAATGGACTTTTTATAGAGGTTGCGAGGCATTATGGGTGACTATCCATGGTGCATTGCAACTTTTATTTGGCTATAAAAGCGACCTATTTTGGCCTGATAAAGTTTTATTTCAACAACCCAGTCCATGATTCCACCGCGGGGGAGAAGCGACATCAGAGCGAGCGACTTTCGAGTCCGCTCGCTCTGAAATCTCTGGTTGCAACTGACTCTCACCTACTCGCGTCTACCGTATGGTCAGCAGAATGTCACCGGGTGTCAATGGCAACCTTTCACTGAAATCCTGTTCATCTGACATAATGAACTTTAATGTTCTTACCACAGGTACGTACATAAATCATAAACTACTTATCTAACATGAACAGACTGAAATTGATTGATATGAAGACTTAGATAGATCGTGTTCAGTTTTTGTCAAATGCCCTTGGGTTAAGCAAGTGTCAAGCTGCTCTCCCTCCAGCTGCAGGCAAATAGAAGCGCCCTTTTATTCTTGATTAGGCAACCAGCCTAGGAGAAGGAAAATTCTAAATTCAAACTAGAACTTTAAAAGTGGCATCGTTTCACAACCTGCCCATGGCAGAGGGGCTGGGTAAATACATTAAAAAGTTAGGGCGTCCCATCTTGTTGTAATGGTGAGCAAACTAGTCTTGCAGATCCATTACTACTGAATAGCGACTTCGATCCCGACTGGATACCCCAAATTTGTGACCTTAGTGCGGTTTAACAGTTTTCACAAATTTTTATCTCCAAGACTGGTTGCCTAAATAAAGTTAACAAGCCCATTCTGCACTACTGTTTACCCATATATGGAGTGAGAAGAATCGTATGCATAGCATTCCTAATAGTATTAGTGCTATGGGAAATTTTAACAGTCCCGTCTAGGACTTGAACCCGTTTCGGCGTGACCATTTTCTGAGACAATAACTATTACACAACACACCGCGTGCATATGTATACACTCTTGGGTGCCCGTATATATATATATATATATATTTACTAACCCCTCTGCACGAGCAGGATGCGACACAAGGTCAATTTATTAAGCGGAGTTCAACAGGTTGGAATTCAGAGTTTTCCTTCTCCTAGACAGGTTGCCTAACCAAGGTTAAAGAGCCCAGTCTGCCCTACTATCTACCCATAGCTGGAGGGAGAGTAGGATTCATACCTTTCCCAAAGGTATTAGCGCTAAGTGAAATGCAATTTCCACGTCCAGGATTTGAACTCGGAGCGATGAGTCCATTTCCCATGACTTTAACCATTACACCACGCGCTTCCTACTATATATATTTCCCAACCCCTCCGAACGAGTAGGATGCGACACAAGATCAATTTCTTAAACGGTGTAAATCAGAGTTTACATTGATTAACTAGCCGTGGTTAAAGAGCCTTCCCTACTATTTACCCATAGATTGAGGGAGACTAGTTGGATATATACCTTTCCCAAGGGTATTAGCGCTATGTGAAATGCAATCAGCCTAATCCAGGATTTGAACTCGAGTCAACGAGTCCACTTTTACGACTCTCACCATTACCCCACAGTAGAATAAAATAAGACTCAAAAGGATCCAGGAGTACGAAAAAAAGGATTGAGAACCACTGATATAATGTCACAAAAATAATCAATTATATATATTTACCAACATGCGAACAGCTTCATCCAGGATTTGAACTTGGGTCGACGAGTCCACTTCGGAACGACTAATCATTACAACATCAGCCTGGCTGCACGTACAATCTTTTCCCGAAGCCCATGATCTTATCTGTGTATACAGATGTGTATCGTAATATTTATTTATCAAGATCCGATGCTTCGTGTGTTCATAATATTTATATATGCTCGTATTGCTGTTATGATTATGAAAATGTACATGTATGTATTCTTTCGTATCCCATTTCCTCGGCCATATTATCCATAGATGGCGTCACGATTACCAAATTGATTGCTATAAATTTGCTTTTCGAAAGAACAGAAAGCAATCTAACTTGATGGAAGACTTCCTTGTAGGCATTGCCCTTTTCTTTTCACTAGGATATTTTCAATATATTGACCCTTTGTTAATTACAGAATAGCCATTCTGTAATGTCTTGACATGCTTTTTCGGTTTCTACGTTTTGGGTCTAACACAACTGGTTAGGTCAACCTGACATGCAGCCAATATGAAGATTATTGTCTCCCTTTTTATTTTCTTATTTGTCTTCCTTCATTTCTTGCTGGTCCTGTCTCCCTTCTTTTCTTGCTTTCCTTGTCACCCTTCTTTTCTTGCTTTCACTGTCTCCCTTTTTTTGCTTTCCCTGTCTCCCTTTCTTGCTTTCCCTGTCTCCCTTTCTTGCTTTCCTGTCTCCCTTATTTTATTTCCTTACTTGTCTCTCTTCATTTCTTGCCGTCCGTGTCTCCCTTGATTTCTTGCCGTCCCTGTCTCCCTTCCTTTCTTGCTTTCTCTGTCTCCTTTATTTTATTCCTTCATTGTCTCCTTGCCTTTCTTGCCGTTCCTGTCTTCCTTCTTTTCATTTTTTTTTTTGCTTTCCGTGTCTCACTGCTTTCCCTGTCTCCCTTATTTTATTTCCTTCATTGTCTTCCTTCATTTCTTGCCGCCTTTGTCCCCCTTCTTTTCTTGCTTTCTGTGTCCCCTTCATTTCTTGCTGTCCCTGTCCCCTCCCTTTCGTGCTTTTCCTGTCTCCATTATTTTATGTCTTTCCTTGTCTTCCTTCATTTCTTGCCCTCCCTGGCTAGGCAAACTGTAATAAAAGCAGGCAGTTGTTTACATTGAGACAGAACGAACCGGATGGTGAGAGAAGTCACAGTGTTGATGACGGAGAAAATAGTGTATATTGTTCGTTTATCCCGCGACTCCGAGAATTCGAGAAGAAACGGTATTTACTGAGAGTCTGTACCCCGTTAGAAGATTGTCCCGAACTTTTTGTGCGTTGGCTTTTCTTCAATTACCTTTATGTGTATCTTATTCTTTATTTTCGGTTCTATTTCTTCAATTGTAACTGACCAGCAAGATTAGCTTGCTAACTATTACACCACGATGGTCCGTTACTACTGAATAGCGAGTTCGATCCTCACTAGATTCCCCAATACTTGTGCACTTGAGTCAAATCCTACCCGTAGAGTAAATATTCTTTTATATTCTATTTATTTATATGTTTATTTTGTTATATTGTTTAGTTCTTGTTCTTTGGTTTTTTATTCAACCCTTTAAAAACTTGTATTGTTTTTGTTGTTTTTTTTTGTTTTGTTTTTGCTTTTGTCTTTTTTTGTATTTTTCTTTGCTACTTTTCTATTTCTATCACCTCATACTGAGAGAGAATATGTCCCTCTGTCTGTCTGTCTCTTTCTCTGTCTCTGCCCCTTCCCCCACTGTAATCCTATCACGGCTCTCACTGAAAAAAAAAACACTACATGAACTCAGATTACAATAATAATAGGACTTTCTTTCTTTCTAATTATATTTTCTTTCTTTGTCTCTCTGATGTGTACCATGTTCTTTGTCTTCCCTTTCATTTATCACAATTAAAACGGAATAGTCCATTATTCATCTGAGGTGACGACCGGGCGTAACAATCGAATACCTGCATTTATGTTTTATACATTCTTTTTTTTCTCCCTTCCTTCCTTCCTTCATTACATTCAATAGGAATAGATCATACGATAGATTAACGTCATGATTTCTCTCTCTCTCTCTCTCTCTCTCTCTCTCTCTCTCTCTCTCTCTATCTATCTATCTATCTATCTACCTTCCCAGAGTCTTTTTTCTATATTTCTTTTTTTTCTTTCTCTCTTTCTTTCTGTCAATATTTCTTTTTCAACATTACTTGATACTGATTTATCCAACTATCTAGCATTATACTTCTATCTCTTTCTTTCTTTCCTTCCATCTATACCTCTTTCTTTGTTTCTGTCAATATCTCTTTTAAAAACATTACCCTCTCTACTGATTCTTGCAGCTTATCTGGCATTATACTTCTATCTTTTGTTCTTTCTTTCTTTCCTTCCATCTATATCTCTTTCTTTCTTTCTGTCAATATCTCTTTTACAAAATCACCCTCTCTACTGATTCATGCAGCCCGTCTAACATTATTATTCTATCCTTTTCTTTTTTTTTCTTTCTTTCTTTCTTTCCTTCCATCTATACCTCTTTCTTTGTTTCTGTCAATATCTCTTTTAAAAGATTACTCTCTCTACTGATTCCTGCAGCCTATCTAGCTTTATTATTCTATCCTTTTCTCTTTTTTTTCTTTCTTTCTTACTTTCTTTCTTTCTTTCCATCTATATCTCTTTCTTTGTTTTTGTCTATATATCTAAATAATATATAAAAAATACCCTTGATATTGATTCCTGCAGCCTATCTAGCATTATACTTCTATCTCTTTCTTTCTTTCTTTTCCTTTCTATCTTTCTTGTTTTATATTTCTTTCTGTTTTTCTCTCTTATCTTCTCTAAAACCAGCGACTCAATCCTTTAAAAAAGACAGAGGAGAGAGAGAGAGAGAGAGAAGAGAGAGAGAGAGATGGGGGATTTGTTATATTAATTCTCATTTTATTATGAGGCACAAAGGAAAACAGATCAAGTTCATGGCGAATAGAATCGTACGATATTTATCTTTAGATGACTTCAGTGCCAACCTTGAGAATCAAATCTAACTTGGCTACAGAACCCTAATCTCAAATGTTCTCTGAATAATGGTTTTAAGCAAAATATTAATCCATTGCCCCAGAAATTCTGGGAAGGATAATAACGTAGGTCACATTGATGATTGCACAATACATAGATAAATAAATGAATGAATGAATAAATAAATATTAAACACCACCCACTAAGAAGATGAGAAGAACTGAATCCCGATATCATTACAGGAATCCACAGAAAAAGTATAAATAAAGCCTCATGAATTAACTGTGTACCATTTTCAATAAAGTTATCAGTCTGATGAAACTCTGAGGTATACACAGATACCCGTGGGCAGAAATAGTTCTATAACCACAAAATGACTTTTAATGAGTTTTAATCCCTTTTTCTTTACCACTTAATATATATTTACTAGACAAAAAGTGACCCGTTGGGTCACCCGTTAAGCTCTTGCTAGATGATTGGGATTAGGGAAAAGAGTAGAATCTGCCAAAATATCGTCTGCTTTTCATTTTAAAAACGAATTAAAATTCATTAAACCGATTATTTAAGGTCAAATTTTTGTCTAAGTCGAAAAAGTAACATAATAAGCATCAGCAAAAAGCAAAATAATATTACACATGTAATTTATTTTTTATACATTTAAAACGATGTTTTCGGTCAATTTCGATCAAGATACCTGCCAACACGCTACTTAAAATCCGTTTTTACAAAATAAATTGTAACTTTTGCGATTAAAAAAAAATCACACTGGATTAGACACATGACCTAGTAGATAAAGGAGTTAGGTTAAGACAGTTCTAAATGACAGTTATCTCTAGACTCAATCCTGGTCAGGGGCAACAGTAACATAGAATAATAATTAACATGGCTTAACACCTGTACCCCAGCTATGATTAGTGGAATGAGAACAGGATACCCCCGTGGGCTGAATAAAGGGTTAGGTTCGGAGTTCCGTGATGGCTCTCTATTAAAAGAAGGTTTCCGTGTCTGACAAGAAGGCCGGAGGGCACATCGACCGAAACGCTGTACAGATAACAATGAAGATGAGGACAATAGTCTGAATAATACAAATAATGGTAATCTTTGCAGAGTTCCGTCCTGGCCTCCTGCCTCAAAATCTGTTAGCTGCAGACTGCTGAAAAAACAACACCAGCTACGATTGAAGTCCGTAGCCGAAGCGGTATAACTTGAAAAAAAAAAAACAACAAAAAAACAACTTACGGCGTTTTTCCTGAAAACCCAACCCCAACTCCCTCTAGTAAAAATTAAGTTTTATTACAAAATTTGTGGTTCTGTTTTGCCACCCAAATGATTTATTTATTTTCCATTAAACTAACCCTAAACCCAAACCCTAACACCTCGGCTACGGACTTCAATCGTAGCTGATGTTATGCCTCAAAATAACGCTAGCCGGTGGCTGCTAAAAAACACCAGCTACGATTGAAGTCCATAGACGAAGCGGTGTCACTTGCAGAAAATTTAAAAAAAAAAAGGGGCGTTTTTCCCGAAAACACAACCCCAACCCTAAACTCTAACGCCACCCCAAGTTAAAATTAACAGTTTTATTACAAAATGTCTGGATTCTGTTTTTTCTGGGTTAGAAAAAACAGAGTCCAAATTATTTATTTTCCCATTAAACTAACCCTAAACACCAACCCCAACCTCAAACCCAAACCCTAACCCGAGTTTTTTTTTTATTCAAGTAACACCGCTTCGGCTACGGACTTCAATCGTAGCTGGTGTTTCTTTTTTTCCTTTTTTCTTTTACAGCAGCCACCGGCAAGCATTTTTTGAGGCAGGAGGCCGGGATGGTTCTCCGCGAAGAGTACAAAAAAAAACTTTCTTCTTCTATTCACACCTTCTGTCTTTAGTCTTTTTATTTATGCAGAAAATAGTATCAATCACATATATACACACCGATATTTTGCACCCCCAAAACAGGGAGGTCAAAGTTAAGTGACTTGAAAAAAATCAGAAAGTTTTAAAATAAAATAAAAATTAATTCATTGCTAAATCAACACTGAAAATTTAATTAAAATCGAATATTTCCTTGAGTTTTGGTAAAAAAATTTCAAACGTGGGGGTTAGAATTGTATTAAAAAAAAGTTCAATGACCTAGTTTTAAATTGAAATACACATTAGAATTTCATTGCAGGCGGGTGTTGTTCATCTCCCCTTTAATCTTATATAGAGAGGAAAAGAGAGTTATGTATAATGTAAGGCAAGCGAAGGGGCGACTCTAGAGTTAGAGTATGTTGGCAGGGGCGTGACTGCTGCCTTTTTAGTAATAAAACTATTACACGTGATCACTTTCACTCCCTTTCACTGGCATATAGAGAGTTATGTATAATGTATAGACAGAGACGGGTCAGTTTTTGACTTAATTGCAAATTACGACTAATTAGAACCAATTAAACTGGATTTTTTTTCAAACATTTAGTAATCCTAAAACTAAGGAATAATTTAGGACAAATTTCGTGTGATCAAGTTCACCAGCAAAAGAGCCTATAGGGATTGAAAGCTCAAAATCTAAGCTTTAGTATAATAATAGATATATAAAGATAATCTAAATAACTGTTAAGTAAGGGATGATTCTATTTGGGATCATCAAAATCTCACTGTACAACCATACAGTATTCACTTGTAGGTGCAAACATATATATTCATACAATGATTTTTATAAATCCCTATGAGAGCTCAATGAATAATAACCAATAAATCAATTATATACAGAGCAATATTTAAAAAGAAACTATTCATTTGGTTAAGACGAGTTCTGACAAGCAGGAAGAAAGGGTTACGTTATCTCTTTTCTTGACATGCCCCAGAATTCAAATTTGTTGCTTTTGTTTATCATGCAAATTGTAAGTCTTCTCATACGCTCATATAATAATACTTCTGATCATTTTTTGTAAAATCTGTCTGAAGAGATTAGACTCATTGTGGGTTTCTGGTCGAAATAAATATTATAACAGATGACGGTTTGTTAAGTTTTTCTTTCTTTGAAAATTTCTTTTTCTTTTTAACTTGCAATACACCGAATCGTTGGTGAAAACTCCCCCGATTTTCCCTTTACCCTGCCTCTACCTTTGCCCCATACCCTCTGGTACATCATCCTTCTCTCTCCCTTTCTTCTGTCATCCTTTTCCTCCACCTTTTCCCCTATATATATATATATATATATATATATATATATTATATTCCCCATATATATTATATTCCCCACATATATATATATATGTGTGTGTGTGTGTGTACGAGGGTGAGTAAAAAAATGTAATGCCATTTTGTTTAGGATAGGTATAATTACCGACAGAGGAACATGTATCATACAGCAAAATGAAACTGGTCCTCTGTGGATCACATCCCTACTCCTCAACATAGTCACGGTTTCCCTCAATAGCAATGTTCCGCTTTCGAATAAGAGCATGTATCCCTGCCCCTAAAATTCTGTTGACTACTCTTTGAGCCACTTCTTCACCACAGATTTCACTTCCTCCTTACTGGAATAATGTTTGTCTCTCTTCGGTCCCATGGAAGAGGCCACCCAGTCGGCTGGGGCGTTAGAATGCACCGACTGCACCTCTGCAGAGGGATAATGCCCCCCAATGAGGCCACCTGTTGGCCGTGGGTGGCGACCCGTGATGCTTAAAGATAGAGCCCAGGTGGATTAGCAGTTAATTACTTGCAATACTCCACTTTGGCCCTATCTTGAGCTAGACGGGCGGTCGAAGAGGCCCCCTCCGATCAATCGGCTGGCCGCATCAAGCCTTGCAGATAAGTGACGCTGTAAATGTCATTTAAGTTTGCAACAACTTTGTTAGTTGTTTGGCTTGTTGGTTGAATTTTACGGCATTTTTAGTATTATTCGTATTATTTGGACGATTGGCCTCATCTTTGTTATCTGTATAACATTTCGGTCGGTCGATGTGCCCTCCGGCCTTCTTCTGGTATTTCTTGTTGGACTCGCACTCGGGAACCTTCTAGTCGTAATCGGGAGCCATACGGAACTTTGAACCTAACCCTTTATTCAATCCACGGGGTATTCAGTTCTCATTCCACTAACCATAGCTGGGGTAGAGACGTTAAGCTGTGTTAATTATCATTCTATGTTACTGCTGCCCCTGACAAGGATTGAACCTGCACTCTAGAGATAATTGTCACGTAGAAGTGTCTAAATCCAACTCCTTTTCCACTAGGCTATGTGTCTCGATTACGACTAGAAGGTTCTCGAGTCCGAGATATTTCCCGAGTCCAACAAGAAATATCTGAAGAAGGCCGGAGGACACATCGGCCGAAACGTTGTACAGATAATAATGATGATGAGGACAATAGTCCGAATAATACAAATAATACTAATTATGAAGCCTCATCTCAAAAATTCAGAGAAATAGTCTTTTTTAATTTTTTGGACTGTTGTTCTCATCTTTATCGTGTTAGTTATTAACACAACGGTTCGTCTGCTGTATCCTCCGGCTTTCCTCAGGTTTTTCGAGTTTAGTAATGACCCAACCTAAGAAAGAATTTTTAATAGTTCGACAATTGATCAAACGAGCGTCAAAGAACTTTTAAAGATCTCATTCAAAAGATGTTGTCATTGAGGGAGACCGGGTGATACAGTGTCCGAAATGTTGTGTTAGTAATTACCACAATAAAAGATGCGGACAACTATCTGAAAAATCTAAATTATTCACGTCAAGCCTCATCGCAAAAATACAGACAAATAATGTCAACCCATGTTGGGTTATTTTATGCCGAAAACATTTTGTTTTATTCAATTTTAATAGGTATTGAACATTCTATTTTTGAAATTTTTCAAAACATCTGTTAACTAATTTTCTATTTAACCCATAGATAGAACCCTAACAGGCACTACCACTCCGGGTCTGGGTAGTCCTGGGAGTAATGGCGATGAAGGGGCATTCCCCAGAGCCCCAGAATTGGAATCTCACCATTGGATGCAGTTTAACGTCAAACCCAAGACACTAAGACCCTCGGCTACCGCCTTTCTGCACATATATAAAAAAGGATTGGAGGTTGACATAAAGGCAATAGGGTTGGAATAATTATATAAGTGCTAGGGCTTGAGGTAACTAGCTGATTGATCGGAGCGACCACTTTGTACCACTTTGGATGATTGTACTAATACATTATTTTCATAATCGTTTGTCTGCTCTGTATTCTCTAATTCGCTTGAATCTACGGCTGCCTTTCGAGAGAATTGTATTGGGCCGCTAAAAATCCCAATCATCAAGTGGGCTGCCCAAGTTAAAATCATCATCAACGTGCCGTGCTAGTATCCATGCATCTCCCGTTGGGAAAGGTATGAATCCAATTTTTCTCCGTCGAACTATGGATAAATAGTATTGTGGACTAGATTTTTCAACCTTAGTACGGAAACTAGTCTAGGAGAGACTGGAATTCAAACCTGGTAAACTCTGCTTAAAAAATGACCTTGTGATACATCCTGCTTGTGCGGATGAGTTGGCAAACATATATATGGTACCAATCATTTATTTGGAATACGAATAATTTTTGAACATATCTTTTTGACTTGCAGAAGACCGGCGTTTATGAGTTCCTTCTTACTTCTCTAGCTTTAGTAAAAAGAGAATAGACTCCCTCGATGGCCGACTGGTAAATGTTGCATACCTCTTTACTCGAGTGTATATAATCGGCGAGAGAGAGGGAGACAGACAGACAAATGGAGTAGATATGAGATGATGGCTCTTACTTGGCTCTGCTTACTTCGTCTAACACGGCTGGCCACCATGTTCTTCCGTCGATTGGGCTTTCTGTTATGAGTTGGTTTTACTTCCTTTCTTGTTGGGCTGGTCATTTCTTGTTTCAATTAAGTCAACAAACAAGACTTATTGCTTTCTTCTAAAGCTTTATTATATATTAACAACCCAGCCCATGATTCTGCCGTGAAGAGACCGACCCTGGACCCTATCATTCTGAATCTAACGGACCCTAATTCAAATATTCTAACTACAGATACGTATATAAATCATAAGCTGTTTATGAATTATGTAACATAAAGAAATAGTCCACTCCACCGACTTTACATTTTACAATATTCCATTAAACTTTCCACTGGACCCCGCCATTCTGAATCTAACGGACCCTAATTCAAATACTCTAACTATAGGTACGTACATAAATTAAAAGCTTCTTGTGAGTTATGTAACCTAAAGACAAGAGTCCAATCCACCTATTTTGCTTTTTACTATATTCCATAAAAATTTTCTAATTTTTAATTTCATAGCTGATTATTATAAATTCATGCTCTACAAAGACAAATGTCAATGTCTCTTTTTCTGAAGTCCTGATGGAATTATCGGCATCTTTTCATCGATTCGTAAACATTTTAACGTGTGGGTGGTTTTCAATGAACACTGCAGAATACACTAGAGATAACAAGTGATCTTGTATCGGAGGCATCTCTTTTGAATAATTCATCTTCCGGCTATCTGATCCATTTTATCTCACCACCGACAGCAAAGTTGCCGCTTCACAAGTAAAACTACTTTACCATTAACCTATCTTCCCTATTTCATATCTCTCTCTCTCTCTCTCTCTCTCTCTCTCTCTCTCTCTCTCTCTCTCTTTCTTTCTATCGTTCTTTCTGTCTGTCTGTGTCTCTCTCTATGTGTCTGACTCTTTCATTCTTTCTACCCCTCTCTCTCACTCTATCTCTTTCTTTCTCTTTGTCTATCTGACTCTCTCTGTCTCTCTGTC
>CM042144.1:86456074-86458574 GCA_023376005.1 Doryteuthis pealeii
AAAGTTTTAGCAAGAATTACGTATTAGATGAGAATGGAAAAGTTTAAGGATTAATCATCATAGGCTACATGGCACTGTTTCTATTGGACGAGTAGTGAGAGGTTGCGAAGTGTAGGAGAGGAGGTATGATAGGTTAGAAGGTTGAGAGAGTTTGGAATGATGCGTTGAGAGTGAGACATGGGCTCTTGCTCTATGGCAGTTAGGGCTGGGGGAAAATAAAAAATCTCATGAGAACAAACAAGTCGCCTAGCGTTATTACTGTTGACTTTTCTGGATATAAGGTGTGCCCTAGATGCCTACTCTTATTTATAGACTCGGTAAGAATCATGTGACCATATTCTTGGCCAATCACTGGCCGTACTCTGCTGCTGATATTGTTATTTATACCGGCTGTTCTGGTCATACCTACGCACAATGCTTTGAACCTTCGTGGACGACGGAACAGAGGATTATATCACTGGACCTTTGACACTACGTAGGATTCCATAACTCAGGACTTATTCACTTACCAAAGGATTCTATAGCGCAGGACTTACTTACTTACTTACTTTAAGTCCTTTACAACTGGCCAAGGATGGCGGTCAGAAACTTAACAATTACTAAAAATTCCAAGTGGAACAAGGCAAGATTTCCCCCAGCATTGTTCTATTTTTCCATTATACTATTTACAATCTGTTTATCTATATACTTCTTTAGTTTCATTAGCCTTTCTAATTTAATATGATATTTTATTACATTAAAACTTAAATACTTGCACCCTATGGAGGGTGCATATATTTGCTAGTACAATTAATATTTCTATGTAGACATCATTTCGAAATGAAAGCCATAACGTAACCAGCGTTGACACGACATCTCTCTTCCTACAATTAGAGCGTAACGTACAACAATGGACATGTAACTGTTTTAATTTTGACCCTACTTCCTCCTCAAACTTCTTTGTTTATTACTTGTACGGGTAATTGTATGTCAAATCATCCAGGCCATGTCACCCACCCCCTTTGATTTTTCTGAAATTTTGTCTAATTGTGGATTATGATAAAGACAATCGCCAAAATTTGAGCTTTCAATTCAGAAAACTGGTTATGTCGATTTTAGCTCTCCAAATTTGAGGGGGGTTTGTTGTATACTGGCATCAAATTCTATATGTTATATAGCGGCTTCTTCACGTTGCTAAATCGCGTATCTGTATACGTAGCGGGTATGGTCACAGTACCCAAAGCGATGTATGTTAGTAGTCAGCTACGACCGATTACTGGACTTCAATAATAATAGATACGTATGTACAAAAGAGGACCCTTCTTTATTTTCTTCGTTGTGTGGATGGTGAAGACACAGAGCTTCCAATGAGTGCACGAGGGGTGGTTGCTGACGGGAGGCGTGGAGTGTCCTTTCCGCTGCCGGCTGGCGTCTGACTGCTGTCGGCTTGCCCTCTGGCTTTTTGTATTGACGACACGCCTACACATCTTTATCTTTTTGATCTGATAACGGACATTTGTTATATATTTCTTTATCTTCACCCTGCTTCCTTGACCGGAAACCATCTTTTCCGCTTTCTCTTTCTTTTTAAATATATATTTTTATCTTTCTCTTTGTCCCTCAGCCGGAAGTTCCATCTTCCAGGCGAGGACAATACAACAGGTTCGCAAAAAATGTTGACTTTTTGTAATTTTTTTTTCTTTCCGTAAAATGAGTTCTAGAGCTTCCCTACTCCTAAAAAATTGTTTATAAAAGAATTTTAGCCCAAGGAATCCAGAAATGCTATGGAAAAAAATTCAGAAAAATTGAAATGGGTGGGTGGCAATTCTACTTTTTTCTGGATGATTTGCCATGAAATTACCCGTACGGTTTTGCTTGTTTCTTTGATGTTATATTTCAGATAGAAATTCCATCCAACCAAATACAACAAATCCAACAGCCAGAGGAGCAAAGTGTTTCGGGGGAAGTTAGACGGGAAAGTACTTTCAAACGCTTCTAAAGTGTTTAAATTTTGCTTTTCCGTGATAACAAATGGAGACCTTTTCTTTCCTCATCTTTATCTCTGATTTTATTTTTCTGTTACAGAGTAAAGTAGAAATAGTTTACAGCTTTGTGTATTGGACACACCAACCAAGTTACAGAGTACACTAAGAGTCTCTTAAATTTTTCTTCAGATTTTAATATAGCATGTATTGATATAATCTAGTGTTCCATATATATATATATATATATATATATATTATATATATATATATATATATATATATTCGTGGCAATAGGTATATTTCTACCCACAGGTGTAAATAAATTTATTTCCATGAAATAAACGATTTTCAGCATTTTCCTATAACGTTTTTATTGGTTTCTTAGGAATTATTGAACATTGAGCTCTTAATCTGAACCAGAACAACTCTAATATTCCGTTGTTAGAAAGAAGACAAATTAAGAATCACCCTAACATTAAATAACCTGGTGATTTTCCAACGGATATATATATAAATATATATATATATATATATAT
>CM042144.1:86463574-86496602 GCA_023376005.1 Doryteuthis pealeii
CACAATTCAAAGAGAAGGTTCCCGAATTCGAAGAGAAGGTTCCCAAATTCGAGAAGGTTCCTGAAGAAGGCCGGAGTGCACATCAGCCGTAACGTTGGGCGTATATGACAATAAAAATACTGAAAATAAGTTCTTTGAAGTTTGGTAATTAGAAATAGAAAATTTTCTTAAACCAGGTAAATATATATATATAATCCTAGATAATTCCGAGAAATAATTTTGTGATCTATCTTATAAAAATCTGCGGTGATACGAAAGTTAATTTACAGAACCAGAAGTTCCCCCAGTGAAGTTTTAAAAAATAATGACGAAAACTGGTTTGTACGGAGCTGGCTTGACGCATTGTTAAAAATAAAAATTAGATTAATAAGAATTTTGGATCAATCCGAAGCGTTCGCGCCCAAAACAATTTATGTTTTCGACGGAGCCCTGTTTGTTCCACCCAACGAATATAAATAAGACCTTTTCGGCTAAGTAGGCATATTCCGCAACACACTCCTTGACTGCTTACCCCCTATTCCATGACCCAACACGTTAACTTTGGCAGATTCCCTTTAACACAGCCTGTAAAATATTACTTTCCTCTACTACACGGACATTTAAGTACACTTTTTCTATTGTCATAAAATCTTTCAATTCTACTGGTGTCTATGAACACTGACGACTTTTAACAATGTACTATTTATCCTTTAAAATATACAATTATATTTACTTCAATTGTTGAATATTTGTCTTTTTTTGTACCTATATTTATGGGATAAAAACTCCAAAATTCACAAGTATAAAACCCTACCACCTCCCCATAAATCCAACTAAATTAAAACATGTAACCTATAAGAACCATGTAGAAGTAGTGGATTCTTAAGAAATATGCCATTCCATTTCTTATTGTTATATACATTCATTGTATTTATTTAGTCCTACGTTGCATAATTTCGTTTAGTTTAACTTCTTTCAGCTATTTTCTGTCGTCTGGATTTTGTTAGAACTCATTGTTGATGTGCGCGCCTTCCGCAAAGGTTGAAAATGACAATTCAGCGATTCTTCGAATGATTTCATTCTCAGTCATACCCTTGACATTTATATCTATCTTTCTTCTTTGAGGTTGACATATCGTTAGACTATATCTCGACATATTATTACGTACTGGTTTCAAATATCTATATGTTATATAGCAGCTTCAAATTCACGTTGCGTTAGTAGTCGGGTATATATGGTCACGTAGCGAAGTATGTAGTTGTCGATTAATGAAAACACCACACATGGGTACAGTAGGAGTTTTGACTTTATTTCTTTAATCTCTGCCGTGGTATGGGTGGCGAGCGTTGACTATAGGAACGCCCAAGGGTTGACGATGACTACTACTATTGTTAGGATGACTGGCGATGGTAATATAAAGGGGTGGACGGACCTCACTGCCCGTTGGCAACGATGGACCGTGGCGACGGCCACTCTTACTTGTTTCCTGTCCTGGGGCTTCTGTCTGACTGACCTGTCGGCTCGAACCCTCAGGCCTTTATATTCGTAGATACTCCTACGCTTCTTTATCTTTTGATCTGATAACGGACATTTGTTATATATTTCTTTATCTACTCCCTGCTTCCTTGACCGGAAAAGCCTCGCTTTTGTTTTCCCCTTTTTTAAAATATATATTTTTATATTTCTCTTTGTCTTTTTGTCGGAAGCTTCGTTTTCCGAACGAAGACAATACAACAATATTCACTATACATTGTAGGTTGACAAAAATAATTGTCTTCCCTTCCTTGTGTCGGCTTCGTTACTAAAAGTTTTATCTAGGAAGGGAGAGGATATAACAATTCATTTTAGAGTAAAATTAAGTAATGTTATTAGGGTAGCCTAAAGTCGTTATCATCAAAACAGGGAAGGAGTTTATAACCTTTTCACTAGCGCTAGACCAAGAAGATGGGTTTTGGCGTATGAGGTGGAGCACCACGCCTATCATCATACACACATATAATATATATATAGTCATAAACAACACCATGTTTCGAAGTATCTACCTCCAGCCGGGCTGGAAACCAGATCAATTCATTATCAGTCAGGCTCCTTTACATCTCGGCCATTGTCACCTACATATTGAAAGGGGAATTTTAACTGATGAATACACACATCTGTATATATGTAAAGGCCACCAGAGAGTGGTCCATCTCTTTTATAGGAGAGCGTTGTCTTTTAAGTTTAGTTAGCAGTCGTCAGCGAAATTTCCCCCAGAGTACTCAACCCACTATATATATATATATATATATATATATATATATATATATATGAAATAGACCATATTTAGATCGAATTTTGAACAGAATTCCTGGTCTGATGATCACATAAGCGAGAAACTGTCAGTCCCTAAGCACCTTTGTTTCTGTGTCTACGCTATTCTAACTTAGATATACATATGCTCTACCGTCGATATTGAGCACTCTTTATTCATAAACATATTAAACTACATTATTAATATTATACAGGGTGTTTCAGAAAAATGTATATAATTTTGTAAACTTGACCATGTTCGTTCTAATTATCTAAAATTTTAATAACACGTGTAGAAACGACTAAAAAATTCAATATTTAATGTTTTATGGTTTGTTTTGTTTTACGACATATCAACCTCAGTGGGTTATTTAATGCCGACAAAATTTTAGAAATAAATTAATTTTTAATATATACTCAATTTTTTTATAAACACATTTTTCTATTTAACCCATAGATGAGACCTAACAGGTACTACCTCTCTGGGCCAGAGTGGACCCGGGAGCATTGGTGATGAAGGGGTGCTCCACATTCTTCAAACCTGCAGAACTGGAACCTTTAACGTCATTCCCATGACATGAAGACCCTCAGCCATCGTCTTCTAGCACCTACATGATAAAAAGGGTTAGGGCTTGCCATAAGGGCAATAGAGTAGGAGTAATCATATATGTGCTAGGGCTTGACATGACCAGCTCATTGATTGGGGGGAGTCGCTCTGACTGCCCATCTAGCCTAAGTAATGGTCTAAGTGGAGTGTTGCATGTCATGAACTGCTCATCCACCAGGATTCCGCCCTTAAGTATCACGGGTCACCACCCACGGCCATCAAATGGCTCCATTGGAGGGTTCTTACCCCTCTGCAAAGGTGCAATCGGTGTTTTCTTAAGCCCTAGCCGACAGTGCTGTAATGTTTTTTACATTTTTTATAAGAGCTTAACGTCGGCTATACATCAATAAATAAAAAGTAAAGTTAACGGAGTGGCCTTTAGTCGGTATCAGCAAAGGAGCCTTCCTCTTTTCACTAGCACTAGAGCAGGGAGATTTTTTGGCTGAGGTGGAGTTCCACACCTACCGTCAGCTCCTTGTGATTCCGCAGCATGTGCTCTACCGACTGAGCTAAACCGGTCCCTTTATAAATCAATAAAAAACTAAAAAACTAAAGTCGTTGGGGTGGCCTAAAGTCAGTATCAGCCAGACAGCGAGGGAGCCTATCCCTTTTTCCCAAGGCTAGACAAAGGAGATTGTTTTTTAGCATATAAGCGACACACCTACCATCAGCTCCTCACTTTACCGCACAGATCCCAGTGCTACCATACGCTGAGTTGGTGAGGGCTGTTACAATTTTATGGGCCATCCTTTAGGCTTCAAGCAAGAGCGCTTGTCCAGCAGAAATCCTTGGTAAAGAATCATTTGGTTGTTCCTTGGTGCTCCTCAGTATTGCAAGTCTTTCGTCAATGATTGTAAATGAACGTCTCTCAGTATCAGTGATTAAGTAATCAACTAGATACGCATTCGGGCTGTTGATTGGCTGAGGTTTAAACCACATGACCTCGCTTAGTCTATAAATTTAAGTGGTGTGTTGTAGCACGGCTTATATACTCAAAATAGCACGTGGTCTAATGGTTAGATTGATAGGAAATGGACTCGTCGACCCGGGTTCATTTCCTGGACGAAGCTGTTGGCATTTCACATAGCGATAATACCCTTGGGAAAGGTATGAATCCAATTCTCCCTCCAGCTATGGATAAATGGCAGGGCAGACTGGGCTCTTTAACCATGGCAAGTTAACCAGTCTAGGAGAAGGAAAACCTGTTAAACTCCGCTTAAGAAATTGACCCTGTGTCGCATCCTCCTCGTGCGGAGGGGTTGGTAAATATATATATGCTCAAAATAACCCAACATCAAACACTGAAATAATCCAGTATCGAACCAGGAACCTTGTTGTTGATACTAGTCAAGTAAAGTCATCCGGCGAAGAGAAAAAATATGACTCAAAATAAAATGAAAAAGGTGAACAACGTAAACGGGACAGTTCGCATCAGTGTTGATATTTTGTTTTGAATTACAATGTTCTTTAGTCGAATAATGATTTTTTTTACAAAGTTTTTTTTCTCTTGGGGTTTTCTTTTTTTTCTTTTTTTAAAAATAGAGAAGCCGGCTTGTCACTTTTCTGTGGAAAACAAACTGTAGCTGTTGTGTGTATAATTGCTGTGTTTTCGGTATATATGACTTACTTACTTACTCCCTCTGAAAATTTCATCATCGTCACATATAGATACATAGAATTTTACAATAAATAACATTAAAAAATCGTTGTTCCAAAAATTACTATTTTACCATTGGTCTTTATTTTTATTGTCAAATGTTGAAAATAAAATTGTAAGAATTAACGATAGATTGTAAATAAATATTTTAGTTTGTTATTGTTGTTGCTGCTGCTGCTGTTGGTGAAGGGTGGGTGTTTTTCTTTTTTTATATACTACCGACTTAGCTAAACCGAACGCCTTCAAGTTTTAATTCGTCGAATAGCATTGACAATACACACATTTCTTTACACTGAATAATCCAAGTTATTTCAACCTTATCGTCATATTGCCTTAATCCTTTGTTAATCCTGTTATCCAATATTCTATTAACCTAATCATTATGAAGGATTAGGTTGTATTAAAAAACTGGTTATTTACCTTAGAGTGACACATATTTCTTTGACATTGCCGCTGGAGTTCTACATCTCTATCTATAATAAACCTCGACTCTGTACAACGATCTAATAAAAAGAAAAAAGGATTCGCACTAAAAATTTAAAAAAGGGTAAGAAGAAGGTGTTGGGTTATTTGATGGTATATAAGCTGTGCTACAATACATCACTTAAATTTATAGACTAGGAGAGGTTACGTAGTTTAAACCTCAGCGAATCAACAGCCCGAATACGTGGCTGGTTAACTACTTAATTGCTGATACCGAGAGACGTCCATTTTCAATCATTGACGAAGAACTAGCAAGACTGAGGAACACCAAGGAACAATCAAAGGATTTTTTACCAAGGATCGCGCTCTGCTTATCACAAAGGATCTCCGCTGGTCAGGCGCACTTGCTTGAAGTCTAAAGGATGGCTACTAAAATCGTAACATGATATTTTACAGAAACTATTACAGATTAATGATTATGAAGGTCGCCTTCATAATCATCCAGTAATATGGCTCCAGCTCGTCCCTAGATAACATATTCAGGAGGAGGTGAGTATTATACGCGTATATATATATATATATATATATATATATATATATATATATATACCAACCCCTCCACACAACCAGGATGCGACACAAGGTCAATTTCTTTAGCGGAGTTTAACAGGTTGAATTCAGTTTTCCTTCTCCTAGACTGGTTACCTAGCCATGGTTAAGGAGTCCAGTCTTCTCTGCTATTTATCCATAGCTGGAGGAGAATTGGATTCATACCTTTCCCAAGGGTATTAGCGTCATATGAAATGTAAACAGCTTCGTCCAGGAATTGAACTCGGGTCGACGAGTCCATTTCTCATGACTCTAACCATTATACAACAGGCGCCTCCTCGTGTATTATACGTGTTATACGAGTGTGTAAATCCGAAATTATGGGTAGCAGCATGGTGGATGTAAAGCAAGGCGAATGGGCTCAAAGCAGGTCAACAGCACGCTTCACAAGATACCGAACGAATGAATATCGTAGGTCAACGGCCAGGATCAAACTGTTCAGTCAAGAAACTAATGCTACTCATCTCTAAGGTTAACGCCTATTAATTATTTAATAACACACTGAGTGAAAGATAACCATGGCCAAAAACCTTACGAGCAACGGCTTGAGATAGGAGCCTGCAAACTATTGTTCCTACAGAAGAAGCCCTTTTAGCTGAGTCAGCCAAGATCAACCATCTCAATTATCGTCGATAGCAGAATGTTAATCATATCTCTTTATGTTTGGCGCCCGACTATATTAATCTAAAATCAAATTCGGTTATATCTAATGAGAACGCCTGTCTCCATATATATTTCTAATTGTATAATTTTATAGCCAGACATAGACAGGATTAATTTAGTCTGTCAATCTGTTCTATTAGCGAACTCGTTGAATTTTCAATAAATCTATATATAATGGAGATAGACTGCATTTTTGTCTGAAGCCGAAACTATATTACTACTCAAGTCACAATTCCTTTAATTATTTACGTCAAATTCTCCATGATTTCATTCTTTTAAACCTTCAGTTATTAATAAAAATTGTTTTACATTATTAATACTGTTGATCATATCTACGTATTAATAACATGCAATTGTATTTATATATACAACAAAATAGCGATTTACAGTTTGAACGAGAAGGCTAATTTGCATATTGATATTTAAAATTTTATTTTAATAAATATGTGCTTGGTATTATTGATTTCTAATTGTTTGGTTTTATCTTAAGAAATATAAACAAAATCTCGTGGATAAATCTTAAAAGAAATTTATTTACAAGAAGAAATAACTGTAATATTATCCTTTACTTCCTATTTTAACTAAATAGTTAAATTAGGAAAATTTACCAATGAAACAGGGGAGTAAGGGAAAATGATGGAATAGTTAGTTTCAAAGTTGTTCTATTTTTCGATTATACCCCCTCTGTTGCAGATCTTTTTATCTGCATTCTTAGTCAGTTTCATTAGCCTTTCTAATTTAATATGATATTTTATTATATTAAAACTTAAATACTTGCATCCGGAGGGTGCATATATTTGCTAGTAGAATAAATAGATTCAACAGATAAGCAATCGGCCAATCTAGTTCGTCTACAACGCTGCAGATATTCATTCGAAACACAAAGAAAATAAAAATAAAGATAAGTTTTCAGTAAAACATCATTGATTTATCTCTATGTGAACGTAGATAAAACGGAGTTCATGCGTCTTGAAGAAGACGGAGAAAATCATTTTGATATTTTGGACTGTTGACCTCATCTTTCTTGTGGTATATGTTATATAACATATGTCAAAAAAGTATCGAGATTTGTTGTGCTTTTTGACACAACTTGTATACTGAAAAAAAAATAACGTTCCATTTATTTATTTTTTCAGAATACAAGGTGTGTCAAAAAAGTACCAAGTTTAAAGCTGTATTTAACAAGTTAGAAATAAAGAATGAAAGTTTTATTTTTTGTGTCAAAAAACCTTGACACACCTTGTATATTTACCAACCTCTCCGCAACATCAGGATGTGACACAAGGTCAATTTCATAAGCGGAGTTTAACAAGTTTGAATTCAGAGTTTTCTTTCTCTTAGGTACCTAGCCAAGGTTAAAAAAGCCCAGTCTGTCCTGCTATTTACCCATAGCTGGAGGGAGAGTAGTTAGATGCATACCTTTCCCAAGGCTATTATTGTGGTATGTATACCAATAGTATAAGGTGCTCCAAGCAGCATAAATCCACTAGACTTATTGACAGAAATGTGATTAGATAAAGAAAAAAGAAAATGGATGAAAAATTATATATTCTAAAATAGAAATTTCAAAATATGTCGTAATGAACCCTATTATTTGCCTAACTGTGTTCATCTGATTTGGAATTTGAAATGAGAAGGTCCCAAAATGTAATAATTGAATTTTTATAATTTCCTGTCAAGAATATCCTATGAACCCTAGCCGTTAAAACATCTAAAATAAATGGGTTTGAACAGTTAAATTAAACTAGATTGAATAGATTTTTAGTGTTTATGAATTTATTTTTTAAAATTAAAATATAAATAATAAAATTAAAATAAAAGTATATGTAAGTTCGTACCAACTTATTTAAAACACGCTTTAAACGTTAAAATTATCAAATTATATAGTTTGCAAGAAAATTAAAAGAGATACGTTATTATAATTAGGTAAATTTATTGGAGTTTGTCTGTCCATTGTATTAATGTATCGGGTCCGTGTTCCAAAATACAGACAAATAAGACGGAGATATCTCCAGTTTTGAACAAAAATACAATTAAAAAAATCACATCCATAGTACAACCCTTAAAAATGAACGACCCCATGCTAAGCTAAGCTTAGTAAATAACTAGGGAACCTCACGTGGTGTAATGGTTAGCAAGCTAGATTTGCAAACCATAGTTAGTAAGTTCGATTCTATTTGGGTGCGCCATACTGCTGGCCTTAAGCCACATCTAAGCTAAGCTTAGTAAATAACTAGGAAACTTCACGTGGTGTAATGGTTAGCAAGCTAGATTTGCAAATCATAGTTAGTAATTCGATTCTATTTGGGCGCGCCATACTGCTGGCCTTGTGCCACATCTAAGCTAAGCTTAGTAAATAACTACAGCCCCAACCGACAGGGCTGTCTTTCCCCATGTCGTCGTCACCAAATCTTACATCTTCAAACTTGTACATTTGGAAATCAGAGTTTTCCTTCACCTAGACCGGTTGCCTTACCAAGGTTAAAGAGCCCAGTCTATCCTACTATTTAACCATAGCTGGCGGGAGTGTAGGATTCATACCTTTCCCAAGGGCGCTAAGTGAAATGCAATTACCACGTCCAGGATTTGAACTCGAGGAGAAGAGTCAATTTCCAATGACTTTAACCATTACACCACGCGCTTCCTCTCTCATTATATATATAAATGTATATAATGAAGAGAGAGAGAGAGAGAGAGAGAGAGTGTGTGTGTGTGTGTGTGTGTGTGTGTGAGAGAGAGAGAGAGAGAGAGAGAGCGAGAGAGAGATAATGAACAGGCTGAGATAGACAGATACATAGATAGATATACACAGACTGAGATAGAAAGATAGACAAGTAGATAGATAAATATATAGATATAGATATACATGAACAGATTGAGATAGTTACATACTCATAATATGAAAATATGAACAATGTCTTCATTGAGGTAAGAGAAATATGAATATATATAGAGAGACCTGGATATTGAGAAGGACAATGGTGGGTAATATTGTCGTATTATTTGGTTTCAGCATGAATCATGCAACATAACTTCATTTGTATAAGCACTTCATGTCCCTTCGATATTTCTCATGGAGGTTGGACAAATGCGTTTACGTAATTCATCGTCCTTTCTCTGGCAATTTGTCTTTTCATTGTAAAGCAGAGAATAATTCGCCAACCATTTGCAGGGATTCTGTTCCCCCCCCGTCGTATTTTGACTGCATCTAGCATCTCCGAGCTTTGCAGTGTATACATGCTCCTTGAAGCGTGCGAGATTCTATTTAAATGCCAAAGAGACAGAAATGCTTTGTTGATGAAACAGAGAGGAGAATGTTATGATTTTCTGTGGCCTTCAACTATTGTAGGAAATAGGATATCAGCCAATGAAAGTCTATTTTGCATCATTGAGCGGAAAGGTAAGTCACGAATCTAGGGGGGTGCTCGTCACGTAACGGTTATCATCATGGGAAGTGGACCCGGGGACCTTGACTACAAATCCTATACGATTGCATTTCAAATAGCGCTAATATCCCTGAGAAAAGGTATGAATCCAATAATGTCAACTGCTATTGCTCATTTTCATGCCAAAATTGCATGTTTTGTTACTTGGGAGATTACAGAATAGATAAAGTTTGGACCATATGACCTTTAGGCACCCCTTTTTGATCTCGATTAAGAAAGGACATGTCTTTCATTTACTCCGTCAATATTGTTTTAACAGGCGATTTTTAGATTTTTTTTCAATTATAAAACTAAACCCTAACCCCTAACGTTAACCCTAACCCTAACAAACAACCGGATATTGACGATGTAAATGAAAAACATATTCTTTCTTAATCGAGATCAAAAAGAGGTGCATAAAGGTAATACGGTCCAAATGTTTTTATAGAGATTCTACTGATGGAAAAAGAAGGGTTTGGTATATTATTAATTTCAAACATGTTTCTTGTAGTAGTTGGTTGTAACGTGGAGATTTTATGATTTGTGTTCGATATTATGTTGTCTAAGATTTTAGAGACACGTGGTGTAATGGTTAGAGTCATTGACCCGATTTCAAATCCTGGATAGGGCTGTTTGCATTTAACATAGCACTAATACTCCTGGGAAAGGTATACATCCACTTTCTTTCCCTTCAAATATTGATAAATAATAAGGCAGACTGGGCTCTTTAACCATGACTTGGTAACCAGTCTAGGAGAATGAAAACTCTGAATTAAAACCTATCAAACTCCGCATAAGAAATTGACACTGTGACATCCTACTTGTGGGATGGGTTTGGTAAATATATATAAAATGTAAGTAAAGTCGTCGGGGTGGTCTAGTGTTGGTATCAGCCATATAGCGAGGGAGTCTATCCCTTTCTCACGAGCGCTTGACCAAGGACAATGTTTTTTAGCGTCTGAGGTGGGGCGCCACACCTACCGTCAGCTCTTCACTTTACCGCACAGATCCCTGTGCTACTCATTTGGTGAGTTGGTGAAGAGCGATATCGAAACAAGAACCTTGAGGTTCCCAGCCGAACATTCTACTTACTGAGCTAAATCGACCCTTGGATTTATTTAGGACGTTTATGATGTAGAAAACATTTTTGTTAATCTACATGTTGTATTGTCCTCGCCTGGAACACGGAGCTTCCGGCAAAAAGACAAAGAGAAATATAAAAATATATATTTAAAAAGAAAGAGAAAGCGGAAGAGAGGTTTTCCGGTCAAGGAAGCAGGGAGAAGATAAAGAAATATATAACAAATGTCCGTTATCAGATCAAAAGATAAAGATGCGTAGGAGTATCTACGAATATAAAGACCTGAGGGTTCGAGCCGACAGGTCAGTCAGACAGAAGCCTCAGGACAGGAAACAAGTAAAAGTGGCCGTCGCCACGGTCCATCGTTGCCAACGGGCAGTGAGTTCCGTCTATACCCTTTATATCACCATCGCCAGTCATCCCAACAGTAGTAGTTGTCATCGTTAAGCCTTGGGCATTCCGATTGTCAACGCTCGCCACCCACACCACGGCAGAGATTAAAGAAATAAAGTCAAAACTCCTTCCGGCAAAAAGACAAAGAAAAATATAAAAATATATATTTAAAAAGAAAGAGAAAGCGGAAGAGAGGTTTTCCGGTCAAGGAAGCAGGGAGAAAATAAAGAAATATATAACAAATGTCCGTTATCAGATCAAAAGATAAAGATGCGGAGGCGTATCTATCAATATAGAGTCGAGAAGATTCGAGCCGACAGACAGAGACGATAGCCAGCAGCCAAAAGGACACTTCACGTCTCCTGTCAGCAAACACCCCTAGGGCACTCATTGTGAACACTGCGCTCTTCGCAGCCACCGGCATTTTCATTGTAAGCTCTGCGTCTTCACCACCCACACACCGAAGAAAATAAGGAAGGGTCCTCTCTTTGTACATACGTATCTGTTGTTTATTGAAGCCCAGTAGTCGGTAGTAGCTGACTACTACATGCTTCGCTACGTGACCATATATACCTGCAACGACTACTAATGTACGCGATTTAGCATCGTGAATTGGAATAAGCCGCTATATAACATATTTGAATTTGATGCTGCTATACAACATACAGTTGTCGATGTATTACGTTAAACAATATTCGCCTCAGTGTACTTAATTTGGTTAATCGTACTATTGGCACTGGAGTAGCATTAATTGCAAAAGTACGTAATGCGCCAAATGCACCCAACTCTGGAACTTTTGTCGGGTCTAATTACTTTTCCGCTACAGCTTATCTCTTACCCTTTTCCATTATACGTATCACACACTTGTCAAATTCATTTTCTATTCCTATATATATATATATATATAATATATGTGTGTGTGTGTGTGTGTGTGTAAAATATAAATTTGAAGGCAATTTACAATGCAATGGAATAGGTGTTAATTTATGTTTATTTACCTTTTTATTCCTAATATTTTATTCCCATCATCAGAGGTCATAGAAGTACTTGTGTTTTTAGTACTTATCCCACGCGCCGGCGTAATCGTTTGTTGTTAAGTTGAAGGAACGCCAGATATTTGAAATGTTCGGGGTTTTCCGTGATGGCATGTCAGTACGTTTGTACGTGCGCTCGTGCAGATTCTTCGAAATTCTTATAGTTTTTTTGGTTTTTTAACTATAAATTATGCCTCGCTAGGCGTGGTGAAATAAGTTTTTTTAATAGTTTGTTTGAAGCATTGTATGTATGTGTAAAATATAAATTTGAAGATTCGCTATGGCGAAAAACTGCAGTCGGAATATTTTTTACCATTCACCTTTAAAACATATATATATATATATATTATATATATATATATATATATATATATACGTTTTAAAGGTGAATGGTATATTCCCACTGCAGTTTCTCGCCATAGCGAATCTTTAGGAAAATTCCCTGAAGATTCGCTACGGTGGGTGAGGAAACTTTTTATTGAGCTTTTTTTAAATCGATGTTAATCAATCCAGAAGTAAATATATTTGTTTGCTTCGTGGATTGGCAAAGATCTGTGATATATATATATATATATATATATATATATATATATATATACTAAGCTGTATATTCTAATTGTTTCTATTAGTTTGTATTAGTCTGTTTTTTAGTTGAGGTTTAATAATTTGTATTATTCGCTTATTAGGTCTATTGTCTCCATATTTATTGTTATCTACACAATGTTTCGGTCTATGTGCTCTCCGGCCTTCTTCAGGTATTTCTTGTTGGACTCAGGAAGCTCTTGAACTCGGAAACATTCTTGTAGAACTCGGGAACCTCCATGTCGTCATCGAAAGGTCGGAGGGCACATCGGCCGAAACGTTGTGTAGATAACAATAATGATGAGGAAATAGTCCGAATAATACAAATAATACAAATTATCAAGACTCATCTAAAAAAATCGGGAGAAATAATATTCCAGACTAGTTAAAACAAATACACAGTCTGGAATAGTCATTGCTATTACCCCCAGGTCCACTCTGACTCGGATTGCCAGTTTATGTTAGCAGCACATCTTATGGATTTTTCGGGCTATTGTCCTCATCATTATTGTTATATAACACAATTTTCGGCCGATGATAATCATCTGTAGGTTGCACGTTCAATCCTGCCAAGGGCGATAATAACATAGAATACTTTAACACTTGTACCCGGACTGGTTTAACGGAATGAGAACAGTCTACCCCAGTGATTGAATATAGGTTTGGTTCAAAGTTCCGTTAATGCTCACGATTACTACATGAAAGCCCCAAGTTCGACAAGAAAGTCCTCTAATTCGAACGGAAGGGCCCAGAGTTCAAATAATAAAATGTGCAAGTGTCACTTATAGATATATGTTGATTGAGAGCACAGAAGTCAAGAGGAAAGACTCATTCCTTTATTGACTGAGTTAACTGCCTACTTCCGCAACGTTAAAAAGGGTGAGATATTATGCGTTGATAACAAACTCTGTTTCTTAACAACATATTGCCCTAATTAAAATAAACGACCGTTTTCGCCCGAGAAATTTTGAAATTTAAAAAAAAATGTGGTACTGTAAAAGAACCGTAAGAGAGCCCAGTCTGCTTACCGGCTGTACCTCTGCTTGCCAAGGGCCGCTTCGTGAACTGCGCGCCGTACGTTTGATACGCATGCTCTATAAAATAATACGTTTATCTGCTTCTCTAGTCCCTTGCAACATCCTTTCTGTTCTCAGAAAAAAAGCCGGCAACGTGTAATAGATTTCACGTCTTATTTGTAGTTAGGAATTTCCACATCATTAGCAAGTATCTTATTGGTTCCTTTTTTTAAACGTTTCTCTAATTTTCCCTTATGTTATTTGTTCAGCAATTTCTGTATCTCGCGGGCATTGGCCTGTTTGCTGGGGCAATCGTTCTTGGATAGATGTGAATGTTTTTGAACAGAATCCATATATTTCTCATCGTGCCGCAGCCTTCCAATTTCCTAATTCTGGTTTATTTTTAGTGAATTACACATCTATTGCAGCCTCTGGGTTTTCATCTATTCCTTTTTATTCCTGTTTCGTTTCGTCTAAAAAAAATGGCTAACTCTGCTGTAGAGTTTCTGTTTCCCGTAGATTTCTTGGAATTGTTTTGTTTCCTTTTGCATCCGATTGTGTTACATATTTATTAATTCCTAATACTTATGTACACTAGTGTAGAAACCAAAAATGGCGTTATGTTGCAGCCGGTGGCGTTGAATGATTTAGTGACAAAGCTTGACCTCAGTCCTGATCCTTCCGGTTGATACCGTGAGAATCGATGGAGAGCCTCTTACGGTTAGATTAGAGAGAGTTTTAGTTCATATCGGCCAACCACGAAGGTGGTAAGTCGCGTTAGGCGCGCTTGCCCACTCATCGCGCAGGTAGTTGGTGGAAATTTCGAAACAAAATAGATCTAAGTAATCGAATCTTGTGTATTATCTAAAACTACCAATGACACAGGGCTTCTGATAAAAGAAACCACCATGGAAGACCAGACACGAAGTCCCAAAACGAAGTCCAGACGCTAGAAGATGAACGTAAGATACAAAGATGAGCCGAAGAATAATAGAAGTAAGAAAGATATACAACAATTGGTCAGACGGGCGGTCGGAGAGACTCTCTCCGATAAATCGTCTGTCAGTCAAGGCCTAGCACCTATATGATTGTCCCAACCCTAATGTCTTTATGGCAACCCCAGCCCTTTTTTATCAATATGTGCTTAGAAGTCGGTGGCTGAGGGTCTGCATGTCCTGGGAATGACGTTAAATCTATCTAATGTGGGTTCCAGTTCTGGAGGCTAGGGCATGTGGAAAACCCTTCATCACATGCTCCCAGGTACACTCTGACCCGGGTGGTAACCTATTAGGGTCCATCTATGGGGATAAATAGAAAAATTGTGTTATAAAAAAAATATATGTATCCATAAAGAATAATTTATTCAAAAACTTAGTCGACATTAAATGACGCACTTCGGTGATATGCCGTAAAACAAAACAAACCAAACAAAGCGTTGGTCAGATTTCTCCATACTTTCTCCATGAGTGTCTGCAGATTCCTTTTATTCTGGTTGGTTGGTTAGTTAGTTGGGTTGTTTTTACGCATGTCAAAACCCTTGTTGGTCATTTTATACCGAACACATTTGTTTTATCATTGGCTTGATGGGTACTCAATAAAAAAAAAATCAAATTTAAAAATTATTAAATCTATTTCTTTAATCACAGATGGAACCCAAACAGGTACCACCACTTTGGGTCAGAGTTAGACCTGGGTAATGATGATGAAGGGGTACTCCTCATTCCCCAGAGTCCACGAATTGAACATCACAATCAGAGTTAAATTCATACCCAGTCTATCTAGTAGAAGTGCCCGCTATAGTGTTCTTCGGTAAAAATCGTTAGCAACTGATTCGGAGGAGAGCTGCAAACGACTTAGATGTACGACAAATCACCATTTTTATGACTTTCCTAAATAGTAGCAGGCACTTTCCGGTAAAATGTGCATCAGAAAACGAGCCAGAAAAAGCATTGAGCTCTAGATCGTTTGCAGCTCTTCCTCGATCAGTGCTAACTGGAAATTTTTTACCTGAAGAAACACTATAGCAGGGGATTATCTAACTTGGAGACGGAGGTATGAATTTAAAACTCTGATTGTGATTTGTTAACAATTCTGTGGAGCTCTGGGAATGAGGGAGTACCCCTTCATCATCATTACCCCAGTCTACTTGACCAAAGTGGTTGGACCTGTTAGGGTCCAGTCTGTGATAATAGAAAAATAGATTTAAAATGTGTTTTAAATTGATTTTTTAATTGAGTACCCATCAAGAATGATAAAACAAATGTGTTCGGTATAAAAAATGACCCAACAAGGGTTGACATGCCGTAAATCAAACCAACTAATACCAAACCAACCAGAATAAAGGAATCTGCAGACACTCAATGGAGAAAGTATGGAGGGAAATCTGACCAACCGCTTTGGTTTGGTTTGTTTGTTTTACGGCTATCAACCGAAGTGGTCATTAATGTCGACTAAGTTTTGAATAAATTCATTCTTTATGGGATACATTATATTTTTTTATAACACACATTGTTTCTATTTATCCCATAGATGGGACCCAATAGTACTACCACTCCGGGTCGAGTGTAACCTGGAGCAATGGTGATGAGGGGTTTCACATGCCTAGCCTCCAGAACTGGAACCCACCATTAGATGAGTTAACGTCTCCCAGGACATGCAGACCCTCAGCCACCGATTCTAGCACTATTTATTGATTAAAAAGGCTGGGAGGGTTGCCATAAAGACATTAGGGTTGGGACAATCATATAGGTGCTAGGACTGACGGACCAACGATTTATCGGAGAGAGTCTCTCGACCGCCCGTCTGACCAATTGTTGTATACTCTTTCTTTACTTCTATTATTCTTCGGCTATCTTTGGTATCTTACGTTTCATCTTCTAGCGTCTGGACTCGTTTTGGGACTTCGTTCTTGGTCTTCCATTGGTGGTTCATCTTTATCAGAAGCCCTGTGTTCATTGTAGTTTTTAGATAATAACCACAAATTCGATTTACTTAGATCATATTTTGTTCGAAAAAATTATCCACCAGACTACCTGCGCAGATTGAGTGGGCAGCGCGCCTAACGCGACTTACCACCTTCGTGGTTGGGCGATACTGAACTAAAACTCTCTCTAATCTAAACCGTAAGAGGGTCTTCTCATCGGATCTCACGGTATCAACCGGAAGGATCAGGATGAGGTTCAAGCCTTTGTCACTAAATCATTTCAAGCCAACGCTGCAACATTATAACAGCCATTTTGGGTTTTCTACACTAGTGTACATAAGTATTAGGAATTTAATAATATGTAACACAACGGATGCAAAAGGAAAACAAAAACAATTCCAGAAATCAACGAACAGAAAACTCTACAGCAGAATTAGCCAATTTTTTTTTAGACGAAAACGAAACAGGAATAAAAAATAGATGAAATCCCAGAGGTGGCAATAGATGTGTTAATCACTAAAAATAACACTCAAGAAATTAGGAAATGGAAGGCTGCGGGGCACGATGAGTATATGGTTCAGTTCAAAACATCTCACATCTAATCCAGAACCGATTAGCCAGCAAACAGGCCAATGCCCGCGAGATACGAATTGCTGAACAATAACATAAGGAAAATTAGAGAACGTTTAAAAAAGGAACCAATAAGATACTTGCTAATGATGTGGAAAATTCCTAACTACACAAATAGACGTGAAAATTATTACACGTTGCCGGCTGTTTTTTCTGAAAACAGAAAGGATGTTGCAAAACTAGAGAAGCAGATAAGTATTTTTTTAAGAGCATGCTATCAAACGTACGGCGCGCAGTTCACGAAGGCGGCCCTTTGGCCAAGCAGAGGTACAGCCGGTAAGCAGACTGGGCTCTTGCTTACGGTTCTTTTACAGACCACATTTTTTTTTAAATTTCAAAAATTTCTCGGCGAAAACGGTTTTATTTTAATTAGGGCCAATATGTGTTAAGAAAAGAGTTTGTATCAACGCATAATATCTCCACCCCTTTCTCTTTAAAGTTGCGGAAGTAAGGCAGTAAACTCAGTCAATAAGGAATGGTCAATCCTCTGACTTCTCCTGCTTCAATCAACATATATCTATAAGTGACACTTGCACATTTATATTTGAACTCTGGCCCTCCGTTCGAATGATGAGACTTTCTTGTCGAACTTCGCTTTCATGTAGTAATCGTGAGCATAACGGAATTTGAACCAAACCCTATATTTCAATCCACTGGCGGTAGACTGTTCTCATTCCGTTAACCATGTCGGGTACAAAGTGTTAAAGTATTTATGTTATTATCGGCCTTGGCCAGGATTGAACGTGCAACCTACAGATTGATTATCATCGGGCCGAACATGTGTATATAACAATAATGATGAGGACAATAGCCGAAAAAATCAATAAGATGTGCTGCTAAATAAACTGGCAATCCGAGTCAGCATGGACCTGGGGAATAGCAATGACTATTCCAAGACTGTGTATTGTTTTAACTAGTCTGATATTATTTCTCATTTTTTTAGATGAGGGTCTGGATTTTAATTTGGTATTATTTGTATTATTCGGACTATTGCTCTCATTCTATTGTTATCTACACAAACGTTTGGCCGATGTGCCTCCGACCTTTCGATGACGAAATGGAGGTTCCCGAGTTCACAAGAATGTTTCCGAGTTCAGAAGCTTCCTGAGTCCAACAGGAAATACCTGAAGAAGGCCGGAAGCACATAGACGAAACAGTGTGTAGATTAACAATAAATATGGAGACATAGACCTAATAATAGCGAAATAATACCAAATTATAAAACCTCAAACTAAAACACAATTACAAACTAATAGAAGCAATTAGAATATAAAGCTTAGTTATATATATTATTATATATATATATAATATATATATATCACAGATCTTTGCCAATCACCGAGCAAAACAAATATATTTACTTCTGGATTGATTTAACATCGATTTAAAAAAAGCTCAAATAAAAAGTTCCTCACCCACCGTAGCGATCTTCAGGGAATTTTCCTAAAGATTCGTATGGCGAGAAACGCAGTGGGATATACCATTCACTTTAAAACGTATATATATATATATATATATATATATATATATATATATATTATATGTTTTAAAGTGAATGGTTAAAATATTCCGACTGCAGTTTTCGCCATAGCGAATCTTCAATTTATATTTACACATACATACAATGCTTCAAACAAAACTATTAAAAAAAACTTATTTCACCACGCCCTAGCGAGGCATAATTTATAGTTAAAAAAACCAAAAACTATAAGAATTTCGAAGAATCTGCACGAGCGCACGTACAAACGTACTGACATGCCATCACGGAAAACCCGAACATTTCAAATATCTGGCGTCCTCAACTTAACAAACAAACGATTACGCCGCGCCGTGGGATAAGTACTAAAAAAACAGTCTTCTATGACTCTATGATGGGAATAAAATATTAGGAATAAAGGTAAATAAACATAAATTAATACCATTCCATTGCATTGTAAATTGCCTTCAAATTTATATTTTACCACACACACACACACACACATATATATATATAATATATATAGAATAGAAATGAATTTGACAAGTGGTGATACGTATAATGGAAAAGGGTAAGAGATAAGCTGTAGCGGAAAAGTAATTAACCCGACAAAAGTTCCAGAGTTGGGTGCATTTGGCGCATTACGTACTTTTGCAATTAATGCTACTCCAGTGCCAATAGACGATTAACCAAATTAAGTACACTGAGGCGAATATGTTTATAACGTAATACATCGACAACTGTATGTGTATAGCAGCATCAAATTCAATATTTATTAGCGGCTTATTCCAATTCACGATGCTAAATCGCGTACGTTAGTAGTCGTTGCAGGTATATATGGTCACGTAGCAAGCATGTTAGTAGTCAGCTACTACCGACTACTGGGCTTCAATAAACAACAGATACGTATGTACAAAGAGAGGACCCTTCCTTATTTTCTTCGGTGTGTGGGTGTGAAGGCGGCAGAGCTTCAATGAAAATGCCGGTGGCTGCGAGAGCGCAGTGTTACAATGAGTTCCCTAGGGTGTTTGTTGACAGGAGACGTGAAGTGTCCTTTGGCTGCTGGCTATCGTCTCTGTCTGTCGGCTCGAATCTTCTCGACTCTAATTATAGATACGCCTCCGCATCTTATCTTTTGATCTGATAACGGACATTTGTTTATAATTTCTTTATTTTTCTCCCTGTTCCTTGACCGGAAAACCTCTCTTCCGCTTTCTCTTTCTTTTTAAATATATATTTTTTATATTTTTCTTTGTCTTTTTCCGGGAAGGAGTTTTTAGTTTTACTTTTCTTTATCTCTGCCGTTGGTGTGGGTGGGGAGCGTTGACAATCAGAATGCCAAGGTTAACGATGACAACTACTACTGTTGGGATGACTGGCGATGGTGATATAAAGGTTAGACGGAACTCACGCCCGTTGGCAACGATGGACCGTGGGACGGCCATTTACTTGTTTTGTCCTGAGGCTTCTGTCCGACTGACCTGTCGCATCGAACCCTCAGGTCTTATATTCGTAGATACTGCCTACGCATTCTTTATCTTCTGATCTGATAACGGACATTGTTATATATTTCTTTATCTTCCCTGCTTTCCTTGACCGGAAAACTCTCTTCCGCTTTCTCTTTCTTTTAAATATATATTTTTATATTCTCTTGTCTTTGCCGGAAGCTCCGTGTTCCAGGCGAGGACAATACAACATGTAGATTAACAAAAATGTTTTCTACATCATAAACGTCCTAAATAAATCCAAGGGCCGATTTAGCTTCAGTAAGTAGAATGTTCGGCTGACCTCAAGTTCTTGTTTCGATATCGCTCTTCACCAACTCACCAAATGAGTAGCACAGGGATCTGTGCGGTAAAGTGAAGAGCTGACGGTAGGTTGTGGCGCCCCACCTCAGACGCTAAAAAAAACATTGTCCTTGGTCAAGCGCTCGTGAGAAAGGGATAGACTCCCTCGCTATATGGCTGATACCAACACTAGACCACCCCGACGACTTACTTACATTTTATATATATTTACCAAACCATCCCACAAGTAGGATGTGACACAGTGTCAATTCTTATGCGGAGTTTGATAGGTTTTAATTCAGAGTTTCATTTCCTAGACTGGTTACCAAGTCATGGTTAAAGAGCCCAGTCTGCCTTATATTTATCAATATTTGAAGGGAAAGAAAGTGGATGTATACCTTTCCCAGGAGTATTAGTGCTATGTTAAATGCAAACAGCCCTATCCAGGATTTGAAATCGGGTCAATGACTCTAACCATTACACCACGTGTCTCTAAAATCTTAGACAACATAATATCGAACACAAATCATAAAATCTCCACGTTACAACCAACTACTACAAGAACATGTTTGAAATTAATAATATACCAAACCCTTCTTTTTCCATCAGTAGAATCTCTATAAAACATTGGACCGTATTACCTTTATGCACCTCTTTTGATCTCGATTAAGAAAGAATATGTTTTTCATTTACATCGCAATATCCGGTTGTTTGTTAGGGTTAGGGTTAACGTTAGGTTAGGGTTAGGGTTAGTTTATAATTGAAAAAAAATCTAAAAATCGCTGTTAAAAACAATATTCGGAGTAAATGAAAGACATGTCCTTTCTTAATCGAGATCAAAAAGGGGTGCCTAAAGGTCATATGGTCCAAACTTTATCTATTCTGTAATCTCCCAAGTAACAAAACATGCAATTTTGGCATGAAAATGAGCAATAGCAGTTGACATTATTGATTCATACCTTTTCTCAGGGATATTAGCGCTATTTGAAATGCAATCGTATAGGATTTGTAGTCAAGGTCCCCGGGTCCACTTCCCATGATGATAACCGTTACGTGACGAGCACCCCCCTAGATTCGTGACTTACCTTTCCGCTCAATGATGCAAAATAGACTTTCATTGGCTGATATCCTATTTCCTACAATAGTTGAAGGCCACAGAAAATCATAACATTCTCCTCTCTGTTTCATCAACAAAGCATTTCTGTCTCTTTGGCATTTAAATAGAATCTCGCACGCTTCAAGGAGCATGTATACACTGCAAAGCTCGGAGATGCTAGATGCAGTCAAAATACGACGGGGGGAAACAGAATCCCTGCAAATGGTTGGCGAATTATTCTCTGCTTTACAATGAAAAGACAAATTGCCAGAGAAAGGACGATGAATTACGTAAACGCATTTGTCCAACCTCCATGAGAAATATCGAAGGACATGAAGTGCTTATACAAATGAAGTTATGTTGCATGATTCATGCTGAAACAAATAATACGGACAATATTACCCACCATTGTCCTTCTCAATATCCAGGTCTCTCTATATATATTCATATTTCTCTTACCTCAATAAGACATTGTTCATATTTTCATATTATGAGTATGTAACTATCTCAATCTGTTCATGTATATCTACATATCTATATATTTATCTATCTACTTGTCTATCTTTCTATTCTCAGTCTGTGTATATCTATCTATGTATCTGTCTATCTCAGCCTGTTCATTATCTCTCTCTCGCTCTCTCTCTCTCTCTCTCTCTCTCTCTCACACACACAACACACACACACACACTCTCTCTCTCCTCTCTCTCTCTCTCTCATTATATACATTTATATATATAATGAGAGAGGAAGCGCGTGGTGTAATGGTTAAAGTCATTGAAATTGACTCTTCTCCTCGAGTTCAAATCCTGACGTGGTAATTGCATTTCACTTAGCGCCCTTTGGAAAGGTATGAATCCTACACTCCCGCCAGCTATGGTTAAATAGTAGGATAGACTGGGCTCTTTAACCTTGGAAGGCAACCGGTCTAGTGAAGGAAAACTCTGATTTCCAAATGTGCAAGTTCGAAGATGTAAGATTTGGTGACACGACATGGGAAAGACAGCCCTGTCGGTGGGGCTGTAGTTATTTACTAAGCTTAGCTTAGATGTGCACAAGGCCAGCAGTATGGCGCGCCCAAATAGAATCGAAATTACTAACTATGATTTGCAAATCTAGCTTGCTAACCATTACACCACGTGGTTCCTAGTTATTACTAAGCTTAGCTTAGATGTGGCTTAAGGCCAGCAGTATGGCGCACCAAATAGAATCGAACTTACTAACTATGGTTTGCAAATCTAGCTTGCTAACCATTACACCACGTGAGGTTCCCTAGTTATTTACTAAGCTTAGCTTAGCATGGGTCGTTCATTTTTAAGGGTTGTACTATGGATGTGATTTTTTAATTGTTTTTGTTCAAAACTGGAGATATCTCCGTCTTATTTGTCTGTATTTTGAACACGGACCGATACATTAATACAATGGACAGACAAACTCCAATAAATTTACCTAATTATTAATAACGTATCTCTTTAATTTTCTTGCAAACTATATAATTTGATAATTTTAACGTTTAAAGCGTGTTTTAAATAAGTTGGTACGAACTTACATATACTTTTATTTTTATTTTATTATTTATATTTAATTTGAAAAATAAGTTCATAAACACTAAAAAATCTATTCTAAAAATCTAGTTTAATTTAACTGTTCAAACCCATTTATTTTAGATATTTTAACGGCTAGGGTTCATAGGATATTCTTGACAGGAAATTATAAAATTCAATTATTACATTTTGGGACCTTCTCATTTCAAATTCCAAATCAGATGAAAACAGTTAGGCAAATAATAGGGTTCATTACGACATATTTTGAAATTTCTATTTTAGAATATTTAATTTTTCATCCATTTTCTTTTTTCTTTATCTAATCACATTTCTGTCAATAAGTCTAGTGGATTTATGCTGCTTGGAGCACCTTATACTATTGGTATACATACCACAATAATAGCCTTGGGAAAGGTATGCATCTAACTACTCTCCCTCCAGCTATGGGTAAATAGCAGGACAGACTGGGCTTTTTTACCTTGGGCTAGGTACCTAAGAGAAAGAAAACTCTGAATTCAAAATGTTAAACTCCGCTTAAGAAATTTGACCTTGTGTCACATCCTGATGTTGCGGAGAGGTTGGTAAATATACAAGGTGTGTCAAGGTTTTTGACACAAAAAATAAAATTCATTCTTTATTTAACTTGTTAAATACAGCTTTTAAACTTGGTACTTTTTGACACACCTTGTATTCTAAAAAATAAAAAAAATGGAACGTTATTTTTTTTCAGTATACAAGTTGTGTCAAAAAGCACAACAAATCTCGATACTTTTTTGACATATGTTATATAACATATACCACAAGAAAGATGAGGTCAACAGTCCAAAATATCAAAATGATTTTCTCCGTCTTCTTCAAGACGCATGAACTCCGTTTTATCTACGTTCACATAGAGATAAAATCAATGATGTTTTACTGAAACTTATCTTTATTTTTATTTTCTTTGTGTCGAATGAATATCTGCAGCGTTGTAGACGAACTAGATTGGCCGATTGCTTATCTGTTGAATCTATTTATTCTACTAGCAAATATATGCACCCTCCGGTGCAAGTATTTAAGTTTTAATATAATAAAAAATCATATTAAATTAGAAAGGCTAATGAAACTGACTAAGAATGCAGATAAAAAGATCTGCAACAGAGGGGGTATAATCGAAAATAGAACAACTTTGAAACTAACTATTCCATCATTTTCCCTTACTCCCCTGTTTCATTGGTAAATTTTCCTAATTTAACTATTTAGTTAAAATAGGAAGTAAAGGATAATATTACAGTTATTTCTTCTTGTAATAAATTTCTTTTAAGATTTATCCACGAGATTTTGTTATATTTCTTAAGATAAAACCAAACAATTAGAAATCAATAATACCAAGCACATATTTATTAAAATAAAATTTTAAATATCAATATGCAAATTAGCCTTCTCGTTCAAACTGTAAATCGCTATTTTGTTGTATATATAAATACAATTGCATGTTATTAATACGTAGATATGATCAACAGTATTAATAATGTAAAACAATTTTTATTAATAACTGAAGGTTTAAAAGAATGAAATCATGGAGAATTTGACGTAAATAATTAAAGGAATTGTGACTTGAGTAGTAATATAGTTTCGGCTTCAGACAAAAATGCAGTCTATCTCCATTATATATAGATTATTGAAAAATTCAACGAGTTCGCTAATAGAACAGATTGACAGACTAAATTAATCCTGTCTATGTCTGGCTATAAAATTATACAATTAGAAATATATATGGAGACAGGCGTTCTCATTAGATATAACCGAATTTGATTTTAGATTAATATAGTCGGGGCGCCAAACATAAAGAGATATGATTAACATTCTGCTATCGACGATAATTGAGATGGTTGATCTTGGCTGACTCAGCTAAAAGGGCTTCTTCTGTAGGAACAATAGTTTGCAGGCTCCTATCTCAAGCCGTTGCTCGTAAGGTTTTTGGCCATGGTTATCTTTCACTCAGTGTGTTATTAAATAATTAATAGGCGTTAACCTAGAGATGAGTAGCATTAGTTTCTTGACTGAAGAGTTGATCCTGGCCGTTGACCTACGATATTCATTCGTTCGGTATCTTGTGAAGCGTGCTGTTGACCTGCTTTGAGCCCATTCGCCTTGCTTTACATCCACCATGCTGCTACCCATAATTTCGGATTTACACACTCGTATAACACGTATAATACACGAGGAGGCGCCTGTTGTATAATGGTTAGAGTCATGAGAAATGGACTCGTCGACCCGAGTTCAATTCCTGGACGAAGCTGTTTACATTTCATATGATGCTAATACCCTTGGGAAAGGTATGAATCCAATTCTCCTCCAGCTATGATAATAGCAGAGAAGACTGGGACTCCTAACCATTGGCTAGGTAACCAGTCTAGGAGAAGGAAAAACTGAATTCAACTGTTAAACTCGCTAAAGAAATGACCTTGTGTCGCATCCTGGTTGTGTGGAGGGGTTGGTATATATATATATATATATATATATATTATATATATATATACGCGTATAATACTCACCTCCTCCTGAATATGTTATCTAGGACGAGCTGGAGCCATATTACTGGATGATATGAAGGCGATCTTCATAATCATTAATCTGTAATAGTTCTGTAAAATATCATGTTACGATTTTAGTAGCCATCCTTTAGACTTCAAGCAAGTGCGCCTGACCAGCGGAGATCCTTTGTGATAAGCAGAGCGCGATCCTTGGTAAAAAATCCTTTGATTGTTCCTTGTGTTCCTCAGTCTTGCTAGTTCTTCGTCAATGATTGAAAATGGACGTCTCTCGGATCAGCAATTAAGTAGTTAACCAGCCACGTATTCGGGCTGTTGATTCGCTGAGGTTTAAAACACGTAACCTCGCCTAGTCTATAAATTTAAGTGATGTATTGTAGCACAGCTTATTTACCATCAAATAACCCAACACCTTCTTCTTACCCTTTTTAAATTTTTAGTGCGAATCCTTTTTTCTTTTTATTAGATCGTTGTACAGAGTCGAGGTTATTATAGATAGAGATGTAGAACTCCAGCGGCAATGTCAAAGAAATATGTGTCACTCTAAGGTAAATAACCAGTTTTTTAATACAACCTAATCCTTCATAATGATTAGGTTAATAGAATATTGGATAACAGGATTAACAAAGGATTAAGGCAATATGACGATAAGGTTGAAATAACTTGGATTATTCAGTGTAAAGAAATGTGTGTATTGTCAATGCTATTCGACGAATTAAAACTTGAAGGCGTTCGGTTTAGCTAAGTCGGTAGTATATAAAAAAAAGAAAAATACCCACCCTTCACCAACAGCAGCAGCAGCAACAACAATAACAAACTAAAATATTTATTTACAATCTATCGTTAATTCTTACAATTTTATTTTCAACATTTGACAATAAAATAAAGACCAATGGTAAAATAGTAATTTTTGAACAACGATTTTTTAATGTTATTTATTGTAAAATTCTATGTATCTATATGTGACGATGATGAAATTTTCAGAGGGAGTAAGTAAGTAAGTCATATATACCGAAAACACAGCAATTATACACACAACAGCTACAGTTGTTTTCACAGAAAAGTGACAAGCCGGCTTCTCTATTTTTAAAAAAAGAAAAAAAAGAAAACCCCAAGAGAAAAAAACTTTGTAAAAAAAATCATTATTCGACTAAAGAACATTGTAATTCAAAACAAAATATCAACACTGATGCGAACTGTCCGTTTACGTTGTTCACCTTTTTCATTTTATTTTGAGTCATTTTTTTCTTCGCCGGATGACTTTACTTGACTAGTATCAACAACAAGGTTCCTGGTTCGATACTGGATATTTCAGTGTTTGATGTTGGGTTATTTTGAGCATATATATATTTACCAACCCCTCCGCACGAGGAGGATGCGACACAGGGTCAATTTCTTAAGCGGAGTTTAACAGGTTTTCCTTCTCCTAGACTGGTTAACTTGCCATGGTTAAAGAGCCAGTCTGCCCTGCCATTTATCCATAGCTGGAGGGAGAATTGGATTCATACCTTTCCCAAGGTATTATCGCTATGTGAAATGCCAATAGCTTCGTCCAGAAATGAACCCGGGTCGACGAGTCCATTTCCTATCAATCTAACCATTAGACCACGGCTATTTTGAGTATATAAGCCGTGCTACAACACACCACTTAAATTTATAGACTAAGCGAGGTCATGTGGTTTAAACCTCAGCCAATCAACAGCCCGAATGCGTATCTAGTTGATTACTTAATCACTGATACTGAGAGACGTTCATTTACAATCATTGACGAAAGACTTGCAATACTGAGGAGCACCAAGGAACAACCAAAGGATCTTTACCAAGGATTTCTGCTGGACAAGCGCTCTTGCTTGAAGCCTAAAGGATGGCCCATAAAATTGTAACAGCCCTCACCAACTCAGCGTATGGGAAGCACTGGATCTGTGCGGTAAAGTGAGGAGCTGATGGTAGGTGTGTCGCCTTATATGCTAAAAACAATCTCCTTTGTCTAGCCCTTGGGAAAAGGGATAGGCTCCCTCGCTGTCTGGCTGATACTGGACTTTTAGGCCACCCCAACGACTTTATTTTTTAGTTTTTTTATTGATTTATAAAGGGGCCGGTTTAGCTCAGTCGGTAGAGCACATGCTGCGGAATCACAAGGAGCTGACGGTAGGTGTGGAACTCCACCTCAGCCAAAAAATCTCCCGCTCTATCTAGTGCTAGTGAAAAGAGGAAAGGCTCCTTTGCTGATACCGACTAAAGGCCACTCCGTTAACTTTACTTTTTATTTATTGATGTATAGCCGACGTTAAGCTCTTATAAAAAATGTAAAAAACATTACAGCACTGTTGCTAGGCTTAAGAAAAACACCGACTGCACCTTTGCAGAGGGGTAAGAACCCTCCAATGGAGCCATTTGATGGCCGTGGGTGGTGACCGTGAATACTTAAGGCGGAATCCTGGTGGATGAGCAGTCATGACATGCAACACTCCACTTAGACCATTACTTAGCTAGATGGGCAGTCAGAGCGACTCCCCCCAATCAATGAGCTGGTCATGTCAAGCCCTAGCACATATATGATTACTCCTACCCTATTGCCCTTATGGCAAGCCCTAACCCTTTTTATCATGTAGGTGCTAGAAGACGATGGCTGAGGGTCTTCATGTCATGGGAATGACGTTAAAGGTTCCAGTTCTGCAGGTTTGAAGAATGTGGAGCACCCCTTCATCACCAATACTCCCGGGTCCACTCTGGCCCAGAGAGGTAGTACCTGTTAGGTCTCATCTATGGGTTAAATAGAAAAAATGTGTTTATAAAAAATTGAGTATATATTAAAAATTAATTTATTCTAAATTTTGTCGCATTAAATAACCCACTGAGGTTGATATGTCGTAAAACAAAACAAACCATAAAACATTAAATATTGAATTTTTTAGTCGTTTCTACACGTGTTATTAAAATTTTAGATAATTAGAACGAACATGGTCAAGTTTACAAAATTATATACATTTTCTGAAACACCCTGTATAATATTAATAATGTAGTTTAATATGTTTATGAATAAAGAGTGCTCAATATCGACGGTAGAGCATATGTATATCTAAGTTAGAATAGCGTAGACACAGAAACAAAGTGCTTAGGGACTGACAGTTTCTCGCTTATGTGATCATCAGACCAGGAATTCTGTTCAAAATTCGATCTAAATATGGTCTATTCATATATATATATATATATATATATAATATATATATATATATATATAGTGGGTTGAGTACTCTGGGGGGAAATTTTCGCTGACGACTGCAGCTAAACTTAAAAGACAACGCTCTCCTATAAAAAGAGATGGACCACTCTCTGGTGGCCTTTACATATATACAGATGTGTGTATTCATCAGTTAAAATTCCCTTTCAATATGTAGGTGACGATGGCCGAGATGTAAAGGAGCCTGACTGATAATGAATTGATCTGGTTTCCAGCCCGGCTGGAGGTAGATACTTCGAAACATGGTGTTGTTTATGACTATATATATTTATATGTGTGTATGATGATAGGCGTGGTGCTCCACCTCATACGCCAAAACCCATCTTCTTGTCTAGCGCTAGTGAAAAGGTATAAACTCCTTCCCTGTTTTGATGATAACGACTTTAGGCTACCCTAATAACATTACTTAATTTTACTCTAAAATGAATTGTTATATCCTCTCCTTCCTAGATAAAACTTTTAGTAACGAAGCCGACACAAGGAAGGGAAGGCAATTATTTTTGTCAACCTACAATGTATAAGTAATATTGTTGTATTGTCTTCGTTCGGAAAACGAAAGCTTCCGGCAAAAAACAAGAGAAATATAAAAAATATTATTTAAAAAAAGGGAAAACAAAAGCGAGAGGTTTTCCGGTCAAGGAAGCAGGAGAAGATAAAGAAATATATAAACAAATGTCCGTTATCAGATCAAAAGATAAAGAAGCGTAGGAGTATCTACGATATAAAGCCTGAGGGTTCGAAGCCGACAGGTCAGTCAGACAGAAGCCCCAGGACAGGAAACAAGTAGGAGTGGCCGTCGCCACGGTTCCATCGTTGCCAACGGGCAGTGAGGTCCGTCCACCCCTTTTATATCACCATGCCAGTCACCCTACATAGTAGTAGTCATCGCTCAACCCTTGGCGTTCCTATTAGTCAACGCTCGCCACCCATAACCACGGCAGAGATTAAAGAAATAAAGTCATAAAACTCCTACTGTACCCATTGTGTGGTGTTTTCATAATCGACAACTACATACTTCGCTAACGTGACCATACTATACCCGACTCTAACGCAAACTGTGAATTTGAAGCTGCTATATAACATATTAGATATTTTGAAACCAGTACGTATAATATGTCGAGATAGTCTAAGATATGTCAACCTCAAAGAGAAAGATAGATATTAAATGTTCAAGGGTATGACTGGAATGAAATCATTCGAGAATCGCTGAATTGTATTTTCAACCTTTGCGGAAGGCGCGCACATCAACAATGAGTTCTAACAAAATCCAGACGACAGAAAATAGCTGAAGAAGTAAACTAACGAAATTATGCAACGTAGGACTAAAAATACAATGAATGTATAGTTATACAAGAAGAATGGAATGGCATATTTCTGTAAGAATCACTACTTTACATGGTTCTTATAGTACATGTTTTAATAGTTGGATTATGGGGAGGGTAGGGTTTATATTTCGTGGAATTTCGGGAGTTTTTATCCCATAATATAGGTACAAAAAAAAGACAAATATTCAACAATTGAAGTAAATATAATTGTATATTTTAAAGGATAAATAGTACATTGTTAAAAGTGTCAGGTTCATAGACACCAATAGAATGAAAGTTTTATGACATAGAAAAATGTGTACTTAAATGTCCGTGTAGTAGAGGAAAGTAAATTTTACCAGGCTGTGTTAAGGGAATCTGCCAAAGTTAACGTGTTGGTCAGGAATAGGAGGTAAGCAGTCAAGGAGTGTGTTGCGGGAATATGCCTACTTAGCCGAAAAGGTCTTACTTATAGTTCGTGGGTGGAACAAACAGGGCTCCGTCGAAAAAAAATTGTTTTGGGCGCGAACGCTTCGGATTGATCCAATTCTTATTAATCAATTTTTATTTTTAACAATGCGTCAAGCCAGCTCCGTACAAACCAGTTTTCGTCATTATTTTTTAAAACTTCACTGGGGGAACTTCTGTTCTGTAAATTAACTTTCGTATCACCGCAGATTTTTATAAGATAGATCACAAAATTATTTCTCGAATTATCTAGGATTATATATATATTTTACCTTGGTTAGAAATTTTCTATTTCAATTACCAAACTTCAAAGAACTTATTTTCAGTATTTTTATTGTCATATACGCCCAACGTTACGGCTGATGTGCACTCCGGCCTTCTTTCAGGAACCTTCTCGAATTTGGACCTTCTCTTCGAATTCGGGAATTTTCTTGTTGAACCATGAGCCTTCATGTCATAATCGTGAGGCTTTCATGAAACTTCAAACGAAACCCTTCATTCATCCACCGGGGTAGACTGTTCTCGATTCCACTAACGATGACCGGGTAGAAGTGGTAAGCTATATTAAGTATTCTATGTTATTATCACCCCTGGTCAGGAAAAGGTTCCTTTGTAGTTCCATGAAGGCGCCAGGTTACGACATGAAGGATTCGAGCTCGAACGACAGGAGAGCTGTTTCCAAGTCGAGAAACACCTGAAAAGGCCGGAGAGCACATCGGCCGAAACATTGTGTATATAACAAGAAAAAGAAGATATAGGCCCCCCGACCCAAATAGTGCAAATAATCAAGCTCATCTAAAAAAATTCAGACTAATATATACCTAGAAACTATTCGCTTAAACATCTCTATATTTAAAGAAGTGTTATTAACTAGTCCGCACAGGGGTTGAGTATGCCATTAAATAAAAATAACCAACCAACCAACCAACCAACCAATCATTATTAAATAACATGTTTTTCATTGATTTTTTATGGAATAACTGAATCAACATATTTATATATGACTAAGAAGTGGCTACCCGGCCGTTCGCTTGCGTTGAGGGGGGATCTTTAAAAAGTTAGTCTCGCAGATCCATTATTACTTATCACGAGTGAGATTCTCGTGATTGCCCCATAAAAATCCCCACGTAAATATATACAAATATATATATAGAAATTTTAATTCCAATGATTACCAATTAAAAAAAATTGAGGCGAAATTCCAGATCAATTAACATTTCAAATCGAAAAAAAAAAACATTGAAAAAAGAATAAATAAAATAACACACTAATGACTATTTCCTTCTGTTACTTTTCAAATATCTCCATGTTGAATTAGAAATATCTTCTCAAAATATAAATCATTATTTTTGCACAAAGGCAAGCTCTAGTGATAGTGTATATATACTATATATAATATAATATATAAATATATATATCATATTCATTTCTACATATATATATATTATATAGCCATATACTATTATATATGAATATAAAGATTTGAAGCAATTACAATGCAAATATGTGCTGAATTTATTTAACGTTTGTTAAACTAAATATTTTCGGAAGTAAAAAATTCAATCTTGCATGAGTGGAGTCTCTACAGGTACTAGGTGTTTTTTTTATAAGTACTTATCCCACGGCGATATTGTTAATCATCTGTTTGTTTTAAGAAGGTTGAGGGAACGCCGTATATTTGAAAAATGTTTTCCGTGATGTTAAATCGGGCTATTTTCCGTTGATGTTAACACGGCTCGGCTGCTCCCCCGCGTGGAAATTGTTCGAAATTCTTTTTAATTTTTACTTATAAATATAGCCTTGCTACACATGTGAAATTTAAATTATATTATATATATATATATTATATATATATATATATATATATATAGTTAAAAATTAATGCACGACACTATGAAGTAGACAAACAAATCTATTTGAGATGGGATAGCCGAAAACCAAAAAGTGCGATATATACATCAGTTTAAAAATAAACGAGAATTTCTTCGGTTAGTCAGCTTGGTGTAATGGCCCTGACAGTTAGGGTTCGAATCACGTACAAAACAACTGCCCCTGTCTATAGCTCTGCTGATGAGGCCTAATTGCTGAAATGTACATACAGAATGACCTTTTTCTCGATTTGTTTACGCCTTACATTTAAATCGATGTGCACGCCTAATTCAATTTAATTATAACTAATTAATTTGAAAAATTAGGTATGACTTCAATTAACACATAATCTCCTTAAAAAACATGTCGGTTATCGCCCCCATCTCATCTCTCTCTTTTT
>CM042144.1:86496702-86579202 GCA_023376005.1 Doryteuthis pealeii
TCCTCTACTACAGGCGGCACATTTAAGTACGACTTTTTCCTATTGTACATAAAACCTTTTCAAATTCATTGTGTCTATGTCACTCGTGACGACTTGTTAAAATGTACTATTATCCTTAAAAGTAACAATTATTTTACTTCAATTGTTGAATATTTGTCTTTTTTTGTACCTATATTATGGATAAAAACTCCGAAATTCACCAGTATAGAAGCACCTACCCACCTCCTCCATTCAGAATTATCCAACTAAATTAAATACCATGTTGTAACCACGCTATAGGAAACCCATGGTAAAGAACGACATAGGGATCCTAGTAAGAATTATACGCTATTTGCCATATTATCTTATTGTATATTAGTGTACAAGGTATACCATTGTATTGTCGATTGGTAGTTCCTCAGTACGGATCTTGCGATAATGTTCGTGTTTAGTTAACTTCTTTCAGCTTTTTCTGTCGTCTGGATTTTTGTTAGAACTCATTGTTGATATATATATATATTGACAATCAGCGATTTCTTCGAATGATTTCATTCTTCAGTAATACCCTTGACCATTTGATATGCTATCTTTCTTCTTTGAGGTGCACATATCGTTAGACTATCAAAATCTCGACAGTATTATTATCGTACTGGTTTCAAATATCTATATGTTATATTAGCAGCTTCAGAATGTCACGGTTGCGTTAGTACGGGTATCATATGGTCACGTAGGAAAGTAATGGTAGTTTGTCGATTAATGAAAAACACCATGGGTACAGTAGGGTTTTGACTTTATTTCTTTAATCTCTGCCGTGGTATGGTGCGAGCGTTGACAACTAGCGAACGCCCCAAGCGGTTGACGATGACTACACTATTGTTAGGTATGACTGGCCGATGGTGATATAAAGGGGTGACGCCTCGACTGCCCGTTTGGCAACGGGATGGACCGTGGCGACGGCCACTCCTACTTGTTTTCTGTCCTGAGGCTTCTGTCTACCTGACCTTCGCCTCGAAACCCTCAGGCCTTTTATATTCGTAGATACTCCTACGCTTCTTTATCTTTTGATCTGATAACGCGGACATTTTGTTTATTATAAATTTCCCTTTATCTCTCCCTGCTTCCTTTGACCGGAAAACGCTCTCTTCGCGTTTCTGTTTTCCCCCTTTTTTAAATACTATATTTTTATTTATTCTCTTTCTTTTTGCGAAGCTTCGTTTTCCGAACGAAGACAATACAACGAATTATTCACTATACGTTGTAGGGTGACAAAAATCAATTGCCTTCCTCCTTGGTGTCGGCTTCGTTACTAAAATTTTATCTAGGAAGGGAGAGATATAAAATTCATTTTAGAGTAAATATAAGTAATTGTTATTAGGGTAGCCTAAAGCGTTATCATCAAACAGGGACAGGAGTTTATAACTTTTCACTAGCGCTAGACCAAGAAGATGGGTTTTGCGTATGAGGTGGAGCACCACGCCTATCATCATACACAACATAGTTAATATATATATAGTCCATAAACAGACACCGCAATGTTTCGAATTTATCTACCTCCAGCCGGGCTGGAAACCAATCAATTCATTATCAGTCAGGCTCCTTTACATCTCCGGCCATTGTCACCTACATAATGAAAGGGGAATTTTAACTGATAATACACACTATCCTGTATATAATTGTAAGGCCCACCAGAGAGTGGTCCATCTTCTTTTATAGGAGAGCGTTGTCTTTTAAGTTTAGTTAGCAGACGTCAGCGAAATTTCCCCCCAGAGTACTCAACCCAGCTTATATATATATGATATATCAATATATATATAATATTTATATAATATAATGAAATAGACGCATATTTAGATCGAATTTTGAACAGAAATTCCTGGTTGATGATCACATAAGCGAGAAACTGTCAGTCCCTAAGCCACCTTTGTTTCTGTTCTACGCTATTCTAACTTAGATAATACATATGCTCTACGCGTCATATTGAGCCATCTTTATTATAAAACATATAAACTACATTATAATATTTAAACAGGGTGTTTTCAGAAAAAATGATCTAATTTTTGTAAACTTGACCATGGTCGTTCTAATTATTCTAAAATTTTAATAACACGTGTAGAAACGAGCTATAAAATTAATTTATTTATATGTTTTATGGTTTTCTGTTGTTTTACGACATAGTCAACTCAGTGGTTATTTAATGCCGCAAAATTTTGAAATAAATAATTTTTTAATATATCTCAATTTTTTTATAAACCATTTTTATCTATTTACACTAGATGAGACCCTAACCAGTACTTAACCTCTCTTGGGCCAGAGTGGACCCCGGCAAGCATGGTATGAAGGGGTACCCACATTCTTCAAACCTGCAGCGAACTGAACCTTTACGTATTCCATGACTTGAGACCCTCAGCCATCGTCTTCTAGACAACTACAATGATAAAAAGGAGTTAGGGCTTGCCAATAAGGGCAATAGGTAGGAGTAAAGTCAATATTATGTGCTATGCGGCTTGGACATGACCAGCTCAATTGATTGGGGGTCGCTCTGACTGCCCATCTAGCCCTAAAGATAATGGTCTAAGTTGATGGTTGCATGCATGAACTGTCTCATCCACCAGGATTCCGCCTTAAAAAGTATCACGGTCACCCACCCACGGCCATAAAATGGCTCCATGGAGGGTTCTTACCCCTCGCACAGTGCAATTCGGTGTTTTCTTAAGCCTAGCCGACGTGTGTAATTGTTTTTTTACATTTTTTATAAGAGCTTAACGTCGGCTATCATCTAATAGAAATAAAAAGTAAAAGTTAACGGAAGTGGCCTTAGTCGGTATAGCAAAGGAGCATAATCCTCTTTTCACTAGCACTAAAAGCCAGGGAGATTTTTTTGGCTGAGGTGAGTTTCCACACCCTTACCGTCAGCCCTTGTGATTCGACGCATGCTGCTCCTAAACCGACTGAGCTAAACGCGGTCCCTTTATAAATCAATAAAAAAACTAAAAAACTAAAGTCGTCGGGGTGGCCTAAGTCATATCAGCCAGACAGCCAGGGGACCTATCCCCTTTTCCCAAGCGGCTAAGACAAAGGAGATTGTTTTTTAGCATATAAGGCGACACACCTACCATCAGCTCCTCACTTTAAACCGCACAGATCCAGTGCTACTCATACGCTGAGTGGTGAGGGCTTGTTACAAATTTTATCGGGCCATCCTTAAAGGCTTCAAGCAAAGCGCTTGTCCAAGGCAGAAAATCCTTGGTAAAAACATTTGTTGTCCTTGGTGGCTCCTCCAGTATCTGCAAGTCTTTTCGTCAATGATTGCAATATGAACTCTCTCAGTATCAGTGATTAAGTAATCACTGAGATACGCATTGGGCTGTGATTTGGCTGAGGTTTTAAACCACATGAACCTCGCTTAGCTATAATTTAAGTTGTGTTGTACGCACGGCTTATATAGCTCAAAATAGCACGTGTCTAATGGTTAGATTGATGAGGGGGGAAATGGATCTCGTTCGACCCGGTTCATTTCCTGACGTAAGCTGTTGGCATTCACATAGCGATAATACCTTGGGAAAGGTATGATATCAATTCTCCCTCCAGCTATGGATAATGCAAGGGCAGACTGGCTCTTTACCATGGCAAGTTTAAACCATCTAGGAGAAGGAAAACCTGTTTAAACTCCGCTTAGAAATTGACCCTAGTGTCGCATCCTCCCGTGCGGAGGGGTTGGTAAATAATATATGCTCAAATAACGCCAACATCAAACACTGAAATAATCCACGATCGAACCAGAAACCTTGTTGTTGATACTAGTCAAGTAAAGTCATACGGCGAAGAGAAAAAATATGACTCAAAATAAAATGAAAAAGGTGAACAACGTAAACGGACAGTTTCGCATCAGTGTTGATATTTTGTTTTGATACAATTTCTTTAGTCGAATAAATGATTTTTTTTACAAGTTTTTTTTCTCTTGGGGTTTTTCTTTTTTTTCTTTTTTAAAAATAGAGAAGCCGGCTTGTTCACTTTTCTTGTGGAAAACAAACTGTAGCTGTTGTGTGTATAATTGCCTGTGTTTTTCGGTATAATATGACTTACTTACTACTCCTCTGAAAATTTCAATCATCGTCACATATAGATACATAAATTGTACAATAAATAACATTAAAAAAATCGTTGTTCCAAAAATTACTATTTTTAAACCATTGGTCTGTTATTTATTTGTCAATGTTTGAAAATAAAATTGTAAGAATTAACGATTAGATGTGTAAAATATATTTTAGTTTGGTTTATTGTTTGTTGCTGGCTGCTGGCTGTTGGTGAAGGGTGGGTAGTTTTTTCTTTTATTTATATACGAACTTAGCTAAACCCGAACGCCTTCAACGTTTTAATTCGTGAATAGCATTGACAATACACACATTTCTTTAACTGAATAATCCAAGTTATTCAAACCTTATCGGCATATTGCATTAATCCTTTATTAATCCTGTTATCCAAATATACTATTAACCTAAATCTATTATGAAGGATTAAGGTGTATTAAAAAACTGGTTATTTACCCTTAACGAGTGACACATATTTCATTTGACATTAGCCAGCTGGAGTTCCTACATCTCTATCTATAATAACCTCTCGACATCATGTACAAACGATCTAATAAAAGAAAAGAGGATTCGCACGTAAATTTAGAAAAGGGTAAGAGAAGGTGTTGGGGTTATTTGATGGTATATAACTGTGCATACAATACATCACTTAAATTTAATAGACTAGGGAAGGTTACGTTTAGTTTAAACCTCAGCGAATCAACAGCCCGAATACGTGGCTGGTTAACCTACTTAATTGCTGAACCCGAGAGACGATCCATTTTCAATCATTGACGAAGAACTAGCAAGACTGAGGAACACAAGGAACATAAAGGATTTTTTACCAGGTATCGCGCTCTCTGCCCTTTTTTTTTTATCACAAAGGATCTCCGCTGTCAGGGCGCACTTGCTTGAAGGTCTAATATGAGTACTAAAATCGTAACATGACTATGTTACAGAAACTATACACGATTAAATGATTATGAAGGTCGCTTCATAATCATTGCCAGTAATATGGCTTCCACTCGTCCCTAGATAACATATATCATGGGAGAGAGGCTGAGTATATACCGACCGCTTATATATATATAGTATATTAAATATCTGATATATATATATATACGAACCCCTCCAACACACATCTCGGTCTTTCTTTAGCGAGTTTAAAGATCGCATCTCAGCTTTCCTTCATCTCTAGGTTACTAAAGCCCATGGTTAAAGGAGTCCAGTCTTCTCTGCTATTTCCATAGCTGGAAGGTTGGTTCACTACCATTTTCGAGTTTGTTGAATGTAAACAGCTTCGTCCAGGAATTGAGACTGGGTCGCACGAGTCCATTTCTCATGGACTCTAACCATTATACAACAGCCGCCCCCTCGTGTATATACGTGTTATACGAGTGTGTAAATCCGAAATTATGGGGTAGCACATGGTGGATGTAAAAGCAAGGCGAATGGCTCAAAAGCAGGTCAACGCTCCGAACGAATGAATATAGTAGGTCACGGCCGACATCAAAAACTGTTCAGCAAGAAGACTAATGCTACTCATCTCTAAGGTGAACGGTGCAACATTTTTTTAATATAACACACTGAGTGAAAGATACACCATGGACCGAAAAACCTTACGAGCACACGACTTGAGCTGGACGCCTGCAAACTACTTAGTATCCTACATGAAGAAGCCCTTTTAGCTGAGTCAGCCAGATCATCTATTTGTCGATAGCAGTGTTATCATATCTCTTTATGGTTTGGCGCCCGACTTATTATCTCAAATCAAATTCGGTTTATATTCTAAATGATGAACGCCTGTCTCCCAATATAATATATTTCTAATGTATAAATTTATGCCAGACATAGACAGGTATTTAAGTTTAGTCCTGTCAATCTGTTCTATTAGAACGTCGTTGAATTTTTCAATAAATCTATAATATAATTTGGAGATTAGAACTGCATTTTTGTCTGAAGCCGAAAACATATTACTACTGGCAAGTCACAATTCCTTTAATTATTCTACGTCAAATTCTCCATGATTTCATTCTTTTAAACCTTCGTTATTAATAAAAATTGTCTTTACGTTATTAGAATACTGTTGATCTATATCTACGTATAATAGACATGCAATTGTAAGTGTATATAGACAACAAATAGCAGATATTCAGTTTGAAGCGAGAAGGCTAATTTGCCATATTGATATTAAAATTTTTTTAATAAATGATGTGCTTTTGGTATTGATTTGATATATCTTCACTTGTTTATCTCTAAATATAAACAAAGAATGCGCTCGTGGATAAATCTTAAAAAAGAAATTTATTTACCAAAGAAGAAAATACTGTAATATTATCCTTATACTTCCTATTTTAACTAATATTAAATTAGGAAAATGTTACCAATGAACAGGGAGATAAGGAAAATGATGGAATAGTTAGTATCAAAGTTGTTCATTTTTTCGATAACCACCCTCTGTTGCAGATCATTTTCTCTGCATTCTTAAGTCATTTTCATTACCTTTCTAATTTAATATGATATTCTTATTACATCAAAACCTTAAAACTTGCAACCTCGGAGGTGCATAATATTATTGCTAGTAAATAAAGATTCAACAGATATAAGCAATCGAGCCACATATTTACTAACAACCTGAGCAGATATTACATTTCGAAACTACAAAGGAAAAATAAAATAAAGATAAGTTTTTCAGTAAAAACATCATTGAGAGTTTTTTTATAGATAAAAGGAGTTTCATGCGTCCTTGAAGAAGACGGAGAAAATCATTTGACTATTTTGGACTGTTGTACGCCAACGTTCTCTTTCTTAGTGGTATAATGTTATATAAACATATGTCAAAAAGTATCGATATAGTTGTGCTTTTTGACAACTTGTATTAACTGAAAAAAAATAACGTTTCCATTTATTTATTTTTTCAGAATACAAAGGTGTGGTCAAAAAGTACCAGTTTAAAGCGGTATTTATAACAAGTTAGAAATTAAGAATGAAAGTTTTTATTTTTTGTGTCAAAAAACCTTGAACACCTTGTATAGTTGTACCAACCATCTCCGCAACATCAGGATGTGACACAAGTCATTTCATAAAGCGGAGTTTAACTAATTTTGAATTCAGAGTTTTCTTTCTCTTACGGTACCTAGCAAGGTAAAAAGCCCAAGTCTGTCATGCTATTTACCCCATAGCTGGAGGAGAGTATTAGTGATACCTTTCCCAAGGCTTTATGTGGTATGTATATTCCAATAGTATAAGGAGTGCTCCAACAGCCATAAATCCACTAGAACTTATTTGAACAGAATGTGATTAAATAAGAAAAAGAAAATGGATGAAAAATATTGAAATTATTCTAAAAATAAAAATTTATCAATATGTCCGTAATGAACACTATTATTTTGCCTAACTGTTTTCATCTGATTTGAAATGAAATGAGAAGGGTCATCGTTTATGGATTTTTATTTTCTTCGTTTGCTAGCCGTTAAAATATCTACAATAATGGGTTTGAACAGTTAAATTAAAACTAGATTTTTTTAGAATAAAATTATTAGTGTTTATCGAACCTTTATTTTTTAAAATTAAAATATAAATAACATAAAATAAAAATAAAAAGTATATGTAAGTTCAGTACCAAATATTTAAAACCAGCTTTAAACGTTAGATATTAAATTATTAATAGGTTTGCAAGAGATTCGTATATTTGGTAATATTATTGGAGTTTTGTTGTCCATTGTATTAATGTATCGGTCCGAGTGTTTTCCAAAATACAGACAAATAAGACGGAGATATCTCATTTTTGAACACAAAATACAATTAAAAAAATCACATCCATAGTACAACCCTTAAAAAATGAACGACCCATGACTAAGCTAAACTTAGTAGATAACTAGGAACTCACGTGGTGTAATTGTTAGCAAGCTAGATTTGCAAACCATAGTTATAAGTTCGAATTCTATTTGGGGCGCATACTGCTGGCCCTTGAGCCAGATCTAAGCTAGCTTAGTAAATAACTAGGAAACCTACGTGGTGTAATGGTTATGCAAGCAGATTTGCAAATCATAGAATAGTAATCTTCGGATTCTATTTGGCGGAGCATACTGCTGGCCCTTGTGCCACATCTAAAGCTAAGCTTGTAAATAACTACAGCGCCCAACCGACAGGCTGTCCTTTCCCATTAGGCGTCGTACAAATCTTACATCTCAAACTGTACATTTGGAAATCAGAGTTTTCCTTCCCTAGACCGGTTTGCCTTACCAAGGTTAAAAGGAGCCCATTCTGTCCTACTATTACCATAGCTGGCGGGAGTGTAGGATTCAGATACCTTCCCAAGGGCGCTAGTGAAATGCAATTACCATGTCCAGGATTTGAACTCGAGGAGAGAGTCAATTTCCAATGACTTTAACCATTACACCACGCGCTTCCTCTCTATTATATATATAAATGTATATAATGAGAGAGAGAGAGAGAGAGAGAGAGAGTGTGTGTGTGTGTGTGTTGTGTGTGGTGTGTGTTGAGTGAGAGAGAAGAGAGGAGCGAGAGAGAGATAATGAACAGGCGAGATAGACAGATACATAGATAGATATCACAGACTGAGATAGAAAGATAGACAAGTAGATAGATAATATATAGATATATAGATATACATGAACAGATTGAGATAGTTACATAACTCATAATATGAAAATATGAACAATGTCTTCATTGAGGTAAAGAGAATATGAATATATATAGAGAGACCTGGAAATTGAGAAGGACAATGGTGGGTAATATTGTTGTATTATTTGGTTCAGCATGAATCATGCAACATAAACTTCATTTGTATAAGCACTTCATGTCCCTTCGATATTTTCTCATGGAGGTTGGACAAATGCGTTTACGTAATTCATCGTCCTTTCTCTGGCAATTTGTCTTTTCAATTTGTAAAGCAGAGAATAATTCGCCCAAACCATTTGCAGGGATTCTGTTCCCCCGTCGTATTTTGACTGCATCTAGCATCTCGAGCTTTGCAGTGTAACATGCTCTTGAAGCGTGCGAGATTCTATTTAAATGCCAAAGAGACAGAAATGCTTTGTTGATGAAACAGAGAGGAGAATGTTATGATATTTCTGTGGCCTTCAACTATTGTAGGAAATAGGATATCAGCCAATGAAAGTCCTATTGCATCATTGAGCGGAAAGGTAATCACGAATCTAGGGGGTGCTCGTCACGTAACGTTATCATCATGGGAAGTGGACCCGGGGACCTTGACTACAAATCCTATACGATTGCATTTCAATAGCGCTATATCCCTGAGAAAAGGTATGAATCCATAAATGTCAACTGCTATTGCTCATTTTCATGCCAAAATTGCATGTTTTGTTACTTGGGAGATTACAGAATTAGATAAAGTTTGGCCAATATGACCTTTAGGCACCCCTTTTTGATCTCGATTAAGAAGGACATGTCTTTCATTTACTCCGTCAATATTGTTTTAAAACAGGCGATTTTTAGATTTTTTTTCAATTATAAAACTAACACCCTAACCCCTAACCCCTAACGTTAACCCTAACCCTAACAAACAACCGGATATTGACGTGTAAATGAAAAACATATTTCCTTTCTTTAATCGAGATCAAAAGAGGTGCATAAAGGTAATACGGTCCCAAATGTTTTTATAGAGATTCTACTGATGGAAAAAGAAGGGTTTGGTGTATATTAATTTCAAACATGTTTCTGTAGTAGTTGGGTTTGTAACGTGGAGATTTTATGATTTGTGTTCGATATTATGTTGTCTAAGATTTAGAGACACGTGGTGTAATGGTTAGAGTCATTGACCCGATTTCAAAATCCTGGATAGGGCTGTTTTTGCATTTTAACATAGCACTAATACTGCTCTGGGAAAGGTATACATCCACTTTTCTTTCCCTTCAAATTTGATAAATAATAAGGCAGACTGGGCTCTTAACCAATGACTTGGTAACCAGTCTAGGAGAATGAAAACTCTGAATTAAAACCTATCAAAACTCCGCATAAGAAATTGAACACTGTGTCCACATCCTACTTGTGGGATGGGTTTGGTAAATATAATATAAAATGTAAGTAAGTCGTCGGGGTGGTCTAGTGTTGGTATCAGCCATAATAGCGAGGGAGTCTATCCCTTTCTCAACGAGCGCTTGACCAAGGACAAGTGTTTTTTAGCGTCTGATGGTGGGGGGGCGCCACACCTACCGTCAGCTCTTCACTTTAACCGCACAGATCCTGCTGCTACTCATTTGGTGAGTTGGTGAAGAGCGATATCGAACAAGAACCTTGAGGTTCCTAGCCGAATCATTACTACTTACTGAGCTAAATAAGACCCTTGGATTTATATTTAGGACGTTAATGATGTAGAAAACATTTTTGTTAATCTACATGTTTATTGTCCTCAGCCTGGAACACGGAGCTTCCGGCAAAAGACAAAGAGAAATATAAAAATATATATTTAAAAAGAAAGAGAAAGCGGAAGAGAGGTTTTCCGGTAAAGGAAGCAGGGAGAAGATAAAGAAATATAAATACAAATGTCGGTTATCAGATCAAAAGATAAAGATGCGTAGGAGTATCTACGAATATAAAGACCTGAGGGTTCGAGCCGACAGGTCAGTCAGACAGAGAAGCCTCGTGGACAGGAAACAAGTAAAAGTGGCCGTCGCCAAGGTCCCATCGTTGCCAACGGGCAGTGAGTTCCGTCTATACCCTTTATATCACCATCGGCCAGTCATCCCAACGTAGTAGTTGTCATCGTTAACCTTGGGCATTCTGATTGTCAACGCTCGCCACCCACACCACGGCAGAGATTAAAGAAATAAAGTCAAAACTCCTTCCGGCAAAAAGACAAAGAAAATATAAAATATATATTTAAAAAGAAAGAGAAAGCGGAAGAGAGGTTTTCCGGTCAAGGAAGCAGGGAGAAAATAAAGAAATATATAACAAATGTCCGTTATCAAGTCAAAAGAAAAAGATGCGGAGGCGTACTATCAATTATAGAGTCGAGAAGATTCGAGCCGACAGACAGAGACGATAGCCAGCAGCCAAAAGGACACTTCACGTCTCCTGTCACAAACAACCCCTAGGGCACTCATTGTGAACACTGCACTCTTCGCAGCCACCGGCATTTTCATTGTAAGCTCTGCGCCTTCACAACCCACACACCGAAGAAAATAAAGAAGGGTCCTCTCTTTGTACATACGTATCTGTTGTTTATTGAAGCCCAGTAGTCGGTAGTAGCTGACTACTACATGCTTCGCTACGTGACCATATATACCTACAACGACTACTAACGTACGCGATTTAGCAGCGTGAATTGGAATAAGCCGCTTTATAACATATTTGAATTTGATGCCGCTATACAACATACAGTTGTCCATGTATTACGTTAAACAATATTCGCCTCAGTGTACTTAATTTGGTTAATCGTACTATTGGCACTGGAGTAGCATTAATTGCAAAAGTACGTAATGCGCCAAATGCACCCAACTCTGGAACTTTTGTCGGGTCTAATTACTTTTCCGCTACAGCTTATCTCTTACCCTTTTCCATTATACGTATCACACACTTGTCAAATTCATTTTCTATTCCTATATATATATATATATATATATGTGTGTGTGTGTGTGTGTGTGTAAAATATAAATTTGAAGGCAATTTACAATGCAATGGAATAGGTATTAATTTATGTTTATTTACCTTTTTATTCCTAAATATTTTATTCCCATCATCAGAGGTCATAGAAGTACTTGTGTTTTTTAGTACTTATCCCACTTGGCGCCGGCGTAATCGTTTGTTGTTAAGTTGAAGGAACGCCAGATATTTGAAATGTTCGGGGTTTTCCGTGATGGCATGTCAGTACGTTTGTACGTGCGCTCGTGCAGATTCTTCGAAATTCTTATAGTTTTTTTGGTTTTTTTAACTATAAATTAAGCCTCGCTCAGGCGTGGTGAAATAAGTTTTTTTTAATAGTTTGTTTGAAGCATTGTATGTATGTGTAAAATATAAATTTGAAGATTCGCTATGGCGAAAAACTGCAGTCGGAATATTTTTTTACCATTCACCTTTAAAACATATATATATATATATATATATATATTATATATATATATATATATATATACGTTTTAAAGGTGAATGGTATATTCCCACTGCAGTTTCTCGCCATAGCGAATCTTTAGGAAAAATTCCCTGAAGATTCGCTACGGTGGGTGAGGAAACTTTTTATTGAGCTTTTTTTAAATCGATGTTAATCAATCCAGAAGTAAATATATTTGTTTGCTTCGTGATTGGCAAAGATCTGTGATATATATATATATATATATATATATATATATATATATATATATATAAGCTTTATATTCTAATTGCTTCTATTAGTTTGTATTAGTCTGTTTTTTTAGTTGAGGTTTAATAATTTGTATTATTCGCTTATTAGGTCTATTGTCTCCATATTTATTGTTATCTACACAATGTTTCGGTCTATGTGCTCTCCGGCCTTCTTCAGGTATTTCCTGTTGGACTCAGGAAGCTTCTTGAACTCGGAAACATTCTTGTAGAACTCGGGAACCTCCATTTCGTCATCGAAAGGTCGGAGGGCACATCGGCCGAAACGTTGTGTAGATAACAATAATGATGAGGACAATAGTCCGAATAATACAAATAATACAAATTATCAAGACTCATCTAAAAAAATCGGAGAAATAATATTCCAGACTAGTTAAAACAAATACACAGTCTGGAATAGTCATTGCTATTACCCCCAGGTCCACTCTGACTCGGATTGCCAGTTTATGTTAGCAGCACATCTTATTGGATTTTTCGGGCTATTGTCCTCATCATTATTGTTATATACACAATGTTTCGGCCGATGATAATCATCTGTAGGTTGCACGTTCAATCCTGGCCAAGGGCGATAATAACATAGAATACTTTAACACTTGTACCCGGACATGGTTAACGGAATGAGAACAGTCTACCCCAGTGGATTGAATATAGGGTTTGGTTCAAAGTTCCGTTAATGCTCACGATTACTACATGAAAGCCCCAAGTTCGACAAGAAAGTCCTCTAATTCGAACGGAAGGGCCCAGAGTTCAAATAATAAAATGTGCAAGTGTCACTTATAGATATATGTTGATTGAAAGCAGGAGAAGTCAAGAGGAAAGACTCATTCCCTTTATTGACTGAGTTAACTGCCTACTTCCGCAACTTTAAGAAAGGGGTGAGATATTATGCGTTGATAACAAACTCTGTTTCTTAACAACATATTGCCCTAATTAAAATAAACGACCGTTTTCGCCCGAGAAATTTTGAAATTTAAAAAAAAATGTGGTACTGTAAAAGAACCGTATGAGAGCCCAGTCTGCTTACCGGCTGTACCTCTGCTTGCCAAGGGCCGCTTCGTGAACTGCGCGCCGTACGTTTGATACGCATGCTCTATAAAATAATACGTTATCTGCTTCTCTAGTTCCTTTGCAACATCCTTTCTGTTCTTCAGAAAAAAAGCCGGCAGCGTGTAATAGATTTCACGTCTTATTTGTGTAGTTAGGAATTTCCACATCATTAGCAAGTATCTTATTGGTTCCTTTTTTAAACGTTTCTCTAATTTTCCCTTATGTTATTTGTTCAGCAATTTCTGTATCTCGCGGGCATTGGCCTGTTTGCTGGGCTAATCGTTCTTGGATAGATGTGAGATGTTTTGAACTAGAATCCATATATCTCATCGTGCCCCGCAGCCTTCCAATTTCCTAATTTCTTGAGTGTTATTTTTAGTGAATTACACATCTATTGCAGCCTCTGGGATTTCATCTATTCCTTTTTATTCCTGTTTCGTTTCGTCTAAAAAAAAATTGGCTAATTCTGCTGTAGAGTTTCTGTTCCCGTAGATTTCTTGGAATTGTTTTGTTTCCTTTTGCATCCGATTGTGTTACATATTTATTAAATTCCTAATACTTATGTACACTAGTGTAGAAACCAAAATGGCTGTTATATGTTGCAGCCGGTGGCGTTGAATGATTTAGTGACAAAGCTTGACCTCAGTCCTGATCCTTCCGGTTGATACCGTGAGAATCGATGGAGAAGACCCTCTTACGGTTTAGATTAGAGAGAGTTTTAGTTCAGTATCGGCCCAACCACGAAGGTGGTAAGTCGCGTTAGGCGCGCTGCCCACTCAATCTGCGCAGGTAGTCTGGTGGAAATTTCGAAATAAAATATGATCTAAGTAAATCGAATCTTGTGTTATTATCTAAAAACTACCAATGACACAGGGCTTCTGATAAAGAGAAACCACCAATGGAAGACCAGACACGAAGTCCCCAAAACGAAGTCCAGACGCTAGAAGATGAACGTAAGATACCAAAGATGAGCCGAAGAATAATAGAAGTAAAGAAAGAGTATACAACAATTGGTCAGACGGGCGGTCGGAGAGACTCTCTCCGATAAATCGTCTGGTCACGTCAAGTCCTAGCACCTATATGATTGTCCCAACCCTAATGTCTTTATGGCAACCTCCAGCCCTTTTTATCATATATGTGCTAGAAGTCGGTGGCTGAGGGTCTGCATGTCCTGGGAATGACGTTAAACTCTATCTAATGGTGGGGTTCCAGTTCTGGAGGCCAGGGCATGTGGAAAACCCCTTCATCACCATTGCTCCCAGGTACACTCTGACCCGGAGTGGTAGTACCTATTAGGGTCCCATCTATGGGATAAATAGAAAAATGTGTGTTATAAAAAAATATATGTATCCATAAAGAATGAATTTATTTCAAAACTTAGTCGACATTAAATGACGCACTTCGGTTGATATGCCGTAAAACAAAACAAACCAAACCAAAGCGGTTGGTCAGATTTCTCCATACTTTCTCCATTGAAGTGTCTGCAGATTCCTTTTATTCTGGTTGGTTGGTTAGTTAGTTGGTTTGATTTTACGGCATGTCAACCCTTGTTGGGTCATTTTATACCGAACACATTTTGTTTTATCATTCTTGATGGGTACTCAATTAAAAAAAAAATCAAATTTAAAAAACACATTTTAAATCTATTTTTCTATTAACTCACAGATGGAACCCTAACAGGTACCACCACTTTGGGTCAGAGTAGACCTGGGGGTAATGATGATGAAGGGGTACTCCTCATTCCCCAGAGCTCCAGAATTGTAACATCACAATCAGAGTTTAAATTCATACCCAGTCTACTCAGTAGATATCCCTGCCTATAGTGTTCTTCAGGTAAAAAAATTCCAGTTAGCAACTGATTCGAGGAGAGCTGCAAACGATCTTAGATGCTCAAATGCTTTTCTGGGCTCGTTTCTGATTGGCACATTTTACCGGAAGTGCCTGCTACTATTTAGGAAAGTCCATAAACAAAAATGGTGATTTGTCGTACATCTTATATATAGCTCAACACCACTATTTACGCAAAGCTCGGGGGTGGGGATAGAACAGTTGGATTTATGCTTTTCGCAAGTGTATTAGCGCAAAGAGACCCACAATCAGCCTCTTCTAGGATTAGAACTCCGACCGATTTTATTTCTTACGACAATAACAGTTACACCAAATTAAAGCGGATTACATCTGGTTTGATTTCAGGGCTTTCGCCTAACCAATACTAAAGATCACAGTCGGCCCCACTATTTACGCATAGTTCCGTGGGGGTGGGAATATTACAGATGGATTTATGCATTTTAGGAAAAATATTTTTTAAACATTGGGTACTGCAAAAGAACCGTATGCGAGTGCAGTCTGCGGGCGGGCCATACCTGTGCTTACTGAGGGCCGCTCTGTGGTCTGCGGACCGCATATTTGACACGCCTGCTCTATAAAGTAATATGTTATCTGTTTCTTTAGTTCCTTTGCAACATTCCTTCTGTTCTTCAGGAAATAGCCAGCAATTATCAAGCGCGTAATAGATTTCATGTCTTAGGTTTAATTTCAAAGTTTTCTAAAGCTTTACCGGTACTAACGATCATACTCTGCCCCGCTATTTACTCGTATCTCGCTGGGGGTGGGGAGAGTACAGATGGATTTATGCATTTTTCAAGGTATTAGCACAATTATCTTCGTCCAGGATTTGAACTTCGGTCATGTGTATCATTTCCTACGACGATTACCGTTGCACAATTGCACCTCGTAAAATGAAAAATTATAGTCGAACACACAGTAATTTTTGCGAAGCCCCGCTGAATTAGAAAACAATACATTCTAATCTGAGCCAAACAATTTGAATAGAAAATATGAATAAGAATTATGTTTTCCTCTGAAAGCTTGTTCCCCCCCCCTTTTTACGAGGGTCGGCGGGGGGGGGGCAAATAGTTCGATAAATGCGACATTCTTGGAGAAGAGTCAACGTCGATTAGCAACCGCTTGATGATTCTGCCAAAAATCTAATGTTTTGCTTATTTTTCTAATAATAGATTTATTTCAAAATAACATACGTAAACAATTTCAAATGATTTATTCTCCATACTTCATCCTTTTATTTATATAAACTGTCAAATTGTTTCGTTCAGAGTTTACGTTGCGTACAGGGTTTACGTTAGATATCGTGTTATAATGGGGATTGTGTGTTTTTGTGTCTGGAACCGAAATTATGTCACTACTCAAATCACAATTTCCTTAGTTATTTATGACAAATTCTCCATGATTTTATTTTTATTTAAACCTCAATTATTAATTAAATTATTCTATTTTATTAATATTGTTGACATCATCTATATACAGATAACATGCAATTATATTTATATATACAACAAAATAGCAGTTTACAATGTTAACTGTTAGGCTAATTTGCATATTAATATTACAAATGTTATCCATACAACACTTTCATTCCTTTTTTCTTTCAAAATAATTGTCGGATTCACTTCCATTTTCCAACTTATACACACACACACACACACACACACACATATATATATATATATATATATATATATATATATATATATATATTGAGAGAAGAGAGAGAGAGAGAGAGAGAAGAATGGTAATAGAAGAGCCAACATTTTTTAAACAAATGTGAACAAACAAGTAAAAGAAATTAAGGAATCAACACGAATAAGTATAATCCTGTCGGCTGGGGCTTTAGAATATACTGACTGCACCTCTGCAGAAAGGTAAGACCTCTCCATTAGGCTAACTGTTGGCTCTGAGCGTCGATCCGTCATGCTTTAGGGTGTAACACGGGTGACTGATCAGTCCATGATATGCAACACTCAACTTTGGGGCCTTACTCAAGCTAGACGAGCAGTCGGAGCCACCCCTTCCGATAAATCGGCTGGTCTCATCAACCCGTAGCACGTATATGATTGTCCCAACCCTATTACCCTTATGGCAAACTCCAACCTTTGTTATCATATGTGTTTGAAGGATGCCATGGGTATGACATTTAACTCTATCTGATGGTGACGTTCTAATTCTGGAGCTCTGTGGAATGAGGAGTACTCATTCATCCGCATTACTCTAAGGTTCACTCTGACCCGGATTGGTGGTAGCTGTTAGGGTCCCATCTACGGGTTTAATTAGGAAAAAAGAGTTTAAAAACATATTTTGAAAGAAAATGAGTACCCATCAAGAATGAATCAAAGAAAACGTCTTCGGCATAAAATAATCCAACGTTTGACTGTTACGATTATTGTGGCCAATCCTTAGACTTCAAGCAAGATCACTCTCCAGCGGAGATCCCTTGTTTTAAGCAGAGCATGATCCTCAGGGAAGAAGCCTTTGGTTGTTCCTTGGTGTTCCTCAGTGTTAGGTATGATCCTTTGGGTGTTCCTTGGTGTCCATTAATGTTAAGTATGATACTTTAGTTGTAGGTCCGTTCGTCACTGTCGAATAACGTGCAAATGAACTGCTGTCAATTTCAGCGATTAAATAGTTAACTAACCACTATTCGGGCTGTTGATTGGCTGGGGTTTATGTTACGATTTTATGGGCCATCCTTTAGGCTTCAAACAAGAGCGCTTGTCCAGCGGACAACCTTGGTAAAGAAACCTTTGGTTGTTCCTTAGTATTGTAAGTTCCTTCGTCAATGATTGTAAATGGACATCTGTCAGTATCAGTGATTAACTAGTCAACTAGCCACGCATTATGGCTGTTGATTGGCGGAGGAATAAAATACGTGACCTCGCCCAGACTATAAATTTAGGTGGTGTATTGTAGCACACCTTATATATCGAAATATTCCAACAGTTTAAACCACGTGACCTCGCTGCGTCTATAAGTTTAAGTGGTGGATGACAGTGCGCCTTATACACAAAATTATTATAATTTATATATAAAGCAGGAAGTGCGTGGTGTAATGGCTAAAGTCATGGGAAATGGACTCGTCGCCTTGAGTTCAAATCCTGGACGTGGTAATTGCATTTCATTTAGCGCTAATACCCTTGGGAAAGGTATGAATCCTACACTCCCTCCAGCTATGGGTGAATAGTAGGGCAGACTGGGTTCTTTTACCTTGGTTAGGCAACCGACATGGGAGAAGAAAAACAGACATGTTTGCTCCATAAATTATTATTTCAAGAGGAATAAACTTTCTTTAAATTCTACTTTAAATTCTACTTAAAATGAAGGTTATAAGGCCAAGTAAAATCTATAAAGATTACTAATACGATTACCATATATGCATATATGGAGGTGTTTGTGGTGTAATGGTTACAGGAAATAGACACGTTCAAATCCAGGACGAGGCTATTTGCATTTCGTAACAACAACTTTATTAAAATCAAGTGAATAACTGATTTTAGTAAATTTAAAAAATCAACACTTAATTCGTATACAAGTTTCTTTTACGTTATTTTATATGTAAGTTTTGCTTTATATTGTTGTTGGGTCAGTCTGCTTCTATATATGGAGTTAAGAGGGATTTTCTTTCTCTGTCACGTGTTGCTCGCAGTAGTCTTAGCGTTCATATTCAAAAGACATGTATTGAAAACTCTGAATTCAAACCTGTTGAACTCCGCTTAAGAAATTGACTTGTGTCACATCTTGGTCGTGCGGAGGGGTTGGTAAATATATATATACACAATTATTTCAACATTGACATCTCGTAAAACGCAACCAACCAGCCAAGGAATAAGCAGTGAATTGACCGATTTACCGGATTATCGATTGCTTGCCATTCCTTTTAATCTTACCATTCGAAATTCTTCCAATCATCTACGGTATTATTGTGAGAATCATTCCCGTTTGTTGGATTACGGCGTAGGATGTTAGCTTGAATCTTTCGCCATGATTTATCGATGGGATTGAGGTTTGGTCAAGGCACCACCCCAATGTAATTGTCTTCAACTCTTCAACTGCATTTGGACAGGTCGTTATCGGGCTTAGAAAAAGTCGACGTCCCAGCCGTAAGACTTGCTGGATATAGTAAAATGATATTTATAGATACGCAATCTTCCTTAATACGACCAATCAAATATGACATCATTTTCATTCATGCAATTCTACCTCTCGACACACCCTCATTCGTGTTAAGCATCTTATTATTAAAATGGAGATTCGGCGTCTGTATGTAACCGAAACTACGTCACAGCTTACCTCACAAAACCCACAGGAATTGCGTAAGTTTATCAATGAGTATTAAATTTGTAGACAACATCATTAATACATAGAATAAATCTTATTCATTTCTCTGAATTTTGAGATGAGGCTTGATGATTAGTATTATTTGGATGATTCGGACTGTTGTACTCATCTTTATTGTTATCTGTACTACATTTCGGCCGATGTGCCGTCCGGCCTTCTTCACGTATTTATTGTCGGACTGGGGAGCCTTCTCGAACTCGGGAATCTTCTTTTCGAACTCGCAAACCTTCTTGAAGTAATCGGGAAAAATGCAATATGAATCAAGGTAAAAAAAATCATACATAAGTAAAAAAGTAGAAATTCTAGGTAAAACAAGATATTAGGTTTATAAGTTCCCAAAATTCACACTCAATTGTCCAATAGGAGACATAGCGTAGTGGATAAAGGCGTTAGTTTAAGACAGTTCTAAGTGACAGTTATCTGCAGGTTCCATCCTGGTCAATAAATTGACTAGTGGATTGAATAAACGGTTGGGTTCAAAGTTCCGTGATGACTCCCGATTACAACAAGAAGGTTCCCAATTTCGAGAAGGCTCCCGAGTCCGACAAAAAATACCTGAAGAAGGCCGGAGGGCACATCGACCGAAACGTTGTACAGATAACAATAAAGATTATTACAATAGTCCGAATAATCCTAATAATACTAAATCTAATTTATTAAAGATGTCACTATGAAAATCTGAGTTGTATTTGTCTCAAAACAGTCATTTAAAATCCCTGCAAGGTGTCTTATATATCACTAAGAAATAAAGTTTTACATAATATATAGTGTTTAATTTTCATACTGTTTTTTTTTCATACTGGGTTTAATAAATAATTACTTGGTGTTATTGATCTCTAATATTTTTGTTTTATTCTCAAACGTATTAAAAGCGATCCCAAGTAAAAAGAATTATTCAAATCAATTAGAATATTTTTTTAAAGTGTAATCTTTTTTGTAGTCTTATTTAGAGTGTTAGTTCTGAGAGTATCATCTGGTCCCCAACACTCAGAAGAGTGTTGAGGACCATATGATACTTGCTCTTATTCAGACTCCCGTGAAAGGCCCTCAGTTTATGACGGTAGGGAAAAGTCGCTCGGGGAGAAATAATAATGGTCTTTCTAATTCGATATAATATTCAATTATATCAAAACTTAAATACTTGTGTCCAGAGGGCGCATTTTCTTTGCTTGTTCATATAATGCACTTCGTTTAACCGTGATCGAATGGATCTCCTACAACCAGAGCTAAATATAACGTATCATACATCAAAATGAAGCTGGTCCTCTGTGGATCACATTCCTACTTCTCTACATGCTCTCATTCGAAGGTGGAAGATTGCTATTCAGAAAACGGTGATTATGTGAAGAAGTATGGATGTGATCTACAAAGGACCAGCTTCATTTTGATGTATGATACATGCTCCTGTTTGGTAGTTATACCTATCCTAAACAAAAATAGTATTACTTTTTGACACAACCTTGTTTTATGATTTAGGGGTCATGAAAAACCGACAATTGTCTTTATTCCGTTCTTCCGAATGAAGGTAATTCTCAATATCCTTAAGGTCGCTACTGTCACTACTATTACTACAATCTATGACGTTTCTTTGAATACAGCCTAAGAATGCAAATTGTCGTCTCATTAGTGACTTAGATCCTTGCTGGATGCCCCACACTTTGCAATTTTGTGTCACATCCGAATGAGTTTGGTAAATACATATATATATTTACCAACCCCTCCGCACTAGCAGGATGTGACACAAGGTCAATTTCTTAAGCGGAGTTTAAAGGTTTGAATTCAGAGATTTCCTTCTTCTAGACTGGTTACCTAGCCAGGGTTAAAGAGCCCAGTCTGCCCTGCTATTTACCCATAACTGGAGGGAGAATTGGATTCATACCTTTCCCAAGGGTATTAGCGCTATGTGAAATGTCAACAGCTTCGTCCAGGAATTGAACTCGGGTCGACGAGTCTATTTCCTATGACTTTAACCATTAGACCACGTCTGGGTAAATACATATATTCGTTCAATATTCCTCCAAGGAAATCTCAGAAGACGTAGTCCGTTAATTTCTTTGCGATCCAAAACGGAGCGCCACCTCGTACCACGTTTTATAATATTTTGATATATAAGGTCTATGAAGTCCACCACTTAAACTTATAAACTTTGCGTGGGTGCGTGGATTAAAGCCAGCCAATCAACAGCACGAAGACGTGGTTAGTTAACTATTTAATCGTCGATCTTGGAAGCCGTTCATTTGTACGTATTCGACATTGACGAACGGAACTGCAACCAATGACTTTACTCAACCAAAGGATTTTAACCAACACTAAGGGACACCAAGACAGAATCAAAGGATTCTACCCAACACTAAGGGACACAGAGGAACAACCAAAGGATTATTCACTAAATATCAGCCTCTGCTTAATACAAGAGATCTTCACTAAGCCTAAAAATAGCCACAAAAGTCGTAACACTACAAAAACCAAGGGTTGAACTCAAGGCTTTCAGAGAAGCAAATGAACATTACAGGCACTTTATTCACTCGGCCATGACCAGCGAATCAAAACATCTCAAATTTAATATCATTGACCGAAAGCCATTAGAGTAGAAACATAAAAAAAAATTGTTATATCATTCAGCTATTCTTTTAACAATTTTCGGCACATGACACGAGTTAAGCATCAGAATCCTTCCGTGCGTAAGTCAGTGATTTCATTTTCCTCTTTCTATTCCCTTTGTCAAATTGAAATAAAATGAAAATGAAATAAAACACGAACTTCTAGCAATGACATGTCAACTGAAAGGGCTTTTTTTTTGTTCATCGAATGTCAAATCTGATGGCGTGTCCGAATGATATTGTGTAAAGTAACTGAAGATGGCTAACAAGTTCGTTACTAAATCACGCGAAAGAGTTCGAATTGAAATTGATAGTTGTCTCCCTTTGTCTGAAGAAGGCAGCCATGCAAACATATCGTCCAATGAGATCGTCTCTTTATGAGGCGACGATCAATCAAATCCGGGTTCATTCGGCACCGCTGACAGTTGTCATTTAAGATTTCATCCGTCACGTGACTTTATGAATCATCTTTGTTCGACTTGATGTCAATTCTGTCTTGGCCATTAAAACAAGTTTCCTACTGAAAATCCAGCGCTGAGATTTGAAAAAGTTAAAAGGAGGAGCAGTGATGCTGATAGCTTGTTAATTTCGTGTGTCCTGGGACGCATATATTTGCTTTGAATGAGTCTCCGGGAGCATTTATGGGTCCCAACTAAAGTTTCTTAAAAATTGTATGGTTTCTATTCATGATTTGGGGAAACAACTAAAGTCGTGTGTAATTCATTTCTAAGGAACAATTGAAATGTATTTACAGTTAGCTTGAAATAGTGATGGAATTTTTTTAAAAAGACACTGGGATGCATGGATACGATTTTACTGAGTCCTTTTATATTTTTTTGCGTCAGAGACGCAGGACGCGTACCTATCAGCATCTCTGGGTGAGGGACGCAACGTCTATGGGTTAAATAGAAAAATATGTTGGAAAAAGGTGTCTAAAAAGTGTCTAAAAGACCATTCAGTTCTCATCAAGAATAAATCAAAGAAAACATCTTAGACATAAAATAACCCAACAAAGGTTGACATGCCGTAAAATCCAACCAACTAACCATCGACTTCATGCAGTTCTTTCTTTACCATTAAAAAGTGTTCAACTGGAAATCCCTGTTGAGTTATTTTTATTTTTTTTTTTTTTTTTTTTACGTTAACCAGTGTGGATCGCCCCGCCATAATAGTTAGCTCAGGTTTGCGAGTTAAGCAAATAAAAAAAATTAAAAGATTATAAAAAAATGACCTTGTGTCACATCCTGCTCGTGGAAATGATAGTTGCTAAATTATTTCTAATCATTTTGCATTGCTTTAGGGCTAAGTAGGTGTTTTTAAAAACTTTATTTCATGCCTGCATTTTCACTGGCACCACTGTGGCTTTAGAATACACCGACTGCACCTCTGCATAGACGTAAGCCACCCCCAAATGGGGTCCCTTGTGGCGACCCGTGATGCTTAAGGATGGAATCCCGGTGGATGAGCTGTCCATGACATGCAAAATTCCACTTAGACCCTTTCTTAGGACAGACAGGCGGTCGGAAAGATCCCCTCCAATCAATCGGCTGGTCACGTGAAGCCGTAACACTTATATGATTGTCCCAACCTTATTGCCCTTATGACAAGCCCCCAATCTGTTTTATTAAATGGGTACTAGAAGGCGGTGTCTGGGGGTCTCCATGTTCTGGGGAAGACGTTAAACTGTATCTGATGATGAGGATCCAGTTCTGGAGGTCTGGGGAATGTGGAGCATCCCTTCATCACCAATGCTCCTAGGTACACTCTGACCCGGTGTGGTAGTACCTGTTAGAGTCCTATCTATGGGTTAAATAGTAAAAAGAGTTTATAAAAAAAATTGAGTATCAATTAAGAATGAATCTATTTCAAAACTTAGTCGGCATTAAATGACCCAGTGAGGTTGATATGCCGTAAAATAAACCAAACCAAGCCAAACCACTGGCACAACTAGAACTGTGTTATAAACTTAGATCAAATATTGGATGTAATGTGCAATTTGAAAACATCTAGGAAGGAATAAAAAGTATATATATATAAATATATGAGAACAGGTATACAGTGGTATCTTGACTCACGGGTTTAATTTGCTCCGTTCGTAACTCAATTCCCTTGTATATCAAAACAATTTCCCCTTTGAAATAAACTGAAATGCCATTAATCTGTTTCATGACACAATAGAATGTAATGACTTATGCGCTGCAGTAAATTTTAATGTTCATTTCTATAATAAATAATTTTTTTCTTTGGAACATTGGAAAATGTGGAAACAAATGTTTTTAGGAACTTATTAACATATGCATATTTGAAGTTCGTTCGTATCTCAAATTTTAGCTCTCCACACAAAGGAAAAAATTAACTCAGAAAACACAAATTATATCACTGTGGCAACCAGCAGACATTGATAAAAATATATTTAGCCAAATAAAAAGATAGATGATGATGATGATGATGATGATGATGATGATGAGGAGGAGGAGGAGGAGGAGGAGGGTAAAAAGAGAAAAAAAGAAGAGGAGGAGAAGTTAAACGAGGAGGAGGGATAAAAAAGAAGAAGCGAACAAAATAGAAAAGGACGAAAAAGTAGAATTCAAAGAGGATGGATAAGTTAAAAGAAGAAGAAGAAGAAGAAGAAGAAGAAGAAGAAGAAGAAGAAGAAGAAGAAGAGATGTTAGAAAAAAAGAAGCGATGTGAGAAAAACAAAATAAAAAATGAGGAGGAGGAGAAGGAGAAAAAAGAAAGTCAAGAAGAAGAAGAAGAAGAAGAAGAAGAAGAAGAATGAGGAGAAGGTGGAGGAAGAGGAGGAGGAAGAGAGGAAGGGATAGAAGACCAATAGAAGAAGAAGATTATCACACAGGGAGAAAATGGAGAAGAAGTATTGTTGAAGAAGGGAATAATAATAATAATAATAATAATAATAATAATAATAATAATAATAATAATAATAATAATAACTGAGTGAAAGGGATAGAAAGCGAAAAGATAGACAAATACTTAGACCTTACCAGAGAACTAAGAAAACTGTGGAACATGAAAGTGATGGTTGAGCCAATTATATTTGATGCCCTCGGAACGATCCACAAGGATCTGGAAAAAAGTCTGGATGAACTAAAAATCGGAGGACGAATCGGCTAGAATACTCAGAAGAGTCCTGAAGACCTGATGGGACTTACTGTCACTCAGCCTCTAGTGAACCAACGGCTAAGGCGGGTGTGAAAAACTCGATTGGAGTGAAATAATAATAATAATAATAATAATAATAATAATAATAATAATAATAATAATAGAAAGAAGAAGAAGAAGAAGAAGAAGAAGAAGAAGAAGAAGAAGAAGAAGAAGAAGAAGAAGAAGAAGAAGTGTATAATGAATGAATATCCATTATGTTATTGGGAAGTACATGTTCATTAAAATATTTCCTTAATTGCAATTTCCTCACACAAAAAAAAAAACAAACTGAAACAACTTGTGACTACAATTTTTTCTCTACTGTCTGAATTAATTACTATTCATCTTGATCATCTAGAAAAGTCAAATTCTTTGATTATAATAAAATCTCAGTTTCAAATTTTAATCATTGCTTTATATTTCAAATTCCCAAAATACTTAATCTATAGCCTCGATGCATGGGTGGCGAATATTTCTGTCCTCATTTCAATTGAAAGTTATATTTGCAGGTTATCTAATTAAAATTTTCAATTGGATTTCGACCGTAAATTATCCACTTTTGTCGAAAAAAGGTTTTATTTCGCAATTTTCCCTTATGATCGACATAAGAAATAAAATCAAATGAAATAATAAAAAAATATCAGAATCGTTTTTGATCCAATATATTTGGTCTCAAGAGAAATACTCGGCTCAATGTAAAGAACATTTAAGCTAAGAATAGAAATTATACATTAATAGAATAATCGAATCTTATTATAATGGAGATTGTGTGCTTGCCTCTCTGTAACCGAAACTATATTAGTACCAAGTCCCATTCCCTTAGTAATTTATGTCACATTCTCCATGATTTTATTTTGATCTAAACCTCATTTACTAATAAAATTATTTTACATTATTAATACTGTTCACCTTATCTACATACTAATGACATGCAATTGTGTTTATATATATATATATATATATATATATATATACAACAAAATAGCGGTTTACAGTGTTAACGGGAAGGCTAATTTGCATATTGATTTTTTTAATTTGATTTTAATAAAAATTTCAGAGATAAATCTTGAAAAAAAATCCATTAACAAGAAGCAATAAGTGTAATATTAAGATTAAATTTTATTCTTTACTTCCTAATTTAACGAAGTGTTTTAATTTAAATTAATGATGTAGTTTAATTTAAATTAACTAAGTAGTTAAATTAGGACAATTTAGCAAGGAAACACCAAAGTGATGAAAAATGATTGAAGAGTCGAAAAATAGAACAACTTTGTTACTAAACAAAGTTGTTCTATTTTTCGATTATACCCCGACTCAGTTTCATACCATTTTATCTGTATTCTTATTTAATGTCATTAGTCTTTCTAATTTAATATAATATTTTATTACCTTAGAATTTAAATACTTGCACCCAGAAGGTGCATATTTTTGTTAATTAAAAGAATAATCGAATTGCTCTGAGCATCTTGTAAATCTTGTAAGTATATTTACTAAACATAGGCTTAAACGGACTAGCCTACATGTTACATAATCTATTCATAGATTATTGTCAACCCGCTGTATTTCTGAAGGGATGGCCCCTTTTTATATCACGGGCGGGACTTTCCATGGAATATTACTGAAAGCCCACGAAATACGTGAAGTCATGTGGGACCTGGTTGACTCTCAGTTTTCAGCTTGGACGTCAGGCAGATAAGATGTTACTGCTTTAGCTGAGACTCACTGCACACGCGCGCTGTGATTAGTTAGAGAAATATGTTTAGTTGAGTAATGAAGGTTTACATAAGTAATATGGTTTTGTGGTTGATGAATGTCTTGGCAACAAGACTGACCTAGAAGACCAGACACGAAGTCCCCAAGACGCTGGAAGAAGAACGTAAGATACGAAAAGTAAACAGAAGAATAATAGAAGTAAAAAGAAGAGTATACAACATACACAGGTTTAAGTGAAGCCACAAACAACCTGTAACATATCTATACATATAAGAACAGTTGTGTGTATGTATGTATGTCCGGGGGAAACTATGAAAATAAAACAATTAACGACAAATTAAATATATATATATACACATTTATTATCGCCAGAGCTTTTTTTTTTAGCCAAAGTATTTTTTATATTGTAACTATCTTATTCTGTCTTCCTGGCCAGCTTGTCTACTCTACTATGAGGCCTTTCTATGCTGGTTAGATCGTTTATTGTCTATCTAGGTATCTGTTCTTCCGGTCTGCTTTCTCGGGTATTCTTGAATGTTCTTCATCTCTGTGTCCGTTTTGTTCTTAATAATAAACACAAAGATTTAGAAATTTTCAGACGTCTTTATTTAGCCCAAGTTAACCATCACGCGAGAGAGAAATAGTCATCTTGGAAACACGCCTGTCTCCTCCAAAAAACTTAGCTTAACTCCACAAATTCAAAATCCATCCGCCATTCACATGGACTAAACTTCGCAACCAGAGAAGAGCCACATGGCTATCGAAAGGCCAAGCCCTATAAATTCACTTTTACATTTTTTGCATGATTCAAAATAACAGTTATTTCTAATTTCTACACTACTGTACATAATCTATAGGCAACTAACACTAGTTTAGCAGACGTTGTTTGCGGGTTTGATTCTGATGTGTAGTAGCTGGAACACCCCCAATATAGACTAGTCTAAAGACTATTTAAACAGCAAGCTCTCTAAACTGGGAGAACAACTTAGGATTAAGTGTTATGTATCTTAGTCGGCGTACTCAACCGTGTTCCGTATTTTTTCTCGTAAATAAATACCTCTTGTTTTCAATGTGTGCCGAACTTTCATTATTCCACGACACAAAAGCCCTCTGATCAATCGGCTGGTCACTTCAACCCCTAGCACCTATATGATTTTCCCAACCCTATTGCCCTTATGGCAAGCCCCAACCCCTTTTTATCATATGGGTGCTAGAAGGCGGTGGCTGCAGGTCTACATGTCCTGGGAATGACGTTAAACTCTATCTGATGGTGAGGTTCCAGTTTTGGAGGTTTGGGGAATGTGGAGCACCCCTTAATCACCATTGCTCCATGGTCCACTCTGACCCGGAGTGGTAGTACCTGTTAGGGTCCCATCTATGGGTTAAATAGAAAAATGTTTTTTATAAAAAAATGGTGTTATCCATTAAGAATTGATTTATTTCAAAACTTTATCGGCATAAATGACCCACTGAGGTTGATATGCCGTAAAACAAAACAAACCAAACCAAACGACACAAAAGATTCTCACTGGGTGCCCCATACTTTTGGAATTTATCCACAACTAAGTTAAGCTTAGTTAAAAACTATTCGGTTTGTTTTCTCCTACGAGACCAAACGGAATGTTGTAATAAACGATTCACTCTTCTCTATCACCTTTTTTTTCTTTTAAACTCTTATTAAAACACAAAGAAATATCCGCTTAAAGTATATATTTATCCCAACTATTTCTCAAATGACGCCTTCTTTCATTAAGTGAATTTCCACTATTATTCTTGATGGTTAAGTTGACGTTTAAACGTTACAGTTTATAATAAATCTTCATCATGGCAATAAACTAGGAACGAAAAGAATGGTCTTGGACTTCAACATCGGGAATAAATTCAACCTTTTTGGAATAATTTGTTTTTCTTTTTTCTACTATCTATCTATCTATCTATCTATCTATCTATCTATCCAATCTCTTAATATCTATCTATCTATCTATCTATCTATCAGTCTGTTAATATCTATCTATCCAATCTGTTAATCTCTATCTATCTATCTATCTATCTATCTATCTCTATCTATCTATCTATCCAATCTGTTAATATCTATCTATCTATCTATATCCAATCTGTTAATATCTATCTATCTATCTATCTATCAATATATCTATCTATCTATCTATCTATCTCTGTTAATATCTATCTATCCCAATCTGTTAATATCTATCTATATCTATCTATCTATCCAATCTCTTAATATCTATCTATCTATCTATCTATCTATCTATATCTATCTATCCAAAATATCTATATATCTATCTATCTATCTATCTATTCTGTTAATATCTATCTATCCCAATCTAATCTATCTATCTATCTATCTATCTATCTAATATCTATCTATCTATCTATCTATCTATCTATCAATCTCTAAATATCTATCTATCTATCCAATCTCTTAATATCTATCTATCTATCTATCTATCTATCTATCCCAGTCTGTTAATATCTATCTATCCCAATCTGTTAATATCTATCTATCTATCCAATCTCTTAATCTATCTATCTATCTATCTATCTATCTATCTATAATCTGTTAATATCTATCTATCTATCTATCTATCTATCTATGTCTGTTAATATCTATCTATCTATCCCAATCTCTTAATCTATCTATCTATCTATCTATCTATCTATCCAGTCTGTTAATCTATCTATCCCAATCTGTTAATATCTATCTATCTATCTATATCTATCTATCTATCTATCTATCTATCTATCTGTTAATATCTATCTATCTGTTAATATCTATCTATCTATCTATCAATCTCTAATATCTATCTATCTATCTATCTATCTATCTAATATCTATCTATCTATCCCAATCTCTTATATCTATCTATCTATCTATCTATCTATCTCTGTTAATATCTATCTATCCCAATCTGTTAATATCTATCTATCTATCCAATCTCTTAATATCTATCTATCTATTATCTATCTATCCGTCTAATCTGTTAATATCTATCTATCTATCCCAATCTCTTAATATCTATCTATCTATCTATCTATCTATCTATCCAATCTGTTAATATCTATCTATCCCAATCTCTTAATATCTATCTATCTATCTATCTATCTCTAATCTCTATCTATTCTATATCTATCTATCTAATATCTATCTATCTATCTATCTATCTAATCTCTAATATCTATCTATCTATCTATCTATCTATCCCAATCTCTTAATATCTATCTATCTATCCCAATCTCTTAATATCTATCTATCTATCTATCTATCTCTGTTAATATCTATCTATCCTATCTATCTATCAATTCTTAATATCTATCTATCTATCTATCTATCTATCTATCCAATCTGTTAATATCTATCTATCTATCTATCTATCTATCTATCTATCTAATCTCTAATATCTATCTATCTATCTATCTATCTATCCCAATCTGTTAATATCTATCTATCTATCCCAATCTCTTAATATCTATCTATCTATCTATATATCTATCTATCTATCTATCCCAGTCTGTTAATATCTATCTATCCCAATCTGTTAATATCTATCTATCTATCTATCTATCTATCTATCTAATTCAGTCATCTATCTATCTATCTATCTATCTATCTATCTATCTATGAAAGGGTTGCTAAACCTACATATCTCATAATATATAACAAACATCTTGGGGTTTTCATCATTTCCACATCTCATTATTTCACCGGTTTTCCTCGCCTTCTGGCTTTGTAGTGCACCAGGTAGCAGAGCATCCTTGACTTTCTCGAATGTCTCTCCAAGACACTGACAGAATTAAATCAGTGACTACACCCAAACAATTGTTGTAAAAAGATGAAAATTCTCAAACACATTCAAATATGTGTCGAACATCTATTTTCAACTGCCTTTTATTTCTACTTGTCGACTCTTTGAGTAGTCGAAAAAAACAGCAAATTTTTCTCGTTTGCTAATTCATTGGAAGTTGCTTCTATGGGGTCTTCTGTCCAAGAACTCGTAGAGAAACTATCAGTAACCAAGTTTCCATTGGCGCTATGCCCATGCTACATTAACTTAGATATAAATGGACTCTTAATGATATTGAGCACTATTTCTCAGAATTTATGAGTTGAGGCTTGATAATTAGTATTATTTGTATTATTCGGACTATGGTCCTCATCTTCATTGTTATCTGTACAACGTTTCAGCCGATGTGTCCTTCGGCCTTCTTCTTTCCGATTACGACAAGGTTCCCAATTACGACAAGAAGGTTCCCGATTACGACAAGAAGGTTACCGTGTTCGAAAAGAAGGTTCTAGAGTCCGAGAAGGTTTCAGAGTCCCACAACAAATACCCGAAGAAGGCCGGAGTTTGTTAGTTGGTTTGGAAGGTTATCACAATGGAATTGTAAAGAAAATGATGCTGGTTATTTACCTTTGATTTATTCTTAATATTTCGAAATAAAGGTCTCTTCATGAGAAGATTTCTGAAGATCCGGAGCTGTTAGCTTGTTGCTACGTTCTGTCTATCCTGTTATAAGCTCTCTCTCTCTCTCTCTCTCTCTCTCTCTCTCTCTCTCTCTCTCTCTCTCTCTCTCTCTCTCTCTCTCTCTCTCTCTCTATATATATATATATATATATATATATATATATATAAGTTAAAAGAAAGGAAATGTATCCGACGGTATGAGTATATATAAAAAGATATGAAAACACCACAAAATGCTGTTAAAGTGAAAACATTTTATAACTTAGCTGCTTTGAACAATATTTCGATTTTATGAAAATCATCATCAGAGCTTGTTTATATTGTTTACTGTTACAATAAGATATACATAATCTGATGAGAAAAATGCGACGGAAGTGCTCACATTCGAAATTATTGTATAACTTTTTTCTTTTTTGCAACGTCAAGGTTTTTGTTTTGAACTCATATGACTTTTGTCTCGCTCTTAACAACACGGAATATAAACAAGTTCTGATGACGATTTTCATAAAATCGAAATATTGTTCAATATCAGCTAAGTTATAAAATGTTTTCACTTTAACAGCATTTTGTGGTGTTTTCATATCTTTTTATATATACTCATATATATATATATATATATATATATATATATATATATATATATATATATATATATATGAAGGTAAAAATGGATATTGAATCCAACAATATGTAAGAAAGTTTTATAGAAAAACAGCAAGATGTTAAACAAATTTGGAATTACTTAAATCATATCACCGGAGGCTCATATTTTCGGATGTAATAAGGATCCCGACTCTGCGAGTTTAACATCATTGCAGATTCATGTTGCTGGACTTGTTACATTTTTAAACTTTCATTTGTAACCGGAACATTTACCTGAACCTTTTTTGATATTCATATACATTTTTAATATAAACTCTTTTGAGCTTTTTATGATAAAAATGCTTAAACATTTTAAAAATAAAATTTATTTTTAACAACAAATATGTATTTTTGAAATTTTTTTAAAAATTCCGGTACTGATCGAGAGCGTTCTGTGCCTTGTAATTACTGATATATTCATTTCGTTGCTTTAAAAAAAAAAAAAGACATATTCATAATGTCGAAATAGATATCTGTCAGCAAAAATGTTTAACATCTTGTTGTTTTTCTATAAGACTTTCTTACACACACACACACACATATATATATATATATATATATATATATATATAGAGAGAGAGAGAGAGAGAGAGAGAAAGAGAGAAAGAGAGAGAGAGTGAGAGAGAGAGAGAGAGAGAAAGAGAGATATGTATATATACATGCATTGAATAGCAAAAGATTATAGATCAGGATAAAACTATCAAAGTTAAGATAAAAGATAAAAGAAATGATATTTTCTTTGCTTCCGTCAGAATTTAGAAATATTATTCAAATATATTCAAACGGAGAATGTTGCTGCTGGACAAAGTCCTCATTCAAATTCTAAGTCTTAGAAGTATTGTCTCTTTCGATTCATCGATAATCTTATTCGAATACTTTCAATTGTAATTCAGCTTGAATGATTTTCAAAGTTTAAGATTTTATTTCTATAGAATAAAAGATAATGTCTAGATAAGGATTTAAGAATATATCCTTTTTCTAATTCTTTTAATTCTTACTTCAATTCTACCCACTAACATACATATATATAAATCCATGAACAACGCACATAATCACACAGATACTCCCATATATATATATATATATATATATATATATATATATATATATATATATGAGAGTACGTAAATAAACACTGTGTTTATTTGATATGGCTTTTAGACGAAATTTTTGGAGGATTTGTGCTTAATTGAAGTCATACCTAATTTTGAAGATTAATTAGTTAATAAATAATGAATTTAGGCGGGCATATATGTTCAAATGTAAGGCTATTATAATAAATCGAGAAAATTGAATCTCTGAATGTACATTTTGCCCTATTAGGTCTTATCAGCAAGGTTATAGACATGGGAGACTGCTCCGTGTGTGACTCGAAACCTCGACTGCCAAGCTGACAGGCGGAGATTCTAACCACTACACCAGCTGGCCAATCCAGATTCTTCGTTTGTTTTGAACTTATTTATATTCCACTTTTTATTGGCTTGCTACACGACAGTATGAGAGTACGTAAATAAACACTGTGTTTATTTCATATGGCTTTTAGCCATATATATATATATATATATATATATATATATATATATATCATATGATATAATGAGATTATGTGTCTGTCTGTCTGTAACAGAAACTACATCACCACCAACGTCAACATTTTCCTATGTATTTATTTTATATTTCTAACGGCTATTAAATAATCATCTTATTCATTAATGATTGACATCTATATTAAAGTCTAAGCGAGATAGATTTACTTCAAAACAGCCCATGTTATTAGGGTGTTTAAAATACTGCAATGTGTGTTATATATCTTTAAGAAATAAAGGTTTACATAGTGTATGGTGTGTATATATATATATATATATATATATATATATATATATATATATATATATATAAAATGGACTCGTCGATTCGAGTTCAATTCCTAGACGAAGCTGTTGGCATTTCACATAGCGCTAATACCCTTGGGAAAGGCATGAATCCATATATTCTCCCTCAAGCTATGGGTTAAATAGTTGGGCAGACTGGGCCCTTCAAACTTGGGTAGGTAACCAGTCTAGGAGAGGGATAACTCTGAATTCCTGAGGTCGGTCGTTGATTGGGTTTGTGGCAACACTTGATGCACCAATTCTTTCCTATCAACTGTGCCAAAAGGTGTGGAAGGTCCAACACAAGCCTTCACCACTATAAATAAATCCATGTGTGGATGTTCATTGTGTGTATGAACCCTCATACGTCGAAAATCGACGGGAGAGTCCATTATATATATATACATATATATATATATATATATATATATATATATATATTAATGTGTATGGTTGGCACTAGTATACTAGAAAAAGTAATAGTAATCCAACGTACAGTGTTATTGGAAGAGTGCTCAATATCTGTGATAGAGCGTTGATAGTTCAATGAGAAATCAAAACAAATAAAAGTTTTTGCTTTTATTTATTTATTACGGAACGGTATTACAACCAGCGGTTGTAATACCGTTCCGTAATAAATAAAGACGTGACCATGGGTAGTTTTGACGGAGCAGAAGTGTGTGAGTTGGTTGGCATTCTAATACTCTTCCAGCTATCCCACATAATCGACAAGAGAGACATGGGCCTGTACAGGGACGACGGCTTAATTATGATAAAAAAATCCCAATGGCCCCGCACTAGATAAATATAGAAAAAACATAACCAGCATATTAAAATCACTAGGATTTAAAATCAAAATAGACATAAACCTAAAAATAGTAAATTTTTTAGACGTAACCCTAAATCTAGAAAAAGGAATATTCGAACCTTACAAGAAAGAAAACGACACACCTCTCTACATACACACATCTTCAAACCACCCACCATCCATAATCAAACAAATACCGAAATCAATTAGCCGCAGGCTATCTGACAACTCCTCTAACATCAGCATCTTCAACAAAAATAAAAAATATATACGACTATGCATTAAAAACCAGTGGTTATAAACAAAAATTAGAATACACACCACCAAAAAACAAAAGAAGACACAGACAAAGAAATATCATCTGGTTCAACCCATCATACAATAAATGTGTAACATCCAACATTGGTAAAGATTTTCTAAAACTCATCAACAAACACTTTCCAATACACAGCCCACTAGCCAAAATTTTAACAAAAACACCTTAAAAATCAGCTACAGTTGCACAAGGAATATAGCCCAAATCATGAAAAGCCATAATAAAAAGTTTGAAAACCAACAAAACACCACGCGAAGTAACAACCAATGCAACTGTAGGGACAAGAGTTCGTACCCTCTACAAGGAAACTGTCTCCAGAAAAATGTGGTGTACAGAGCTACTGTGAAAACAGACACCTCCATCAAACAATACATAGGAGCAACGGAAGGAACCCTGAAACAAAGAATTTACAACCATAGACTTTCATTTTCGAACAGAAAATATTCTACATACACAACACTATCCACACATATATGGAACTTGAAAGATATGGACATTTCGCCAGATGTGAGCTGGGAGATTCTGAAAGTTGCACCCGCTTACAGCAAAACATCTAAGAGATGCCTTCTTTGTCTCCAAGAAAAACTTTATATTATTACTCATCCATCACAACAGACCCTACTAAACAAAAAATCGGAAATCCTATCAAAATGCCGACATGAAAATAAACACCTGCTATCACACTTCGATCCATATACATAACCCACACACACCTCTTCTACCCAATTATTATATATATATAATAGTAATATAATTAGTAAACACTACAACAGATCCGACTGTAAGTATATTTCCCTCTACCTATATACATTGTATAATAATATCATACAAATGTAACGTCCACATTGCATCATCAACCCAATAAATAACACGGTCATTATTATTAACAGCATATTTAAAAAATACATTTAAAAATACATTATATTAATTTGCACATAACATACGTAACCAAGAATACCAAACACAAATACGCACATTTATACGCACACAAGCGCGTGGAGACAATTATATCATCACAGCCTTCATACATTCCCACGCGCACACGCATGACATCACATACATACGCACAAACAAAAATACGCACACACGCGCGTGGACACAATCATATCATCACAGCCTTCACGCATTCCCATGCGCACGCGCATGACATCATACACATACGCACAAACAAAAATACCACACGTACAAGCAAAAAAACATTCCGCATCACGTAAACTCGCAAACACGCAAACACGAGAATACAGTTAAAAAAAACACACACACCCATTTGACCATTTACACCATTTCTGTCATTTTCAAAGGAACCGTTTCGTTTTACCAGATGAATGCTTTCAGCAAGAAACCGCTGGTTGTAATACCGTTCCGTAATAAATAAATAAAAGCAAGAACTTTTATTTATTTTGATTTCTCATTGAACTATATATATATATATATATATATATATATATATATATATATATATATATATATCAACTACTATTATCATTATTATAATTAATATTATTATTATTATCATTTTAACCTTTATTCGTTTTAGCATTTGTTGTTTAAATATATATTTCATTATTTATATCCGTATTATATATTTCCTATAATATATATATATATATATATATATATATATATATATATATATATATAGTATATTAAGAAAGATTGAAAAAACACAGGGTTAAATGAGTTAAGTGGTGAATTTATTGGCGGACGCTGCAGTGTTTTGATCTATTAATTAGATCATCTTCAGGGCATTTGTTGGTATATGGAAGGTGATAAGAATTTTTTTTATAACAGAATAACGAGAAAAACACTGCAGCGTCGGCCAATAAACTCACCACTTAACTCATTTAAACCTGTGTTTACTACATACCGTCGGATTCACTTCCCTTTCTTCACACACACACACACACACACATATATATATATATATATATATATATATATATATATATATATATATATATCGTGTTTTAGCAGAAACCTTTTCTAATCTTTTTTCTTTCATTAACCTGTGACTGGATTAGATATTAGATATTTTGCCACTTCAATTTGTCGCAGATTTCTTGCAGATTTTTTAAAATAATAAGTGGAATTGCTACTTATGGTAGATATTTGTTCTTATATTTCTCCCCCGAATTGTAAAGATCATGTCAATGCAGTTTTCAATAAATAAGTCAATTAGCCAACTGGATTTTTTTGGTTAATAGGGAAATATATGTTTCGGAACAAATTGCTTAATTAGATCAGAAACATCAATAACCTTTTTTTAAAAAAAAAAGATCTTTAGGTTTATTTGGATGATTTTAGAAAGATAGAAAAAAGAATTAAAGAGGGCATTTTTGGGAAATTAGCAAATGAATTATTTAACAGAATTGGATCTATATATATATATATATATATATATATATATATATATATATATATATATATATATATTATTAAATAACCTTCATACAATGACTGCTATTTACACAGTTGCATTGCAACCAACAAAGCCTTCATCAGATGATGACTCTGGGTTCAGGCATGGTTTCGGGGCCAAATCATCATTACCACTAAACCAGAGCGCCCCAGCAGTATCTGACGATACCACCAGACTTTGTCGGTTTGATGTCACAACATAGGACTGCCATATCCACGCTGATGCGGTCAGAGCCTTCTCCTGGATCTTTTTTAAGTATTTCCTCTTGTCTGGTGGAGAAAGTCCAAGTTTAGACAAAAATGCCGAGGTTGAGTTGGTAATAAATCCCCGGTATCCGACTTCAATGGGAAATACATCCGTTATCCATCCGTTTCTGACGCATTGTTCACGTAGGTCTTCATATTTTTCCAACTTCCGCTGATGGCCGAATCAAGATTTTCTTCAAATGGAACTGTCAATTCAACGATAACAAACTTTATTCTTGATTCTGTATATTATCTGTTCAAAGATTCTTTATTTGTTAAAGTTTGATGTGAGAAGATAAAAAATAAGAGATTCCTAAGAAGGCACAACAAAATAAATAACATCAAAATCTATTAAAATGTAAGTTTTTCTTTTATTCTAATAATTAATAAGGAGTACCTTTTGTTTTTAATATGCAAATGAGCCAAACCTCCGGTAGTAATATAGTATGTGTGAGATATATTGAGAAGCAAGTGAACGAAAAAAAAACAAGATCATCTTTTTTAGGATCCTTTCATAGCATGAACGTCTGATACTTTTGTACGGACGACTCACCACGATGACGAGATACAGCACTGTTCTCTGGGCGTGAAGCCGACAATTTCCATGAGTGGCTCTGACTCTTGGGTAATTGTCATTGAGGATCGTTCCTCTCTCTTGTTATTTAAAGAGAGGAGGAGATCAGTGTCTTCTGAGTGTTCCCCCTATCCCCCCCAAAAAAATCCTTCCTTCTGAATTCTCTAGAGTAGGTATACTTAATTTTTCGTCTGCTTTTCATTTTAAAAACGAATTAAAATTAATTAAATCGATTATTTAAGGTCAAATATTCCATAAGTTCTTAATTGGATTCATGTGAAAATGTTGTATATTGTACAAACGGAAATAGGAATTTCCGGTTAAATTAAACAAAGAAAAGACGAAAAAAATGACAAAGGACTTTTTCCAGGTAAAAGCGAACAAAGAAGTTAAAAAAACGGAAGAGAGGGTTTCTTTCAAGGAAGTAGGGAGAAGATAAAGAAATATATAACAAATTTCCGTTATCAGATCAAAAGATAAATATGCGGAGGCGTATCTATCAATATAAAGGCGAGAAGATTCGAGCCGACACACAGAGACGCCAGCCAGCAGCCAAAAAGGACACTTCACGTCTCCCGTCAGCAAACAACCCTCGGGCACTCATTGTAAGCTCTGCACCTTCACCACCCACACACCGAAGAAAATAAAGAAGGGTCCTCTCTTTGTACATACGTATCTGTTGTTTATTGAAGTCCAATAGTCAGTAGTAGATGACTACTACATACTTGCTACGTATCCAGATACACGAAGTAGGACCGTGGACTTAAAGCCGCTAAATAACATATTAGAATTTAGTGCCGGTAAAGAAGGCGCTACGCAACAAAAACACTATGAAATCAAAAGGTACAAACATTAATCTTTTTCATCTTAGAAATATTCTTACACTAGTTTAGAAGCATTTTTAGATCATTATTATGTGTACATATCTTTCGTCGTATTTCACGTATGGTGTAGTATATATGAATATATCTGCATAGCCGTGGTTTTTACACATATATACTTATCTGCTTAGTTTAGAATGTATGCCAGAAAAGTTCCAGGCTGATTGCATTCTTCGATATGAGGGGATGCTCCTCATATCGAAGAATGCGATCAAACTGGAACTTTTCTGATATACCTCGTAAACTAAGCAGATAAGTAACTGTGAGTTTTTGCCACAGGTCTAGACGATCAACTAGCATGTCTACAAAGAGATACTGTGGCAAATGCTTCGTTCAGTGTACGAGAAGAGACGAGAGATGTGGCAGGACAACTCCGGAGTGCTTCACTATGACAACGCACCTCCCCACACTGCCATGAGTATTTGAGAGTCTCTAGTCCGGAAGAACACCACTGTGCTGAAGCACCTCCCTACTTGCCCGGCCTGGCTGTATGTATTTTCTCCTTTTCCCCAAGCTCAAGGGGGTCATTAAGGGAACACCTTTTGAGGATGTGCATGACATCAAAAAGGCTGTGACGACAGAGCTACGGAGAATCCCGGAGGAATCCTTCAAGGAGTGCATGCAAGCGTGGCAGAGAAGAATGGGAAAGTGCATTAGACTCTGGGGTGATAGCTTTGAAGGGGATATCTTGTAGCTTGTAGTTTGGATTTGAAATAATTTTTGTGACACCAATCCTGGAACTTTTCTGACACACCTCGTAGATATTTAGCTTCGATTTCTTCTATCCTTCTCGGGATGAATCTATCTAACTCTGGGCCGATCTAGGCTGGTGGTTGTGTTATATACTCGTTCAACATCGGGTATATAAACAGTGAAAATAAAAGACAGATAGATTGTCAGTAGAGATGAGATGATTGTTCTTGCTTGTTAATATCTGCTTACTTCATCTAACTCGACCACCATCTTCTTCAGACTGACTTCTCTTCAGGGATTTCTGTTAAGGGTTGTTTCTTCTTCTTTTCCGTGTTGGGCAAGTCATTTCTTTTTAATAAGACTTGGTTGTTTCCTGATAATCTTTAATTCACAACCCAACCCATATTGATTCCACCGCGGGGGAGATGCCGACCCTCTGAGCGAGCAACAAGAGGCTAATCGCTCTGAAATATGCGTCGTATCTGAAACTAAAACTATCTTACGCCTAATTGCGTCTACCGGAAAGTTAGCGGAATTTCCCCTTGTTGCCAATCATCGACCACGGTAACTTTCCACTGAACCTGTCATTCTGAATCTAACGAACTTTATTCAAAATGTTCTAAATACAGGTATGCACATAATTTATAAGCTATTTATAAAATATGTAACAGTTGGATTTCTTAATAGATGTAATCTTAGCTGGATCTACTTTACTGGATACTGTGACGTCTTGTGTTATTTTTTTATTTGTTTTGTTTGTTTTTCTTTTTTTAGTTAACAACACAAGGCTTCGATTTGTTTAGAGTTCTTTATTATTTTCTAAGGTCCAGATCAAATTATACACACGTGTGAGAATGTGGCTTCAACAGACAGAGCGCCATAGTCATTTGCGACAAGTTATTCACAGAGAGAAGACGTTCTCTCAAGGTGTCGCTTCTTATCGCACGATTTTGGGCTGGGGTTGTTTAAATAAAGAACATAGAAAAACTTTGTTAATTAATTGAAACAAGAAATGCAAAGACTGCCCAGCCCGGAAAGAAGAAATCAACCCGAAGAAAACAGCCCAGAGGATGACTACCAAGAAAAGGAGACAAGAGAACAAGTAAGAACCAATCTATATCTTTATATCTCTCTCTATATATCTCTCTCTCTCTATATATATCTCTCTATATCTATATCTCTCTATATATATATATATATATATCTCTCTCTATATATCTATATATATCTCTATATATATCTCTCTCTATATATCTCTATCTATATATCTCTCTCTTTATATATATCTATATCTCTCTATATCTCTCTCTCTATCTCTCTCTATATATCTCTATATATATCTCTATATCTCTCTATATATATCTATATATATCTATATATCTATCTATATATCTCTGTCTATATATATCTCTATATCTATATCTATATATCTATATATCTCTATCTATTTCTATCTCTCTCTCTCTCTCTCTATATATATATATATATATATATATATATATATATATATATATATATATATCTTTCTCTCTCGCCGTTTATATACCAACAAATTGTAACTGTCCTGTTTCAGCGTTGACAAGGGAATATATTGTTACATAATTCATAAGCAGCTAATGATTTATGTACATACCTGTAGTTCGTTAGTGACAGAAGAACGGGATTTCAGTTGAGACTTACCGATCCGATGAGTGACAACGGTAACATTCCGCTATTAGGCGTGAGATAGTTAGGTAGTTAGATGCGACCCAGCACTCGATGAGAGATGTCTCTCACAGTTCGTAACTCATTGCCCGGTCGAATCATGGACTGGGTTGTTGTAATAAAGCATTAGAAGGAAATAACAAGTCTTGTTATTAAAAACTAAAAATGACCAGTCTAACAAGAAAGAAGAAACAGTCCCATTGGAACAGTATGAGAAGTAAACCCATGTTGGAATATTTTTTGTATATATATATTGACCAACTCCTCCGCACGAGCAGCGTTTGACACAAGGTCAATTTCTTAAGCGGAGTTTAACAGATTTGAATTCAGAGTTTTCCTTCTCCTAGACTGGTTGCCTAACCAAGGTTAAAGAGCCTAGTCTGCCCTACTATTTACCCATAGCTGGAGGGAGAGTAGAATTCATACCTTTCCCAAGGGTATTAGCGCTAAGTGAAATGCAATTACCACGTCCAGAATTTGAACTTTTGTATATAAGGTGTGCTGTGGCCCAACACTTAAACTTATAGACTCGGCGCGTGGATTAAAGCCAGTTAATCAGCAGCTCTAATACGTGGTTCTTTAACTATTTAATAATCGATCTTGAAAGCCGTTCATTTGCACGTATTCAACACGGACGAACAGATCTGCAACCAAGGACTCTACTCAACCAACGGATTCTACCCAACACTAAGGAACACCTAAAAACAACCAAAGGATCCTACCTAACACTAAGAAACAACCAAGGATTCTTTACTAAGGAAGACAAGTGATTTCCGCTGTAAAAAATGCTCTCGCCTAAGAATGGACACAAAAATCGTAACATCCGAATAAGAAGAACATGACGGTCGATCGATTTAAAAGCAGTTATAAACGGTAAACAAGCAAGAGCCACGATTTCTACTACTCTACTATCGCACTCTGTCTCTGACTGTCTGTCTGTCTGTCTCTCTCTCTCTTACCTAATTTCGGTGGGGATCGGAGTGTAGTATCTGTTCCAGTCACTATACTTTGAGACTTACCTATTCCCCTCGGGGGGTCCAGTGTGCTTCGTCCACTGGACCAGGTTAAAGCACAATTATTAGCGTCGATCCCAGGGAGCCATCCCTCCAGGCAATACCTGCCCTTTATGGGCAGGGCTGGTTTATTGCCCAGTGCCTGAGGCGCCCCTTGAGGGGAATAAAGGATCGACCTTTTTTGTTCTTTCCCCATGAGCTTCGCTTATGGATGTGCCCACATTAAAAGCGAGGCCTTGTGTCGTCCATACATGGGGTATGAGAAACCCCCCTTCTCTCCCACTCTCTCTCTCTCTCTCTCTCTCTCTCTCTCTCTCTCTCTCTCTCTCTCTCTCTCTCGCCGATTATACACCTGAATAATGGGTATATAACAATATCATCTCTGTCGGTAGAGCGTCTGACTAGGAACCTCAAGGTAACTGGTTCGATACCGGCCCTCGCCAACTCTTATAAATATATTCAAATAAGTATATCCATAAGACTTTCTTGTTCCAGAAGAATATACAATTGTCAGATTAGACGGAACTAGCACTTAGACAATATCCCGTTTTAATTGCCGTGATACAATAAACAGTTTCCCGTTTCTGTCATAAGTAGACTTGTTGTTATCATGTGCTATGATAGCACAGGGATCTGTGCGGTAAAGTAAGAAGTTGGTGGTAGGTGTGGCGCTCCAACTCAGACGAAAAAACAATCTCTTTGGCTTAGCGCTAGCTGTGTGGCTGATACCAACTTTAGGCCACCCGATGACTTGCGCTACATTGTCAGGGAGCTTCCACATTTAAAAAAAAAATTAGCGGCGAGTTTTGTTACTGAAAACAATCAACATGACCCTACCAGCCACCATTTATCAATAACATAACTCTCCCGCAACAAATTTGATGTAACTACAATGTTTCTGTATCGACAAGAGAATATGTCATATTTTACACAGGCTTACGCTACAATGTAGCGAGTTATGATAAAGAAAAGGAGCTACCTGCCAAGTCCCGCCTCCAGTCATTGATACCATAGCTTTCATGCAACAAATTTTATTTAATTACACTGTTTCTGCATCAACAAGAGAATGTTTTACACAGGTCTACAATATGTCCAGGGTGGTTCCACCTCAACTATCAAACGGTGAATTTCCGGTTCTGAATCTCTGGGATATGGAGTACCCCTTCATCACCATTACTCCTAGGTTCACTCTGATCTGGAGTTTTAATACCTGTAATGGGTTGAATAGAAAAAAAGATTGTTTTTAAATTTCGTTTAAAAAAAAAACTGGGTAACCATCAAGAATTAATAAAACGTCTTCGGGATAAAATAAACCAACAAGGATTAACATGCCGTAAAATCCAACCAACCAGCCAACCAATCCAGTTCAATTAACCATGTTAGCGACGAGTTATGATAAAGAAAAGGTGTTACCTGCCAAGTCCCGCCTCCAGTCATTGATACCATAGCTTCCATGCAACAAATTTCATTTAATTACACTTTTCTCCATCAACAAGAGAATATTTTACACAGGTCTACAATATGTCCAGGTTGGTTCCAGCTCCACTATCAAATGGTAAAATTCCAATTCTGAAGCTCTGGGGAATGTGGTGTACCATTACCATTACTCTCAGGTCCACTCTGACCCGGAGTGGTAGTACCTGTTAGAATCCCATTTACGGGTTAAATAGAAAGAAATGAGTTTGAGAAAATTTGAGTTTTAAAAGATACCCCCCCCCCAGAATGAATAAAACAAAACGTTTCGGCAAGAAATAACCCAACAAGGGTTGACATGCCGTAAAATCCAACCAACCAATCAAGCTACCTAAATATGTTTGCGGCGAGTTATGGCAGTGAAAACGACCAACAGGCCAACACCAGCCTCCAGCCATCGATATTCTAGCTCCCACGCAATAGGTTTTATATAACTGGCCTGTTTCTGCATCGAATTATCCCTACGACGAATCCTGACTTGGCACAGAATATTACAAATAAAAAAGTAAATTATTGAATTGAATGGCTTCCCTGAATAATGATGGATCCAAAAAGATTCTAGAAGTACGTGCCAATAGTGTGTGCGTTGAGTACGACAAACAATTCAAGTAATGAAGTCATTTTATTCAGTTGAACAACATTGATTGCGTCAAGTAGTTCGCATTTTGGGAAGAAATTTAGTTTTTTTATTAAATTTCTATGTTGACATTTTATGATTTTCTTTCCTCTTGAAACAACTCCTTTTTTTCTTTATTTTTCTCTTCTTTGACTTGTTTGTTCTTCTTCTCTCAGTTAACTTATTTTTCTGTATTTTTGACGTAAGCAGTTTTTTTACTTTGTTTGAGGTAATTCTTAAAAGCCAAATTTATTCCACATTTATTATAATCAGCATATTTGTCGAAGTCCCATAAGGAAATCATTAGAAAGAGAAATGTATCTTTGAAATTTAAAAACATATTATAAATTTTAAACGTAACTTTTTTTACCTTGTAAGTCTTATTGTTTGTAAGAATCTAACTTTAAAGCTTCTGAAGTCCATATCAATATTTTCTTATAAAACAGACTAAACCCATGTTAAGTTTTAATTCATTAATACTAACCCAAGTAAAAAAAATTAAAATATTAGGAAGACTAACGAAATTCGCATATAAAAAGATTACACTTATTTCAAATATATTTTAATTGGTTTCTATATAAATTCATTCATAGGGTTTCGGGTCTTCCAACATCAGACTTCCCTCGCCCTGCTGACCCTATCAGAGGTGATCAAACTCTGGTACCCTATTCATTCATAGGGTGACTTTTAATACATTTGAGAATAAAACAATAATATTAGAAATCAATAACACCAAGTAATTATTTATTAAACACATTTTTCTTTTTTTGATATCAAAATGACGTGTTTCAACATTAAAGGAACCGAAAAGGGTTAATATGCCGTAAAGCTAACAGACCAAACCAAAATGTGTATCCATGGAATGGAGACAATCTTCCAGATATTATTTTAGCAATTAGTTTAAGTTAATCTCTTCTTAGACTTTTATCTTATGAGTAAAATGTCTAAATGATTAAACTTTTTATGGATCTTTATTTTATGGGCCACCCTGTATAAGTTTTACTCTCTCTATGTACTACTATTACAAACAGATCAATATACTAAATTCTTGCAAATTGTTGGGTTGCTTCTCTCAATTCCTTGTGACTCATTACCAAAAAATTCAAAATAGTTTTTAAAATTTATATAAACAAATATTAGCAAATTAAGTGTAATTATCATCAGCCCGCGTACATCTCCAATCTGTTTATAATTTTGTTAAGTGTCAATTTTAACCGGTGAAGAAATTATTGGCAAAGGTTTATATGATGTGAAAAAGAAATGATTCAATTATGACTTTTAAAAATTACTGGATGCTTCGAAAAAATTATATCATTTGAGATACACACTTTAAATATACGCTCCTACATTTGGGGCGCTGGTGGTTGTCGTCAGTGATGTAATCCACAGGGTTCATTGGGAAGTTTCGGGTCTTCCAACATCAGACTTCCTCGCCCTGCTGACCCTATCGGAGGTGATCAAACTCTGGTACAACCACCAACAATAGCCGCTAAAAGACGTTTGACTTTTGAGAAATTTTCTTGGACGGTAGAACTAACCCATTTAAATACACAGAATGTTTTTTAAAAAGTTGATATCATTTCCTTATCTAATAATGTTGTATAGCCGTATATACCCAGCATCGTACGTCGGGTATATAATCGAGAGAGGCGACTCCGTGATAGAGAGAGAGACACACACAGAGACAGACAGACATAGACAGAGTTGAGACTTACTTGTTACTTCCTTTCTGCTTTACTTCTTCATCTATCGTGTCTTATTCTCTGGCCGACATCTTGTCTAGTCTTCTAACTGCTTCTTCTAGGGGCTAACTTTTTAGTCATGCAATTAATTAAGACATTTTTCCTTGATCAAGGTTTATTTAACCTATTCTTCCGCGCGGGGAGTCAACAACCGCAACAGAGGGATAGGCATCCTCTCTGCTCAACGCCAGGTTGAAAACTATTATAAACTAACTAAATCACATGACGCGCGAGATTCGCGCCTCTGGGGGTCAGGGTTACCAACTGACTTTGTATTTTCCCCTTGGCCCCCTTGAATTCTCGCTACAGGGTCCGTCAACAATCCATACTACCACATAATATGTAACAATAACTTGACTCTTTCTCCTTTATATGATCTCTCAAACAGGGAGAATGAGAAAGGGATAGAGGGAGACAGACAAAGAGGCAGATAAACAGGAAGAGAGAGAAAGAAAAATCGACCGAGAAAGAGAGAGAGAGAGATACATACAGACAGAAGAGAGAGAGAGAGAGAGTGAGAGAGAGAGAGAGAGAGAGAGAGAGAGAAATAGTTCAATACTAAAAAGTACAATAATCTTCATTTAACTCTCTCTCTCACTCTTTTTTATTTCGGTAATTTATGAGGAAGTGCGTCCCGGTCTCCTGCCTCAGAAATTGCTACCCGGTGACTATTAAAATAACGTCCCCAGCTATGTCGTCTCGGCGGTGTTTTTTGATAAAAACAAATGGAGATGGGTGGATAGATATATATATAAACAAAGTAAAAAATGAACAAATTGAGGTAGATAGATAGATAGAGAGATAGATATCCATCTTCATATCTAAACAAGAATTACGACAAATTTCTATAAATAAACAAGAATTACGACAAATTTCTATAAATAAACAAGAATTACGATAATTTTCTATAAATAAATTTCTAAACAAATTACGATAAATAAATAAGAATTACAACCAAAAAAGAGAAGCCCCCCCCTCTAAAATACATTTAACGCCCTAAGTTGGTTGTTTTCTTTCAAGTAACACCACCGAGACGTCATAGCTTGGGACGTTATTTTAATAGTCACCGGCTAACAATTTCTGAGGCAGGAGCCCGGGACGCACTTAGTCATAAATTACCTTTATTTCTTTCTTTCCTTCTTTCTCTTCTTGAAACAATACAACTGTGTGCAAATTATTATTATTAGATAGGAATACTTTATATCATATGATTGTGAGCAAACATCTCTTAAGAAACAAATATACAATCAATGTAAGTATTAATAGACAATGAACGAGCTTCATTTTTCTGGATGATTTTAATATAAGCTCTGTCCTTAGAATAAGCCCTAGTTGAGAGTGGCAAATAGAAAAAATAAATAAGCATTCTTCACAATAACATCATGGGATCAAAATCTCTCCCTCCACTGAAAATAAACCCTAGTGATATATTTCGGAGTGAAAATAAATATAAACCCTATCTTATTTTCGGGGAAACACGACAGTAAAAAAAATTTAGACGGTTGGAAATGCCGTTAAAATCAATCAATCCATCTCTGCATTCATTTGCGCCATGTAAATTCTGATTATCTGTTGTTACTTATCCGGCAAATTTTTATTTCTTATCAGTGTCGTGGTCACCTCAGCTAATAAATGGACCATTCCGTTTTTATTATAAAGAAATAAAGGGAAGAAAAAGGATATGCAATACAGAACAAAAAATATAAAAGAGAAGGGGGTGATCGTGCGGAAGCGATAGTGTTAATCTGTTTCAATCGAACACATTTCCCATATAAATATTACAAACATCCGATACGTGAAAGATAACAATATTGCGTTTGGTTAATAGATTTCCTGAGACTGGGCCTGTTACATAATTCATGGGTAGCCTATTAATTGTGCAAATAGTGTAGATATTTTTGTATCAAAATTCGTTGAAGATTCAAATAGCGTTGGTGGATGTAAAAGTACCGTTACCCTTATAGATTAGCAGCATTTAACCTCACGCTGACCTGCACACCGACTCCTGATTGGTTGAAGAAAGGCATGAGAACATAAATTAGTTTTAGTTAAGTCAGTTGGAGGCCAAGCAGTCAGTGAGAGCAAATGTTTAATGTCCACCGCTCACAAAGTGCCGCTTCTCACCCGCGCGGTTTCGGGAAATCCTCTGGACTGGGGTTGTTTTTGATAAAGATTAATAAAAATCAGCAAGTCTTGTGTATTAATTAAAGCAAGAAATGCACAGACACCCGGCCCTAAAAGAACAACAGATAAGCCCAACTGCCCGGAGAAATCAGCCCTGGGGAAATGGCCGACGAAGTAGACAAGCAGAGAAAAGAAGAAAACTCGTCATCATCTCCTCGAACCGTCTCTCTCTCTCTCTCTCTCTCTCTCTCTCTCTCTCTCTCTCTTCTCTCTCTCTCTCCCTCTCTCTCTCAATTTATACTGCTGAGATGTGAACAGTATATATCAGGTTAATAGATTATTGGAAGAGTTCAAGATTGTCGTATTTACAATCGACCAAATTTCGTGATGATGTGAAAGTGAGTGATGAAGCGGCTGAAGATAATACTGTTCAAGAAGAGAATGTATTTGTTCACTTGGATGACCAGCAGAAACCTACTGAAGAGGAAGATTGCCCTTTAAATTCTCGGGGTGGCATATTCACGAAGAGTCTCATGTCGGAAATAGGGAATGGAATTACAGCAAATAAGGATGTTTCAATATGGATCAGACTGACAAGTGAGAGATCTACATTTCCGTTTGGATTAAATCAATCTAAGGGATCACTGAATCCAGAGGACGGTTACACTGATGGTAACAATCCAGTGGATCACAGGGACAAGCCAGCAGTCACTTTGAATGGGTCACTGAGTACAGTTGTCAAAATTACCGTAACTGCACGCACCTGCAGGGGATTTGGGATAAACACGTTTAAACCGGTCAGCTTGTTACGATGTTTATGACAAGAGCACGTGTCCAGTGAAGATCCTTTGTGTTAAGCGGAGCCCGATTCTTAGTGAAGAATCCTGTGGCTGTTCCTTGGTGCTCCTCAGTCTTGCAAGTCCTTCATCTATGATTGCAAATGGACGTCTGCCAGTATCAGCCGATTAAGTAGTTAACCAACCACATAAACGGGCTGTTGATTGGCTTAGATTTTAAACACGTGACCTGGCTTAGTCTATAAATTTAAGTGGTGGGCCGCCGAACGGCTTATATTCCACCAAATATTCGAACACAGCTAAATGTTAAAGTGTTGTCAATCATCTGGGTATTTTCCATGATTCCTCCTCTAAAAGAATTGCCAGTTAACTTTTGAATTATACACTTACCGTACAGGATTAATCGGTCACCTCTCAATTATGTAACATTAGGATACTATGAAGAAAAATTATTTCAAGAATTGAATAAAACAAAAGTGTCTTCGGCATAAGATAACCCAAGATTTGATATGCCGTAAAATCCAACCTACCTATCTATCTGATTATCTATCTATCTTATTTTTATTAATATTTCGTTTGAATCTATCTATCTTCCTCAGTCTGTTCATATCTATCTATCTATCTATCTCTCACTCAGTTAGTATATAGATATATCAGTCTGTTATTATACAGCTATCTCAGTCTGTTGATATATATCTATATCTATCTGTCTATCAGTTGCTGTAAGACATGGGAATAAGTGCATATCAAATGTATGCAAACACACGCATACACGCATACAGGGATATTCACTCAGAAGAGCATTCGTATCTATAGTAAAATACTTATATATATATATATATATTATATATATATATATATATATATATATATATCTTGAATATAATCTTCGGAAATACATACTTTCATCTTCATTGATTTAATTTCATGTAATAGATGTATATATATATTATATATATATATATATATATATATATATATATATATATATATTGTGTGTGTGTGTGTGTGTGTGTGTGTGTTTTTCGTGTTATGTGTGAGCGTACACAACCACCCGCATATATATATATATATATATATATATATATATATATATATAATTCTTTCTCTCTCTGTCTTTCTGTTTCTCTGTCCATATATATATATATATATATATATATATATGGGAGAGAGAGAGAGATGGACAGAGAGAGAAAGAATTTCGTACGTAGATGTACATAATCCACTTTATGAATGGTTCATTTCGTACGATGTACCTTTCAGGGTAATGGATTTTTCTTCTAAATGATAACGAATCACATGTCAGTTTTCCTTTTTGTAGAATCCGTTATTCATGGCCACATTACTTTGGAAATATTACTTCTCGTCTGATTAACCAGTTTTAGTCTTGTGTCTGAGATATCTGGAAACGGCAACGCATCAGTATAGGTTGAGTCTCAATTCTAATATGTGTTTCTATTTGTTGGTTGGTTGGTTGGTTGGTTTATTAGATTTTGCGGCATGTCAAACCTTGTTGGGTTATTTTATGACGAAGACGTGTTGTATTATTCATTCAATCATGATAAGTATTGAATTGTTTTGTTTGGATAGGTATGATATACACGCCAAATTCATACTAATATTCATTAACTTTTCCAACACCAGCAGCAAGAACTTTCAGTAAAAATTGGCCAATGGTAAGCGATACAGAACGCATTTGAGATCGTTGGTAATTGTCCTGAAATCAATTGCAAATTAAACTTTCAGTGATCAAGACCTACAGGGTTAAGGCTGCCACAAGAACATGAAGAAATAAGAAGTCTATTTGCATTTCACATAGCGCTAATACGATTGAGGAAGGTCTGTATCCAAATAGTCCCCGTTCAGCTATGAATAAAGTAATAGAGCTGATTGGGCTCTTTATTCTTGGTATGACAACAAATCTAGGAGAAGGAAAACTCTGAATTCAAACCCGTTACACTTCGCTTAAGAAATTGAACATTTGTCACATCCTAACCGTGTGGAGAGGTTGGTATATATATATATATAAAAGGTGTGTCCAAAAAGTATCAAGATTTTTAAAAAACTTTTTGACACATCTTGTATTCTAAAAAAACCTTCCATTCATTCTTCATTTCTATCTTGGTAAATACAGCTTTGAACTTGGTACTTTTTTGATACACCTTGTATTCTGAAAAAAATAACGTTCCATTCATTCTTCATTTCTATCTTGGAGAATACAACTTCAATCCTGATACATTTTTGACACACTTGTGTGTATATATATATATATAGGGTCATCCACAGACACGTGTTTCGACTTATCAAGTCTCTTCAGTGTGGCTAGACATTCTGTAAGCTACCTACAGCCGGAATTGAACTCCGGTCGGTTGGGTGTCAGTCCGGCACCTTAACCATTAGGCTGTCTTCACTTACAGAATGGGAAGGGGATTTTAACTGTTTTAATACACACATCGCTTTGTGTGTAAAGGCCGTCACAGAGTGCTCCATTCAGCGAAGAGTGTTGTAATATTTATATTACAACAGTGTATGGATATTATTATCTCACTCAGTAAGTTAATGGTGGGCCAATATATGCGGTATTTTTAGGAGAGCGCTCAATATCTGTTATACATTCGTTCACAGTTAATATTTACGTTTTTAACGTAATTACAATTTTTAAAAAAGAAAAGAATACGAACAAAAAATACGAACAAAAATTACAACAGGAAAGTTCAATATACCCATTCAATTCCTATTCCCATGATACTCCATCTTTGAAGGAATGGAGCCGGCTCAACCCCCACCCTCGGATGGATGCTGCCACAACAACAACATCCACATTGCCATAGGGATAATTTTCCATATTCTAGTCTTTTCTATCTGTTCTATTATTTATTAAGAACGTTCGAAATTTGATTCTATTTTCAATTGTGTTGGGTTCGTATAACGAACGAACTCTTTCTTGTTTTATGATTAAATCGATGAACAACTTCCCCACTAGCAAATTTCAGGCCTCTTGAGACAAACCTCACTCCAAAATCAATAATAATTTGATATGTAATTTAATTACTTTTAATTCCTATTAAATATAGCGGACTCTTTCTGAAAAGTGCTTTGCTGTCATCTTTGTGTAAATCAATGACCTATTTTAGCGAAATTATTACCTTGCGTGTTAAAAACATCTTCAACATATTCCATATCGGGTTCTCATGTTGGATTTAAGGTTTAATTTAAGTGAACAACCAGTAAATTAGGTTAAAGAAAAAATCACCGTGCAATCTATTTACCTACCTACCTATTTATCTATCTCATTATCTATCTATCTATCTATTTATCTATCTCATTATCTATCTATCTATCTATCTATCTATCTGTCTGTCTGTCTGTCTATCTATCTCATTACGTCTGTATCTATCTATCCATCTAATTATGTCCATTTGAATCTGTCTATCTACTTATATCTGTCTCTCATTCTTATCTATCTATATATCAATCTATCAATATATCTAACACTGTTTATCTTTCTCTCTGAATCCTCTCTCTCTCTCTCTCTCTCTATATATATATATATATATAATATATATATATTTGGAGGATATGTGCTTAATTGAAGTCATTCAGGGATTAACATTTTCTCGATTTGTTTAGCCTTACATTTGAACATATATGCCCGCCTAAATTCATTAATTATTAACTGATTAATTTTCAAAATTGTGTATGACTTCAATTAAGCACATATCCTTCAAAAATTGTCGGCTTAAAGCCATATAAAAATAAACACATTTGCTTGTTTGCTTAACCTTATATATATATATATATATATATATATATATATATTATATAAGAGAGAGAGAGAGAGAGTGAGAGAGAGAGAGAGAGAGAGAGAGAGATAGATAGATAGATAGATAGTTGTTTCTAGCCACACTGATGAGGCTTGAAACGCCGAAACACGTGTCTGTGGATTACTTATTATATATATATATATATATATATATATATATATATATCAGTACAGTGTATATATATATATCAATCTATCTCAGTCTATCTATTTATATTTATCTATTTTATATCCATGTTAGTATGTTTTATCTATCTATCTATCTATCTATCTCTTTGTATTGGTGGACAGTGAAAGCTATATGTCTACGTAAATTACTTATGCTCTCGGGAGTAATATATAAACAACTTTGTAAATAGAAGTGGTGGAATTTAACCCATAGATGGGACCCTAACAGGTACTACCACCCCGAGTCAGAGAGGACTTGGGAGTAATGGTGATGAAGGGGTACTCTACACTCCCCAGAGCTCCAGAACTGGAACTTCACGATCGGATAGAGTTTAAGGTCATACCCAGGACAGCAAGACCCCCTAACCACCGCCTTCTAGCACATACATGATAAAACGGGTTGGGGTTTGGGAAATAGTGTAAGAACAATCCTATAGGTGCTAGGGCTTGACGTGACAAGCACCCCGACCCCCTGTCTAGCTTAAATAAGGGTCAAAGTAGAGTGTTGCATGTCCATGGACTGTTCAACCACCAAAGTTCCATCTTTAAGCATCATGGACCGCCACCTACGGCCAACTGGTGGCTCCATTAGCGGGGTTTTACCCCTCTGCAGAGATGCAGTCGGTGTATTCTAAAGCCACAACCGACAGGCTGGATTTTAGTGCACAACCAGTATATTATGTTAAATAGAAAATCCTGGGCCAAAGTCTATCTATCTTTTGTCAATGGTGGACAGTGAAAGCGACATGTCTACACGAATTACTTTTAGTTGAGTTTTTCCTTCCTTTCAAATATATATATATATATATATATATATATATATATATATATATATATATATATATATCCGAGTTATCAAGTTAGTTGGTATACATATATTTATATATACTAGCAAATACTGTAATAAAATATTATATTAAATTAGAAAGGCTAATGAAACTGAATAAGAATGCCGATAAAAAGATTTGGAACAGAGGGGGTATGATTGAAAAATAGAACAACTTTGAAACTAACTCTTCCATCATTTTCCGTTACTCCCGTATTTCATTGATAAATTTTCCTAATTCAACTATTTAGTTAAAATAGGAATTTAAGAATAATATTACAGTTATTTCTTCTTGTTAATGGATTTCTTTTAAGATTTATCCCCGAGATTTTTGCTTATATTCAATAAGATAAAACCAAACAATTAGAAATCAATAATACTAAGCATATATTTATTAAAATCAAATTTCTAATATCAATATGCAAATTAGCCTTCCCATTCACACTCTAATCCGCTATTTTGTTGTAGATATAAATACACATGCATGTTATTAGTATGTACATATGGTCAACAGTCTTAATGATGTAAAGCAATTTTATTAATAATTGAGGTTTAAATAAAAAAATAAAATCATGGAGAATGTGATGTAAATAACAAAGGGAATTGTGACGTGTATAGTAATATAGTTTCGGTTACAGACAGACAAACCCACAATCTCCATTATAATAATAATAATATAATATATGTATATATATATATACCAACTAATTTGATAACTTGGATATATATATATATATATATATTGTTCAATTGCCACTCAAGCATTTTTACAGTAGTAGTTTTTGGTAGTTCATCCAAAAATTGCTCAATATATCTCATAAACACAGAGAACATTAATAGTTTTAGAAAAAATTACTCTACCGTGGTTTCGCGACATCTCTTCAGGAGAAAGCACAATTTTTCCTACTATATATATATGTGTGTGTGTGTGTGTGTGTGTGTGTGTGTGTGTGCCTAAATATATACGATGCGTAATGTGTGTGTCTAAATATATACGATGCATACATTATATATATATATATATATATATATATATATATATATATTCGGGAGTAATGAGTAAACAATTCTGTAAATACTGGTTGTAAGCGGGTAACTGAGTGGGTATATTTTTGCAAGATTTTGCAAGATGACAATGGTCAATTAAATAATACGAGTATTAATATATAGATTTTGTCTCAGATTGTATACCTTTTTTTTATTATCTTTTGTGCAGAGATTGTATTTACTAATCCAAAAAAAAGCATCTGTGCGCAATCTTAACCAGGACGTGGAAGCAAAACCACACGTGGAAACAGCTGTACGGCCGCCTGTCCCGTATCACACAACCATACGTGTGAGGCAAACAAGACACGCTGGGCACTGCTGGAGAAGCAAGGATGAACTCATTAGTGACGTTCTTCTGTGGAAGCCATCACATGGGCCCGCCAGAGTAGGCTGTCCAGCAAAGATGTACATAGGCCAGCTCCGTGTAGATACTGGATACTGCACAGAGGACCTCCCAGAAGCAATGAATGATATGGACGGGTGGCGGGAGATTGTCATGGATACACGTGCTGCTAGCGCGATATGATGATAATGAAATACTGTCTAATGTTGTTTTTGTCAAGAACGACAGGACAAAGATACTCTCTCGGGAGGGGGGTGGGGCTCAGATGCCAAAGTAAACAGAAAAAACGGTCAATATTTATGGAATAATGGATTTATTTACAATTTAACTTTTTTCTCTGTAAATAAATTCAATTAGTTCCCTGTCGGGTGGGGCTTTAGAATACACCAACTGCACCTCTGCAGAGGGTTAAGACCCCCACAATGTGGCCACCTTTTAACCGTGTGTGGTGAACAATGATGCTTAAGGACCGAATCCTTGTGTATGTGTGCAGGATCAAGGTATTTACAAACACTTTCGGCTGTCGAATATGACAAGAGAAGGCCTATCTATGCATGATCGGAGCCAGTCATGTAGTCTAGAGCTTTAGAATACACTGCCTGTACCCCTGCAGACGGGTAAGGCTCCCCCAATGGGGTCACCTGTTAGCTATGGTGGCGACCCGTGATGCTTGAGGACGGAATCCTGGTGGATGAGTTGTCCATGACATGCATCACTCCATGTTGTCCCTTACTTAGGCTAGACGGGTTATTACTCTTATGGCGAGCCCCAACCCTTTTTATCCTATATGTGCTAGAAGGCTGTGGCAGAGGGTTTTATATCCTGGGTATGACGTTAAAGTCTATCTGATGCTGAGGTTTTAGTACTGGAGGTTTGGGGAATGTGAAGCATACCTTCATCATCATTGCTCCCTGGTCCACTCTGATCCGGAATGATAGTACCTTTTAGGGTCCCATCTATGGGTTAAATAGAAAATGTGTTTATAAAAAAGAGTATCCTTTAAGAATGAATTTATTTAAAAACTTTTTCGGCATTAAATGACCCGCTGAGGTTGATATACCGTAAAATAAAACAAAACAAACTAACAATGAGATCAAATAACATTTTGCTATGCAATACTGTTGCTGTGAACCCGACAAAACAAACCAAACCAAATCTAAGGTCGTTTTTTACAACAAAACGCATTTAAATCTGTTCAGTTCGCTGAATCCACCTTTTGCAAATCAAGTCCCCTCTCCCATTTTCTAGTAGTTTTATTTAGTTATTTATATATTATTATTATTTTCACTCCTTTTGAGTTTTTCACATCAGTGTTAGCTGATGGTATTTCACTGGAGTCTGAGTGATAACAAGTCTCCTCAAGTCTCCAGTACTCTTCTGGGTATTCTAGCCGATTGCAGCAGTGCAGTAGTCTCAATGGTCTCAATTCTTCCTCTGATATCTAGATTCTCCAGTCTTTTTTCCAAGTTTATTGGGACTGTTCCAAATGCACCAACTACAATTGGTATCGCTTTCACTCTTATGTCCACAGCTTTTTCAATTCTCTGGCAAGGTCCAGGTATTTATCCATCTTTTCATTTTCCTCCATCTTCACCCGTGATCTGCTGGGACCGCAAAGTCCACCAATTGACACGTTTTCTTTTTTTTTTTGTTAATCAGCACTAGATCTGGTCTCCTGGCTGGTATAGGGTGATCCGTCTTTATCTCGAAGTCCCAGAGAATTTTATGCGTTACATTCTCAAAAATAGATCCTGTTTTAACATATACCATTTTGTTGTATGGTCAAAGTTTAATTTTTTGCATAATTCCCAGTGGATCACCTTCCCAACCCAGTCGTGCCTAGTTTGTATTCCCGTTGTGCTAGTTTGCTACATTTACTTAATACATGGTTTACAGTCTCATCTCTGTCCCCGCACAGTCTACATTTGTTGCGTCTTATCATTTTTTTGCTCTGATATAATTTGTTCTTAAGGCATTTGTGTAGCAATTATTATTTACTCCTTTTGAGATTTCACAACAGCGTTAGCTGATGGTCTTTCACTGGAGTCGAAGTGATGGCTCCGATTACGACAAGAAAATTCCCGAGTTCGAAAAAAGAAGGTTCCCGAGTCTGAAAAGAAGGTTCACGAGTCCGACAAGAAATACCTGAAGAATGCCAGGGGTACATAGACCGAAACGTTGTACAAATAACAATAAAGATGAGACAATAGTCCGAATAACGCAGATGATACTAATCATCAAGCCACATCTCAAACGTTCAGAAAAATAATACACACACACATATATATATATATATATGTATATATGTATATATATATTAATTTATATGTATGTATTCATTTATATATATATATATATATATATATATACATATATATATATATATATATATATATATATATATATATATATATAGATAGATAGATCGGGGATAGGTGTGAGTGGGTCGATGACTTCTTTCTTAAATTACATATTGAGTCGCGGAGCATCCAAAAATAAATTAATATATTGCAGCCATAAATAAAGCAAAAGTATCTCTTTCTTCATACGTATATTGCATATTATTCAGAAGTTACAGTATCGCATATCAACAATGCCCTGATGATGGTTTTGATGTATAAACTGAAACGCTTAAGATTGGTTAATACTTTTAACTATAATTAAATCCTAACGTTAGATTTATTTCTATTTTGCTTTATATATATATATATATATATATATATATATATATATATATATATGTATGTATATATATATGTGTGTGTGTGTGTGTGTGTGCGTGCGTGTGTGTGTGTGTGTGTGTGTTTTGTATATATATATATATATATATATATATATATATATATATATATATGTATGTATATAGGGGGAGGTGTGAGTGGGTTGATGAGTTCTTTCTTAAATTACATCTTGAGTCGTGGAGCATCCAAAAATAAATGAATATATTTCAGCCATATATAAAGCAAAAATATCCTAAAAATAATCAAAATCGATACATCTAAGTACACACTCGTTGCCGTAATGATTGTTCATAACGAATGGGTTCCTCATAATCACTGTAGTTAATTCCTAGCTGCCTGTTTGACCAATAACGACAGGCTGCGTCGGCCCACGCCACTGATTAACTCGTCTCAATTGGAATAGAAAAAGACACAAATTACTGTTATATCATTGGGTTGGGTTAAACTCAAGGAGCCAACTAGTGATCAAATGATTGTTCTTTTTTATAAATTTTTGTTGTTTTTTTGTTTTCTTTTGTTTTTTTTGTTGTTGTTTTTTTTATTCGTTTTCTTTTTTCGAATATATGGTTCATTAGCTGAAGAATTCGCAAAAAAAAACTATTTTCAAGGAGGATTTAATTTCTTGATTATTTATACAACGTTGTAGAAAACTTTTCGTTTATAATAAGTGACGAAGTGTTTAACAGTCATATAATTTACGTTGTGTTGGTGACATTATATGACGTTCTTGATCAAAACGAAATAGTAGGGTTTCAAAATTGCTTTCAAAGATATACGAATTAGTTGGTTATATTCAACTTTCTTGTTGTAAATTTTTTGTTCATTCTTTTTTTTCTGTTTTCAATTTTTTCTTCATCCTAATTAAGTAAGAGATATAAATAATAATATCAAAAGTAATTGAATAAAAACAGGTGTTTATCATACATGAAATACAGAAAAATCAATAGTGTTTTCAGTGCAGAATATTGCCGAAGATATTGTTAAGATATAATTAAGAAAAAAAATTCTAGAGATCACATACTGATCTTGCACCGAGTGGTATTAGGGTCACAATCCGAAGGGGCACTGGTAAAAATTCCAAGAGGCATCTGCTTTGGAAACCGTATCTATCTATGGAGTAGTTATCGTGGCGAGGTGACGAACGTGCCCGAGTGCGATATTGTAGCAAGCGTGTTTGAACTCGAGACGGCTTATTACGTTCATTTTTGGACTAATGCCCTTAGGAAAGGTAAGAACACTCTCATCCCTCCATGGGTTAAATAGTACCACAACTGTTGTTCTTCACGGGGAGCTTACGCATTAAGTTTTATATGTCATTAAACAAAGAAAGCAAACCAACCAAACTCTATCTATCTATCTATGTTATTCATGTTGTTATACATTCTTAGTTCGTGCCTTTTAAAAACAAAAGAGACATCTCAACTCTCGATGGCAAACTCCTAAACTCTGTAGAACAATTTAAGTACTTAGGCAGTAATATCTCATCCACAGACAGTGATTTTAATGCACACATAAGAAAGGCATGGTCCGCTATAAATAAAGTATCAATCATATGGAAATCCAAACTTACAGACAAGTTAAAGAGACAATTCTTCCAAGCCGTTGTTGTATCTGTGCTGCTGTATGGTTTTATCACCTGGACCCTAATGAAGCGACTAGAGAATAAACTAGATGGGAGCTGCAAAAGAATGCTGCGTGCAATCTTAAACAAAACGAGGAATCAACACCCCAGGAACAAACTGTTCTACGGCCACCTGCTCCATATCACCCAACCCATCCGAGTAAGACAGACAAGACACGCAGGAATCTGCTGGAGAAGCAAGGACGAACTCATAAGTGACATCCTCTTGCGGAAGCCAGTTCATGGGCACGCCAGTGTGGGCCGACCAGCAAAGATGTACATTGACCAGCTCTGTGCGGATACTGGATGCTGCGTAGAGGACCTTCCGAGAACGATGAGGGATAGGTACGGATGGAGAGAGATTGTCATAGATACCCGTGATGTTGGAGCAACATGATGATGATGATGATGATGATAATGATGATACTTTCTTTTTAAAGATTTAGAGCATTCAATTATACAACCTGTTCTGTTAATTTTATTAATAAAATTAAATTAAGGTGAAGGCGCATGCACAACTGAACAACTTGATTGCTAAAGAAAGTAACACTTCCAATCAAAGTCTTATATAAAATAATAAAGAATTGTATATAAGAACTCCTAAGCGTATGAATCTAGCATATCTGCTTGAATGAATTAAGTCTAACCCTAACCCCTAGCCCCTAACCCTAACCAGTGTACGTCAGAGTGTATTGAAAATTTCCAAATTACATTGGCAAAATAAAAATAAAAAATTATAATATAGTTGTTTCACTATAAAGCATTGTTTAAACCTATCACTTTAGGGGCTTATTTTTTTTAAGGTATAGGAATTTACTGAATACCGCTTCCACGGTCAAGAAATTTCAAGAGCGCCAACATCTCTAAACAAGAGAAAATTATCACAGAACACCTGTGTTGCAGGGGAAAGATATTTTCCATAAGTAGAAGTTGGAATCATCCAACAAAATACATAAATAATACGGACTATACGAAAGTATTAGTCGAGTAATAGCTAGTCTTGTTACAGATATTTAATTACTGTTGTGAAAAAGCTGCGCGTTGGACTCTATCTTATTGTACCAAAAGGTTAATAAACCTATGTTAACCTTTTTTCCAGATTTAATTGTTGTCATTTGATAACTCAGACACAGCAATCTGCTATTTCTTTATTCATTCTTTTACTTAAAATTCCAATATACTTGCTGGTAGACATGTTTTTGAATATATTGTATTCTTATCTTGCTGAAAAATGAAATAATTTTAAAGCCCAGAGTATTCTGCCTAAAACCTGGTATTAAGAGACATAGCATAACTAGCAGAGCGTTATATGGGATTTAAAAATTTAAAAATAAACCTCTTATTTATATTTATGTATTATATATTATATTTATATATCATATATTATATATTATATATTATTGTTAAGTATCTGGCCGCCATCCTTGGCCAGTTGTAAAGAACTTAAAGTAAATAAGTAAGTCCTGACTTATAGAATCCTTTGGTAAGTGAATAAGTCCTTTACTATAGAATCCTTTGGTAAGTGAATAAGTCGTAAGTTTTGGAATCCTACGTAGTGTCAAAAAGGTCCTGCGATATAATCCTATGATCCGTCGTCCATTAAGATCCAAGTGGGTGTGAGTAGCTAAGATTAGAATCAGCCAGTATAAATAATAATATCAGCAGCAGAGCACTGCCAGTGATTGGACAATAGGTTGGTCACGTGCTTATCGGCGATTCTATAAGTAGAAGTGACCATTTACCACACGCCTTATATCTTAAAAACGCCAACAATTATAATATAAGAGAACCCATATATATATATATATCACAGTGTGATAATAGTTTAATTATTACAACGTTTGATATGTTTACTTAAGAGCTATTGTTAATAGTTCAATATGTAAAACGTATAAAAATCTTGATTTAACCCTACCTCATTCTTTTTTTCTTTCTTTCCTTCTTTTCATCTTTTCATTATGTTCGATTGAAATGCTAGCTTCCGTGCACTCACCCCTCTCATTATCTTCCCCCTACTCACTTTCGTTCTTTCTTATTGTATTTTTCTGTGTAGCATGTACTTTTTCTTCCCTTTCTTTCTTTTATAATAAAGATGAAATGATCCATTATTTTGCTTATGTGACGACACTCGTTAGAAATATGAATTCAGCGAATAAGTAACACCAGATAATCATGATTTCGACGGTCTTATTTTTAACAAGGGGTATTTCAAGATGATGACAGTCGTACTTTTAAGGAACCCGTGTATCAATATATAAATTCTTAGTGTGTATATTTGTTTTCTTCTCTTTTATTCTTTATTAAGTGTTAGGTCCGATCTCCCTGACAAGCTGAAGCGACAGTTCTTCCAGGCTGTGGTTGTGTCGGTGCTGCTATATGGCTGCACCACCTGGACCCTAACAAAGCGTCTTGAGAATAAGCTAGATGGGAGCAGCACAAGAATGCTGCGTGCAGTCTTGAACAATTCGTGGAAACAGCACCCCACAAGGAAATTGCTGTACGGTCACTTGCCCCCAATCTCACAAACTATCCGAGTGAGACGGACAAGACATGCAGGACACTAGTGGAGAAGCAAGGATGAACTCGTAAGCGACGTTCTCCTGATGAAGCCAACACATAGACATGCAAGTGTGGGCCGCCCAACCAGGACCTACATTGACCAGCTATGTGAGGATGATGGCTGCTCCACAAAGGACCTTCCAGGGACAATGAACGATAGAGAAGGTTGGCGAAAGATTGTCATGGATACCCGTGCTGCATGTGTGACATGATGATGATGAAGTTTTGCATCAATATTTTTGCCCCGTTATTTTTTGGAACGTCATTTTTTTTTCAGAATACAAGGTGTGTGAAAAAGTACAAACACTCTCAATACTTTTTGACACACCTTGTGTAATGACGCTTCATAAAAATTATAGAAAGTAATACGAATAATTAATTCAACTAGCATGACCTGTGGATATTCCAAAATTAGATAATTAAATTATTACAATAACGTTTGATATGTTTAATTAAGAGCTACTGCAAAATATTTCAATATGTGAAAAGTATAATAATCTTGATTTAACTCTCTCTCTCTCTCTCTCTCTCTCTCTCTCTCTCTCTCTCTCTCTCTCTCTCTCTCTCTCTCTCTCTCTCTCTCTTTTCTTTCGTTCTTTCTTTGCGTCTTTCATTATGTTCGATTGAAACAGATTAGCGTTATCGCTTCCACGTGCTCATCACTCTCTCTACCTTACTCATACTCTCTTTCTTTCTTAGTATATTTTTCTGTATAATAAGTACCATTTTCCATTTCTTTCTTTATAATAAAAACGGAATTGTTCATTATTTAGCTGAGGTGACAACATTCATAATAAATAAGAATTCGGCTGATAATTAGAATTTACATTTCAACGATAATTATTTTGCTGACACTTAAATTAAATACAATTTAATCTAAATAGGTTCTTACTTTCCGTACAAATATTTGTCTTTGATGAAATGCAGATGAAATATTAATTTTTATCTATGAATTTATTTGACTTTTAGTTTATCTATCTTTAAACACACACACACACACACACACACTACTATATATAATATATATATATATATATATATAATATATATGTGTGTGTGTGTGTGTGTGTGTGTGTATCATACATAATTACCAATGTATCATACATCAAAATGAATCTGGTCCTGTGCGGATCACATCCCTACTTCTCCACACAGGTGAGTTAAAAAGTAATGCCATTTTGTTGTGTATAATTACCAACACAGGAACATGTATCATACATAAAAATAAAGCTGGTCCTCTGTGAATCCCATCCCTACTTCTCCACATAGTCACCATTTCTCTCAATAGCAATGTTCCACCTTCGAATGAGAGCATGTATCCCTGACCCCGTAAAATTCTGTTGACTGTTCTTTGAGCCATTTCTTCACTACATATTTCACTTCTTGTCACTAGAAGAATGTTTGCCTCTCAAAACCCCTTTCATGGGGCATAAGAAATGATAGTGTGAAGGCGCTAAATTGGGTGAGTATGGAGGATGCGGTAAAGTTGTGAGTATGAAAATTGAAAAATGGCATTACTTTTTGTCTCACTCTCGTAGGTTTTTAAGTTGCGTTTCTTTGTTTAATGGCATATCAACCTTCGTGGTTTATTTAATGCTAAATCCATACTTGTCGAAGAACAGTAGTGATATTATTTAACTCATAGAGGAATGAGGGCGTTCATGCCTTCGCAAGGGTATTAGTCCGAAAAGGATTGTAATAGTGCAACTGGGGTTCGAACTCGCTTACTGCGATTTCGCACACCAGGACGTTAGCCACTACACCATGAATACTTCCCCATAACTAGATAGATGATAGGTAGATTGTTCTTTAGGTAGTTTTTTGTTTAATGACATAGCAACCTTCGTGGGTTATTTATTGCCAAAGCCATCATTGTAAAAGAACAGTAGTGACACTATTTAAACCAGAACTGGGGAATAAGTGGGTTTATACCTTTCTTAAAATGACCGAAAGTGATTGTAGCACCGCGTCTAGAGTTCGAACTCACTTACTAGAGTGTCACAATTAACCACTATGCCATGGGACTCCATCATATATATTGTTATAGGTGATATACCCTATAGACTAATGGAATGCGCCGACGGTTACTATAAGTAACAGGACAATTATGGCTTGAGAGTAAGCCAATGCGAGTCAGCTCATAACTCTATTTGTCGGACGTAATTCCCACTTCTCTGTACAGTAATTGTCTACTCTTTTGTTAATACGTTTTCCTACATTTGTTACCCGTCGTTTTGTTCTTATTTGACCGCTTAAAACCCAACAACATATATGATAAAAAAGTAAAGTTGGTGGAGTGGCCTATTGTCGGTATCAGCCGGAGAGCGAGGGAGCCTATTCCCTTTTTGCTAGCACTTGACCAGGGGGGTTGCATTTGCTGAGGTGGGGCCACACATACTGTCAGCTCCCCTCTTTATCCAATCTGTGCTACTTATGCACTGAGTTGACAGTGACCGGTATCGAACCAGGAACCTTGCGATTCCTAAACGGGTGCTTCCATATATGATATCGCATAGAATGTTACCAATTCATTCTAACCTAATTTATCACAATAAAAAACAATTTAGAAGTCATTGTTTTTATTCTCCTTCAAAAATGATTGCATTTTAAAGTAAATATTACCTCAGCAAAACTTCCAGACAGAAAAAGTGCCAGATAATTTTATATCGTTTTGATTGATCTCACCAATCGTACAAATATCGATCTATTCACTTATAATCTATATCAAATATAATTACCGATTTCTGTTCGTATGTGCAGGCATCTATTTCGTATATAATTGCAAGGTTTATCTTTGCAAGCATCACCTTTAAATCATTCAACTTTAATTCATCAAATTTATAGACTAGCCAAGTTCACGTGGTTTATTCCTCCGGCCAATCACTAACCCATACTGTGTGGCTGATACACAACTTAAACCCCCACACTGGCCATAATTATAATTGCTCTCATTGAGGATCACCTTTTAAATCATGGATTTTTTTCAGCAACAATTTAGTATTCTCCATTTCAAAGATGCGTTGTTTTGGTTTCACGACATTATGATAAATGCTGATTACTGTACCAGCTGTTGCTTACGCGGCCATTCAACTAAATATTTAACAGGCTCATCGCTATTAAACTTCGGTGATTTAGCGGGAACAGGTGCTTTTCAGTGTGATTTCATCGTAAGCCTTTGATATTCTTGACAATTGGTATTTACACACACACACACATGCACAAATACACACTCACACACACACACACACACACACACACATACATATTTTATTAAAATAGCGTAGACATAGAATTAACATCACTTGGGGTCTTTTAGTTTCTCGCCTACGCAATCATCAGACCAAGTGGTTACCACGTGGTGTGTATCACTTTATTTACTGTTATGTGGAGCATGATATTAAGAATAATCTAGCGTGTGTGAAAGTATAACACATCATCATCATTATCATCATCATCATGTCGCGCTGGCAGCATGAACATCTAGGACAATCTCTCGCCAAACGTCCCTCTCAGTCATCGCCCCCGTGTAGTTTTTTCTTAAGAGCTCTTTTTGTTGTTCCACACTGTCCTATCGAAAGAGAATAATTTTTTAAATATCTATTTCACACATTGCAATTATAGGGACTGTTGTGTACCTCTTCATTGCCATTACTCCCAGGTTCACTCTGACGCGGAGTAGTAATATACCACACACAATGCAAAAAATGCAACCGATTCTACATAGGTATCACCACTAGATCACTACACATTAGGGTCAAGGAACATTTACATACATAAGTATTTCCGCAAAGATTTGGTTAAATGCAATAACACGGATAGAAGCATAACAGTAAAAATTGAGACCAGAGAGAGAAATTTGGGCAACCTGCGAATTAAGGGGGAGATAGCTAAATTGCACCCAGAGATCAATACCATAATCGAACTCAGCACAGAGTTCTTAATACAGTAGACCTACAATAGATCACGACCAATGCACACATGTACACACATACACACACACGCACGCAACATACACTCACACATGCAATAGAGAATTTATGATACAAGAAACCCATAACGAAAAGACAAATGCGTAACACCTCCACATCCATCGACCGGTACACACACACCAGATATATTCACAAGACAATGCACACACATACACACACACACACACACACACACACACATATATATATATATATATATATATATATATATATATATATATAACTCTGGTTTTGTTCATATCCATTTATATATCTACATATACTAGGTAAACCTTCACTTTTTAGTTGTATATTAGACATTGCAGGATTTTAAAAGTATTAATAACATGGGCTGCTTTGAGGCAAATCTACCCCTGATCTTTATTGAGACCTCGTTGATGAATAAGATTTACTCTATATATTAATAATTTGACTATAAATTAAATACTCTTTGATAAACCTACTCAAATCCTGACATAATTCTGCTTACAGACAGCGAATCTCCATTATAATAAGATATAATAAAAATAAACTTTAAATAAATGATTAATCTTACATAAAGTATATTATTTTTTCTTGCTGTTTTCTTGATAGTTAATGTCTGTAATCAAGCTATGATTAAAATAAATTTAAAATATCATAAAAATTACAGCGTCAGCTCTACCCCTTTTATCTTAACCTCTTTACACACTAAGTTAACAGAAGCATGATAATAATTTTTGATAAAAGTTACAATTTCATTCTAACTATTTTTTTAATCCAATAGACACAAACACACACATAAACACATATGGATTTAATAAAAAATTATTGGCAGTTACTGACTTTTAATACTATCATTTTTTTCTCAAACGTATTAAGAGTAATCCTATGTATAATTTGATATAGAAATTAATATAAATAATATTAAAATAAATATATTATTATTATTATATATTATTAATATTTTTATATACAGTTTCGTTAGTCTTTCTGATTTAATGTATCTCATTACATTAAAACTTAAATACTTACGCCCAGTAGGTGCATAGTTTTACTAGTTATAATATTATTAGCGATGTTAACGTATTGCTAAAACCGTCAACTAGAAAATTGTAAATATCGACTTACAACGTATATCATTTAGTAACTTTATTTGGTATAAAGTACTCCAGACAAGCTGATATGCCGTTAAAAACCACCAACCAGCCAGCCAACCAGGATCTTCATTTATTTCAAAAATTTATATTTGAATGTCGCACTCAGCATTCTTGTGCAACTTCCATCTAGTTTATTCCAGGGGTCACCAAACCACGACCCGCGGACCGGATCCGGCCAACGAAAGCGTTTTATCAGGCCCGCCGATGGTATTTGACTTTGTTTGTTAAAACATACGGAAAGCAAGACGTTCTGATATAATTTAAATTTAAATATCATGTTAAGCTTATTAAATCTTCATGGACTTGACTATGGAATCAACCCATCGAACGAAATTGACTGATAAACATTTGAAAGCAATTTTCTTGATTGAATATAGCAATTCCAAACCAAACATTGACGATATCTTGAAAGGCAAACTTTGGTTTTACACATCTCACTAAACTCTTCTGCTAATGTTGCGTTCTTTGATAATGTTTTGAAAATAAATATGTTGATTGAATTTGTTTTTGTGCATTTACGCCACTTATTCATGAATATAACATGGAAAGAAAAATGTTGTTTTACATCTTTTCCTCTGAACTTCTGTTCTGGCTAGAAGAAAACAGCTGTACAGTCACCTGCTTTATATTATCCAAACGTTCCGAGTTAGACGAACAAGACACACAGGACACTGCTGGAGAATCAAGGACGAACTCATAAGTGACGTCCTCCTGTGGAGGTCAGCACATGTGCACACCAGTGTGGGCCATCCAGCAAAAACGTACATTTACCACCTCTGCGCGGATACTGGATGCTGCGCTGAGGACCTCCTGGGAATAATGAGTGATAGCGACAGTTGGAGAGAGATTGTCTTGGATATCCGTGCTAATAGCACGACATTATGATGATGATGTTTGAATCAAACTTTCGTTCTGTATGTTCCATGTTCTATCCTTATTGTAGATACATCTAAAAGTTTTATATACCCATTCAATATCGGGTATATAAACGGGTGGCGAGAGACACAGGATGAGGAGATGATGAGGTGTCCTTACTTCTTTTCTGCTTGTCTACATCGTTGGTCGTCATCTTCTCTGGGCTGATTCTGTGGGTTGATTTCTTCTTTCTGTTTGGGCTGGTCATCTCTTGTTGATTAATTAACAAAGACTTTTTGTTTTTCTATTTTCTTTATTAAAAACAACCCCTGTTCATTTCTGGATTGATTAATACGCAAGACTTTGTTGTTTTCTTTATAGCTCAAGTGTTCTTGAACCACGTGGTTAGAAGTGACATCTTGAGAGAACGTCTTCTCTCAGTGACTGACTGGACACAACTAACTAAAAACTGTCACACGCTTCTACTGTGCATTTCAGAAGGGGTCAAGGAGGTCACCATCTGTCAATCATAACAATCAGCAGTAACTTTCCACTCAACTCTCAGATTTAAATTTTCATAACTTATAACTAACAATACTGCCTTTTGTCTTGTTTTTTTATCTCCCTGATCTTTTAAATATTCCCTCTCTTTGTTATATATCCACTTGATCTGCTGGGTATATAATTGGCGAGAGAGGACAGATGAGGTGATGATGATGGGTTCTTACTTGTTCAGTGGCCATTTTCTTAGTTTGTCAGCCATTTCCTCTGGGCTGATTCTGTGGGTTGATTTCTTCTTTCTGTTTGGGCTGGTCATCTCTTGTTGATTAATTAACAAAGACTTTTTGTTTTTCTATTTTCTTTATTAAAAACAACCCCTGTTCATTTCTGGATTGATTAATACGCAAGACTTTGTTGTTTTCTTTATAGCTTTTATCAAAACAACTGTTGGAGTTTTTTTTTTTTGGATATAAGGTGTGCTCCAATTCCCCACCTGAATTTATAGACTATCCAAGATCACGTGGTTTATTCCTCTGGCCAATCACTTGCCATATTGTGTGGCTGATACACTACTTAAACCCACACACTGGCCATAATTCTAATTGCACTCATTGAGGAGGGATTTTTTAAAAATTCTAACGAACTCTGATTCAAAATGTATACTACACTACTTACATAGGCTATCCATGAATTATCTAACAAAGAGCTTACGGTCTAATCACGTGGAAAGCACCAATTTACGCCATATCACCAAAGTTAAGCAGCCATGAGCCTATTCAATACTTAGATGGGTGACCCCTCAAGCAACACCAGGTACTGTTAGCAATGAGAATCTTTTGTTAATCAAAATGACTTGATTCGTCATTAAATGACCTGGAAAGGGTTGATATGCCATAAAACAAACCAACCAAACTATCAAAAAGGTTTTCTATGTGAAATTCAGAGGCTTCAAATTTTTAGTGATAAATACGAATGTTAGTGTATCACAATTTAAAAAAAAACTTTACTCCTAGAAGGCGTAGCCGAGCATATAATGATTACGGTCAAGATACTGTTAGTAACCCGACTCCTTTGTCAATCAAAATGACTTAATTCGGCATTAAATGACCCGAAAAGGGTTGGATTATTTTGGTACATATAAGGTGTGCTGTGGCTCACCACTTAAACTTATAGTCTCTGCGTGGCCACGTGGATTAAAACCAGCCAATCAACACGCTTGATTGTGTGGTAGGTTAACTATTTAATCGCCGTTCTTGAAAGCTCCTCAGTTGCTGGTATTCGACACGGATGTACGGATCAGCAAACAAGGATTATACATAAAATTAAAGAACACAAGGATTCTACCTAACTCTAAGAAACGCAAAGATTCTACCTAACAATAAAGAACACAAGGATTCTACGTAACACTAAACAAGGATTCTATCTAACACTAAGGATTACACAAGCATTCTACCTAACACTAAGGGTTGACTAGGGATTCTACCTAACACTAAGGAACACAAGGATTCTACCTAACACTAAGGATTGAACAAGGATTCTGCCTAACACTAAGGAACACAATGATTCTATCTAAGACTAAGGATGGAACAAGGATTCTGCCTAAAACTAAGGAACACAAGGATTCTACCTAACACTAAGGATTAAAAAAGGATTCTACCTAACCCTAAGGATTGAACAAGGATTCTGCCAACACTAAGGAACACAAAGATTCTACCTAACACTAAGGATTGAACAAGGATTCGGCCTAAAACTAAGGAACACAAGGATTCTACCAAAGACTAAGGAATGAACAAGGATTTACCTAAGACTAAGGATTGAACAAGGATTCTGCCTAACAATAAGGAACACAAGGATTCTACCTAACACTAAGGATTGGACAAGGATTCTGCCTAAAACTAAGGAACACAAGGATTCTACCTAAGACTAAGGATTGAACAAGGATTCTACCTAACCCTAAGGATTGAACAAGGTTCTGCCTAACACTAAGGAACACAAGGATTCTACCTAAGACTAAGGATTGAACAAGGATTCTGCCTAAAACTAAGGAACACAAGGATTCTACCTACGACTAAGGATTGAACAAGGATTCTAACTAACACTAAGGAACACAAGGGTTCTCCATTGTAAAGTGTTGTTGCCTAAAAATGGCCACACAAATCGTAACAGATATGCTTTAAAACAACCAAGCAACCAACCAATATCTGAAAGCACGGAAAAGACTGTATCTTTTATATTGTTCACTGGCAAAACTACAATTCGATTATTCTGACGAAGATAAAAAAAAAAACAAGACTAATGATTAAGACGATAAGATAAAAGACTTTCTCTACTCTGAGAGATAGAATATGAGAAGATAAACAAGCGATTAAATTGTTCCTGACAACAAAATTTTATCACCAAACCGGAGAGAATGGAGAGCCACAAGTAAAAAAAAAAATGAAATAAATGAAGAAAAAATCTAATTTGTCTTCGAAATGACCGAAGAAAAGAGAATACTTCCCATTAACAGAAAGAAAGTTAGCCAGTTATTTGCCAACAAAGTGTATAACGACTTCAACGGGCTCTTAATAAAAAATATCAATGAAAAATAAGACAACACACACACACACACACACACACATATATATATATATATATATAATATATATATATATATTATATATATGAGAAGTAAATACACACAAGCGATGTGTTTTGATATGGCTTTTTTTAGCCGACAATTTTTGGGAGAATATGTGCTTAATTGAAGTCGTACCTAATTTTGAAAGTTGATTAATTAATAATTAATTAATTAGGTGGGCATACCTATTTAAAAGTAAGGCTAAACAAATCGAGAAAAATCAATCTCTGTATAGGCCGAAATGTACATACAGAGATTGATTTTTCTCGATTTGTTTAGTCTTACATTTAAATAGGTATGCCCGCCTAATTAATTAATTATTAGTTAATTAACTTTCAAAATTAGGTACGACTTCAATTAAGCACATATTCTCACAAATATATATATATATATATATATAACTTCAGAAATTTTTTAAACAGACTGAATAACAAGGATTACCACTCACTTTTTCTCATCATTCTGTGATATATAATTTCTTATCTTATGCCCTGAAGATGATCTATTTAATAGATCGAAACACTGCAGCGTCGGCCAATAAACTCACTACTTAACCCATTTAAACCTGTGTTTTTTCATTTTTCTTGATATATTACATACCGTCGGATTTACTTCCTCTCTTCACACATATATATATATATATATATATGAAGTCATCCACAGACACTGTGTTTCGACGTGTCATGTCTCATCAGTGTGGATAGACATGGGTACTACCTCCAGCTAGGAGGGAAACCCGCCCGGTTCATTAACCTCTCGGCCATCGACAACTGCCATTAACGAGCGGTGTTTTAACTGTTAAATACTTACATCTGTGTATATATTTTACGATCACCAGAGAGATCAAATCTGTAAACAACAGATGATCATTCGTTTATGCTGGCGGTGAGTCCATTAAAATCGCTCTCCTGAGTTTTGGGAGCATTATATATATATATATATATATATAAAGTTATCCACAGACACCGTATCACGTATCCTCAGTGTGGCTAGATTTTTCAGATTACCTCTAGCCGGGGTCGAAAACTGACCAATTTTTCATGTCAGAGTTCCTAACCTTGAATCATCAGCACACCTACAAGCGGGAGGGAGAATTTAACTGATAAATACAAACATATGTATATATGTAAATTTCTCCAGAGAGCTCCATCCGTTTTATAGGTGAGCCTTATAATTTAAACGTAATTGGCGACCGTCAGTGAATTTCCCTCCAGTTTTAGTTTTGTTAATAGAGGAAATGTCATAATTATCAAATTGGCTGTTTTAGATATTTTAAAGAAATTATTAGTTTAACAGGTGATATTAATTATTTAATGATATTACTTTATGGCGTATTCATAATGCTGTGACCTTTAACGTATTGTAAGCTGGTGATATTTTCCAGTTTAATTTTGGTTAGAATTTTTTAATGATGTTAAATCTAATGATATCTTGTGGGCGTAGCATCTTTGTTTCAGGTCGTCTGCAGTTACACCAATGTATATTTTTTGTGTGTTTTGTTTCGATCTTACGGTTTATTGGTGTACAATTTCACTTTAGACACAATTTCCGTTTAATGGGCATTCGTGTTTGGTCTTGCAATTACAAGTGGGTTAGTTGTTGCTTATGTTGTGTTATATATTTTAGTGCACATTTGTGGTGTGTTATATATATTAGTGCACATTTTTTAGAATTATTTATTCCTATAAGTTTCATTTTGTTTATATTTGTGTTATAATACCCAAGATTGGTATTACTGTTTATTTCGGCTGGAATCGATTTTATCAGATTACCAATGATAAAATTAGAAAAGCCGTTATTCCTGCAATTCTTTAAAGTTTAAAGGATGCGGCGAAGAAACTAAGCTTGTTCTATTAAGAATATTTGCTACTGCTATTTCATTTACTAGAAAGAATTCCGGGCGTAAATATTTGTTGGGGGCATGTGGTATAATGGTTAGAGTCGTAGGAAATGGACTCGTCAACCCGAGTTCAAATCGTGGACGAAACTGCAGTTCACATAGCACTAATACCACTGCAAAAGGTATGAATTCAACTATTCTCCCTCCAGTTATGAGTAAATAGTAGGACAGACTGGGCTGTTTAACCTTGGTTAGGCAACCAGTCTAGGAGAAAGAAAACTCTGAATACAAACCTGTTAAACTCTGCTTGGGGTGGTCACTACTAGAATAGGCTCAGTCCTAAATACTGATCTATTTCACTAACTAATAAGTCTTAATGTACTGAATATATTAAATTAGAAATACAAGCTAAATTAAATAAGAACACATACAAAACCATTACATTCAATTTAATTATATTTTTATTGGTTTCTATATAAAAAAAATAATTCATAGTATTGATTTTAATACGTTAGTGAATGAAACAACAATATTAGAGATCAATAGCACCATGTACTTATGTATAAAACCTGGTTTTGTTAAAACCTTATTCAAATCAACCACGCCACATATTATGTCAACCTTTATTTCTTAGTGATATATGAGACACATTGCAGAATTTTCAACGCACTAAAAAGATGGGCTGATTTTAGGCAAATCTAACTCAGATTTTCTCTTCTATGTATCAATGATTTTAACTATAAATTAAATACTTATCGATAGACTTGAGGGTATTCTGATATAAGTAGTGACGTAGTTTCGGTTACAGACAGACACGGGATCTCCATTGTAATAAAATATTTGTGTTGTAATATCCAAAATCTGTATCATTGTTCTTTATTTGGGGTGGAATCCATTTTCATCTGCTTGCCAATGATAAAATTAGAAAAAAACATTATTACTTCGAGTATGTTCTATTCCCGCCAATTCTTTAAAGTGTAACGTCTTGTTACCTTATTTATGAGCAGTCATAATTTATGAACGTACCTGTAGCTAGAATTTGAGTTAGGGACGTTAACTTAGAAAATAACTGGCTTTCAAGGAGCGTAGACGTTGTTTGTCAGCTCCCGGTTCCATCTTCCCCCGCGGCGGAATCATGGGCTAAGAAATAAAATTTTATCAAGAAACACAAAGTCTTGTTATTAATTAATTATTAAAACAAGCAATACTCAGCCTGCACAACGAAGAGCAGAAGGAGAAAAATCAACGTAGCTGAAAGCTCCTAGATCAGCCCAGACAAGATGGCGACCAGACAAGTTAGATGAAGAACCAGTAAGCAGAAATGAAACAAGTAACCAGAAGAATTAAAAAGTAAGAAATATCATATCCTATATCTAATCCATCTCTCTGTTTCCCTCCTCATGTTAGGGGCATATAACAGTGTAAAACAAAGTAATTAAGTCTGTTCTATTAAGAACATTTACTACAGCTCAGTCGGTAAAGCACCCGACAAAGAATCGCAAGTTTCTGAGTTCGATACCGGTATCCGCCAACTAAGACAGTAATGTTGGCAGTAAAAAAAGGTTAAGAATTAGATTAGGAATAGCAAAATAATAACAATAATTAATTTTTTTTTTACAAAAATAGGATTAGTAAAATTAGGTTTAGAAGTAATAGAACAAAAATACTATTACTATAAATTTTAAAATTTCTTAATGAAATGATTGTAAATTGTAACTTTATATTCCTGAATGAAATTATTTAATATATCTGAATGGAATTACCCACCTTATATTAAAAAAAAGAGGATGTGTTGGCGTTTTTTGATGTAAGGTGTGTGCCAGATGTCCACTTCTACTTATAAACTCGCCGATAACCATGTGACCAACCTATTGGCCAACCACTGGCAGTACTCTGCTGCTGATATTGTTACTTAAACTGGCTGTTCTGGTCATACCTACACACATTACTTTGAACCTTCGTGGACGACGGAACATAGGATTATATCACTGTGTTACATATTAATTGGATCCCTATTACTTTTTAAGGTAGTATAGAAATCCTTATGGCGATCAGTACAGCTGATGGCCTTGAGAGTGAGTGACAATGCTTGACCTCACTCTCACCTTGCGTTCTGGGGATAGAATCATGAGAACAGGAACCCCGATAGAAAGCCCTTTCCGGTTTAAGCTGGGCAACTCAGAAAGTCAGTTGCAGTTAGTCAGTTGCAGAGTTAGAAGCTAGCAAGATGTGAGCTGACTGCGCAGTTGTCTGGCCTGGGGATCCGGAATAAAATAACATCAAAGGTAAATCGAAGTCTTGTTGTTATTACTAAAAGCTAACAATGACACAAGGCTTCTGATAAGAAATGATCCCCAGCAGAACCAGGCACGGAACCCAGATAAGAAAGACCAGACGAGACCAATAGAAGATAGAAGACAGAAGACTAGACGATCAGAAGACGGCCAGAAGAATAGACGAGAAGAATAAGACATAAGAAGTATATAACATAATATATCTATTTGGTACCGTGACGAACGGCTACGTAACAACTGGACCTTTGACACTACGTAGGATTCCATAACGCAGGACTTATTCACTTACCAAAGAATTCTATAACTCAGGACTTACTTACTTACATTAAGTCCTTTTCAAGTGGCCAATGGTGGCGGTCAGAAACTTAACAATGAGTAGCACAGGTAATCTAATCTGTCCGTTAAAGTGGGCAGCTGATTGTAGATGAGGCGCTCCACCTCAGCAAGAAAAATCAATCTCCCTGGTCTAGCACGAACGAAAAGAGAAAAGCTATCTGGCTGATACCGACAAAAGGCCACTCCGCCAACTTTAGTTTTTACGTTTAATCAATTTTATGACATTTTCCAAAATTTACTTCTATTTAACCCATAGATGGACCCTAACAGGTACTACCACTTCGGAACAGAGTGGAGCTGGAAGTAATGATAATGACGGAGTACTGTACATTCCCTACACCTCTAGAATTGAAACCTCACCATCTGATAGAGTTTAACATCATACCCAAAATAATAAGACCCTAAGCTACCGCATTCTAGTATATATAAAAAGGTTTAAGTCTTGCTATTAGGGCAATGAGGTTGGGACAAAAATATAGGTGCTACGTCTTGATGTGACCAGCCGATCGCTCGTCTAGTAAAGACCAAAGTGAAGTGTTGCATGTCATGGACTGCTCAGCCAGCAATGTCCATCCTTAAGCATCACAGTTCACCACCCATAGCCAACAGTCGATCCCATTGGTGGGTCTTACCTCTCTGCGATATGATAATTTAATCATTACAATGTTTGATAATTTTACTTATCGCAAAATATTCAATATGCAAAAGGTATGATAATTCTGATTTAATCTCTCTCTCTCTCCCTCTCTCTCTCTCTCTCTCTCTATCTATATCTATATATATATATATATATATATGTGTGTGTGTGTGTGTGTGTGTGTGTGTGTGTCTGTGTCTGTGTGTGTCACTCTTCTTTTCGTTCTTTCTTTCTTTTTCTTTTTTCATTATGTTCAATTGAAACAGATTAGCGTTATCGCTTCCGCGCGCTCGCCACCCCTCTTTATGTTTCCCCGTCTCTCATTCTTTCTTTCTTTCTTATCATATTTTTACTGTGTAGCATGTCGGTGTATTCTAAAGCCCCAGTCGACAGGATTCTACAACCGTAGGAGTCGTAAATTCTTTTGATGAAACGGTATCTTCTAAGCTGGAGAGATAGATTCAAAGTAATGGCCGTTGGCACGGAAATTTATGCAGTACGATTAGACCGTACAAAATTATAAACACCCTTTTTAGTCTTTAATGAGTATGCATGTACATTTAAGCATAGCCAATTATCGTCGAATATACTTAAAGATTAATCCTACAAAATATAATGTATTAATTTAAAACTAATAGGGCAGGGTTAGCTCAGTCGGTAGAGCGTTCGGCTAGAAACCACAAGGTTCCTAGTTCGATATCGACCCTAGCTAACTCAGCGTATTAGTAGCACAGGGAACTGTGCGGTAAAGTAAGGAGCTGATGGTAGGTGTGGCGCTCCACCTTAGACGCAAAAAATCTCCTTGGTCTATTATTAGTATGATTAGTATTATCTGCGTTATTCGGACTATTGTCCTCATCTTCATTGTTATATGTACAACGTTTCGGCCGATATGCCCTCCGGCCTTCTTCGGGTATTTCTTGTCGGACTCGGGAACCTTCTCGGACTCCATGGAATATTACAGAAAGCCCGCCAAATACGTGAAGTCACGTGGGACCTGGTTGGGTCTTCAGTTTCAACTTGGACGTCAGGCAGATAAGATGTTACTGCTTTAGCTGAGACTCACTGCACACGCGCGCTGTGATTAGTTAGAGAAATATGTTTAGTTAAGAAATAAAGATTTAAATAAATAATATGATTTTGTGGATGATGAATGTCTTGGCAACAAGACTGACCTAGAAGAAATGAATCAAGGACGACCAACCAGAAGAGACGTTAGAAGAGACGCTAGAAGAACGTAAGATACCAAAGATGAGCAGAAGAATAAATAGAAGTAAGAATGGAAAAAGGGTATGCAACCAGGGCATCTGCTTGTTTTTCAGTATATATTTATGTTTGTCATGAAGAGCCCAACATGGAACCTCTCTCTCTCTCTCTCTCTCTCTCTCTCTCTCTCTCTCTCTCTCTCTCTCACCTATACCTAGTGAAAAGGGGATAGACTCTCGCTGATTGGCTGATACCGACTTTAGGCTACCCCGACGACTTTACTTATATTAATAACACTAATGAAGTTTGTGTAGATAATGAAAAAAGTTTTAGTTAATGTAATCTGTGCAATAAACAGATTGGACTCGGGAACCTTCTCGGACTCGGGAACCTTCTTGTCGAACTCGGGAACCTTCTCAGACTCGGGAACCTTCTTTTCGGACTCGGGAACTTTCTTCTCGTAATTGGGAACCTTCTTGTCGTAATCGGGAGCCATCACGGAACTTGGAACCTAACCCTTTATTCAGGTCCCGAGTCCGAAAAGAAAGTTCTCGAGTCCGACAAGATATACCTGAAGAAGGCCGGAGGGTATATCTGCCAAAACGTTTTACAGATAACAATGAAGATGAGGACAATAGTTCGAATAACGCAGATAATACTAACCATCAAGCCTCATCTCAAACATTCAGAGAAGTGCATCCGCTTGTTTTTCAGTATATATTTATGTTCGTCGTGAAGAACCCAAATTGGAACAGACTCTCTCTCTCTCTCTCTCTCTCTCTCTCTCTCTCTCTCTCTCTCTCTCTCTCTCTCTCTCTCTCATTTGATTTTCATGCCACGTGTTTCCTTCGAACACTTTTCTACGTGTCTAAGTCCCCGGCGACTCTAGTGTTAAATCTGCTAAGAATAATGACTTCATCGGATTCTTGGAGATTTCTTTGAAGGCCGTGCATGTCCGAGTAGAAATTATATTAGAATGTAACGTGCTGTTTGTTATTTAGTGAAAGGTGCACGTCTGACGATGCCGGTCGTGTGGCCGGTGGGTATGTCATCAATTCGCAGATTGCCGCTTGTCCGACCATTTTTGCTGTGTGGCATGATATGCTCTTTAAGGCTGTGATAGTCCAGAAAATAATTAGACCTGAATCAATCATTTCGTTTTAATGACACTGTCTTTTATATTTTTCAGGCAAAGATCTTGACCAATGAATTTATCGCATGACAACGTCAGTCACCATCTTGAAAAACGAAATAAACCAAATGATAACGGAGCTGTCACCTCGTGACTATCCCTTATTACGTTCTATGAAAATTATTTCTACTAAATTATTAATACACATGAAGTTAATAAAGACATTAAGATTATTTCTACCAAATTATTAATACACATGAAGTTAATAAAGATATTAAGATTATTTCTACCAAATTATTAATGAAGTTAATAAAGACATTAAGATTATTTCTACAAATTATTAATACACATGAAGTTAATAAAGATATTAAGATTATTTCTACCAAATTATTAATACACATGAAGTTAATAAAGATATTAAGATTATTTCTACCAAATTATTAATACACATGAAGTTAATAAAGATATTAAGATTATTTCTACCAAATTATTAATACACATGAAGTTAATAAAGATATTAAGATTTTTTACTTATTAATACACATGAAGTTAATAAAGATATTAAGATTATTTCTACCAAATTATTGATACACATGAAGTTAATAAAGATATTAAGATTATTTCTACCAAATTATTAATACACATGAAGTTAATAAAGATATTAAGATTATTTCTACCAAATTATCCATACACAGGAAGTTTTAAAAAATCTACCAATCTATTAATACACATGAAGTTAATAAAAAATATAAAAATTATTTCTACCAACTTATTAATACGTAAGTATTTATTAAATCCAATTTTGTTAAAATAGTATTCAAATTAACAGCAACATATATTATGTAAACCTTTATTTCTTCGTGATATATAAGACACATTGCAGGATTTTAAATGCACCAATAACATGGACTGTTTTGAGACAAATCTAACTCAGATTTCCATAAAGACATCATTGATAGATAAGATTTATTCTATGTATTAATGATTTTGACTACGAATTGAATACTCAATAATAAACTTACGCAATTTCTGAGTGTACTGTGACGTAAGTAGTGACGTACTTTCTGTTAAAGACATGTTAAGGCTGAGCGAATCAACTTTTGGCTTAAAAAGGCTTGTTTTCCTATTTAGTTTAATGACATAAAACACATCCCAAAATATTAATTACTTTAAGGATTAAATTATGTTTGAAAAAAATTCAATTTCATTTGGTTCTAATTAGTCGTAATTTGCAATTAAGTCAAAAACCCACCAGTCCCTCATTTTATTTCCTGCCTGTTTCTTCCTCCTCTATATATATTTATTATATGCGTTACTTTCTCTATGGGCGTCAAGTGTGTGTGTGAGAGAGAAATATAACTTCCCTTTCCAGCAGACAACGGCTAATGATGTATAACATACAAATAAAAGAAGGCAAATCTGTCTGTCTGTCTGTCTCTGTCTGTCTGTCTGCCTCTCTCTCCGTCTGTCTGTCTGTCTGTCTGTCTGTCTGTCTCTCTCTCTCTCTCTCTCGGTCTCTCGGTCTCTCTCTCTCTCCACTAAAAGAGAAGATTAATGGTGTTTTTCTTTTTAATTCTCCGGTCGTATTTATTTTTAAAAAATTTATTCACTTTATAAACTAACTTTCTTCCAGATCACAATAATCTAAACATAGTTTATTATCTTATAAAAGAAAATATACATCGATATTTGTTCTGTTTAAAAGAAGAGAGGCCTAAATTTTCAAAAGAGTTTTTCTACAAAATTATTAGATAACAATAATAAACTAAAGTAGTTATTAAATAAATATCTGTTTTTAGAATCTAAAAATATTAAATTTGAAACTTAAAATTAGACGTTTCATATTTTGAATGAATCTTATATATTAATTTACCATAGCAGAAATACCTAATTAAATCAGAAAGTTTTGAAATAAAATAACTGATGCCTTATACAATTCATTTATTGATTAATCAACATTGAAAATTTAATTAAAATTGGATAATTACCTGATTTTTGTAATTTATTTTTCAATCGGAGGGATTAACTTTATTTTGTAAAAAACAGATTTCACTTCATCTCAGACAAGCTGTCAGGGCCATGTTTACGATAAATTTGAGCAAAATTGACCGAAAAATAGTTTAAAATGTAATATGAAAATAAATTACATCATTGTGATTTTTCAACAATCTAACCCGAGCTCAATGGGTCACGCCTTTTCTAGTAAGACGATAATTATTATGGATTCATTTAGAAGTTTATCCCCTACGTCAATGGCATTTTGTTTATAGGAAAAAGATTACATAATGCAGAGCTTAAAGAAACGATTGTCCGCTTCGAATTCAATAAAGCATAATCAGAATATAAAGATTATTAAACTTAAACGAATTTCATGTCCTAGTGTAAATAATTGAAAATTCCATTCGATTAAAACCGAAAAAATGGCTGACACAGAATTAATGGCAACAGAAGAGAGACAATGTCTTGTTGCATAAATGATTATTTCAGCATGAATAAACTTTCTTCATCTGAAATTCAGGTTAGGAGAAACATTTTTTTGAGGAATTGTTACGCTTTCTTAAATTAATAAAAGATAGCCATTTACTGTTTGGAATTATTTGTTAACACAACGACAACACCAAGTAAAATGTAAAGAGACTGCTTGTATCTTTACCATTAAATCAAGGGCGTAGTGTGTTGTTTGTCATCGTAGGAAATAGGCCCCTTACACCGCCCCCCCCCCAAATACTAGAAATCATAATCGTATTAAGTAAAGTCGTCGGGGCGGCCTAATGTCGGTATCAGCCAATCAGCGAGGGAGTCTATCCCCTTTTCACTAGCGCTACACCAAGGAGATTGTTTTTGCATCTGAGGTGGAGCGCCACACCTACCATCAGCTCCTTACTTTACTGCACAGATCCCTGTGCTACTCATAACGCTGAGTTGGCGAAGACCGGTATCGAACTAGGAACCTTGTGATTTCTAGCAGAACGCTCTACCGACTGAGCTAACCCAGTCTTTTATAATCATATTACTGTGTGCAAATTATTTGTTTCAAAATAATTTCTTGAGGACGGGGAATACTTCAACACTATTAAAAAATATATTTATTAATTTAAAACAACATAAAAACAGTATTTAATATTTCCCTTGCATTAATTTATCCACTCTCCTATGACCTGTTAGGGTCCCAACTACTGGTCAAATAGATCTGCTTGCAAGTTAATGTAAATTATTACTTCCATTTTATCAATACATTTGAAGTTAATGATAAATATATCATGAAAATTATTCATACAAACATACTACAACTCACGAAAAAGAATATATTTTTTAAAGATTAGTCTAAATTTTGATCCAGAAAGA
>CM042144.1:86584202-86602399 GCA_023376005.1 Doryteuthis pealeii
ATGTGCAAGAAGGCGGTGCCTGAGGGGCTTGGTGTTCTAAGTATGACGTTAAACTCTATCTGATTGTGAAGTTGCAATTCTGGAGCTATCGGAGAGTGGAGTACCCCTTCATAACCATTGTTTTAAGGTCCACTCTGATCCGGAGTGGTAGTACTTGTAAGGGCCCCATGTATGGGTCCGATATGAAAAATGAGTTTAAAATGTATTTAAATAATTGAGTACTATCAAGAATGAATAAAACAAAATATCTTCGGCTTAAAATAACCCAACAAGGGTTGACATGCCGTAAATTCCAACCAACTAACTACAGAAGAACTCAAAATTCGTCGCTGTATTTAAGTGTTGCATAAATATTTAAGCTTACCTTTTAAAAGTTCTCAATAATTCATCTGCTTTCACTTAATTTAGAGAGAATTTGATGTACGTCCCGACTTTCCGTCCAAACATTTATTTGTGAGGAAAAAGTGGAAGTGAATCCGACAGTATGTAATATTAAGAAAAATTGAAAAACACAAGTTCATAAACGAGTAATGTTTATTTCGCCTACGCTGCAGTGTTTCGATCTGTTTCAATAGATCTTCGTCGGGGATTTCGTTAGTTTGATGGAAAAATAAATGTATCACAGAAAATAAGAAAGCTTAGAGACTCTTTTGTTTGGTAGGTCGGTCGGTCGGTCTATTTGAAATTTCTAATTTCAAATAGACCGACCGACCACTGATATTTTTCCCCTCAAACTAACGAAAGGCCTGATGAAGATCTATTGAAACAGATCGAAACACTGCAGCGTAGGCGAAATAAACATTACCCGTTTATGAAATTGTGTTTTTCAATTTTTTCATAATATTACAAGCATTTATTATTATTTCATGCGTGACTTTCGCTGGATTTTGCAATTAATTTCCATAATGCCAATTTTTTTTTCAAAGTTATTGAAATTGTTATAAAAAGAAACAACAAAAAATCACATAAAAAAATAAGCGAAAACAATTGCAGCAATTAAACCTCGGCAATCCCAAATTTTACAATTTCTTGTCTTGATTTGACCCAGAATGTTTTTGATTTGCTCACGGAGACGGTGTGTACACCTACATAGGTACACCAGTGTTGGGGAGGTAGAGTTATAGGGGTTCATGCTGTCAGCGCGAAATGATGATGATGATGATGATGATGGAGATTGTGAGTCTGTCTGTAACCGAAACCATGTTACCTCCAACATCACAATTCCCTTCGTTATTTACGATATATTCTCAATAGTTATTAAATAATCATTATTCAATCTTAATTAGCATCTTATTTATCATCAATATCTCTATTAAGATCGAGCTGATATAGATTTGCCTCAAAACAGTCCATATTATTAATGTGTTTAAAATCCTGCGATGCGTGTTATAAATCATTAGGAAAAAATGTTTACATAGTGTATGGTGTGAATAATTTGCATACCGGTTTTAACAAAACTGTGTTTGATAAATAATGACTTAGTGTTATTTATTTTAATATTATTGGGGGCGGTCTCAAACGTATTAAAAGCTATCATATGTATAATTTTATATTGAAATCCATTAATAATAAAGTTAAAATGAGTGTACATTTTTGTGTTCTTATTTAATTTTATTAGTCTTTCTAACTCAATATGATATTTAATCATATTAAGATTTAACTACTTGTGCCCATGGGGTGCATATTCATATTATAAAATACATTATTGGTAATCATATCAATTTGGTTTAAGTTTTCTAATAACAATTAGCTTTTGTGTTCGATTTAATTTAGTAATAGTTTAGTGTTACTAAAATACTAATCACATTTAATTAAATATTACTCATTAGGTTTTCTAGATAACTCTTCAAACTGAAGATTTAAAAATACTTCCGATAAAAAAAAATACGGAACCGGGTAATTCCATGTCAAATCATCGAGAAAAAAGTAAAATTGTTACCCACCCAGTTCAATTTTTCTGAAATTTTGTAAAGGTGTGGAATATGTTAAAGTTAGCAAATCTCCAAAGTTTGAGCTTTCAATTCCAAAATTTAGCGGAGATATGTCGATATTTCGCTCTCCAAATTTGGTGGGATTCGCGAAAAATGGCGACTTTTTGTAATCTGGACGAAATTTCAGAAAAATTGAAGGTGTGATATAGCCTGGAAGATTTGACATGGAATTACCCAACCTGCAAAAAATATTTTAAAATTTTGAAATATGTTCGACACTTTATTTTAAAAACGTAAATTTTTTTAACATCATCCTTAAGTTCACTTTATTGATTCTGCTCTGAATTCAATGACTCAAATCATAATAATAGAGATTCAGTGTCTGTCTGTGTGTAACCGAAACTACGTCACTAATTACGTCACAATGCCCTCAGGAATTGCGTAAGTTTACCGATCAGTATTTAATCTATAGCCAACATCATTAATACACAGAATAGATCTTATTTATTAACGATATCTATGAACATCTGAGTTAGAATTCCTCAAAACAGTCCATGTTATTAGCGTATTTACATCGCATCCCACGAACCATAGATCATGGAATGGCAATATACAAAAATGTATGACCCCGTCGGCATTGCCCCTCAAGGGGTGTGCCTCAGACACTGGGCAATAAAACTAGCTCTGCCCCTTTACATCATGGGGGCAGTTGTTGCCGGGGGTTGTCATGGGATCACGCAGTTAATTTTCACTAACAGTCCAGTGGTCGCAACCACCGGAACCCAACCCCGAAGGACGGCTTATTAGGGCGTTTAAAATCCTGCAATGTATTTGATATATCATTAAGAAATGAAGGTTTACATAATATATGGTGTGGTCAAATTACATACTGGTTTTAACAAATCCGAGTTTAATAAATACTTACTTGGTGTTATTGATCTCTAATGTTTTTATTTTATTCTACAAAGTATTTAAACCAATCCTATGAATAATTTTGTGTAGAAACTAATTAGAATATAATTAAAATAAATGTAGTCTTTTTATATACGTTCTAAATTTTATTTCTTTATTTTTTATTTAATATATTTCATTGCATTAAAACTTAAATATGTACACTCGGAGGGCGCATATTCTTCGTAAAGAAGAATCAAAACATTATTTTTAAAATTAATATAGATATAAATGATCACTTTCCGATAATAACTGTGAAATAATCTTTGCCGAATATAGTTTGAAATTAGGTAAAAATAAGAAGATCTTTGTGTATGGACGGGTGGACAATTTTATGTATTATATGATACTGAATATGATCTTTATGATATGCCCTAAACTATTGTCCTTGTACCAGACCCAGCTAAGCTTTTGAAACGCCTATCTAAATGGTTCATAAAATCGATACAATCCGATTAGCCAGTTGCGAAAATCAATTATATTCGATTTTCCTCCTCACCAAATTTGTTCATCCGATTAAAACATGCAATTTCATAATTTTAAGTTGAATATTTGCTTCGTTATCTTTCATGAAATAGTTAAGTCTTCTTATTAGACAATAATATCTTCCTTCTTTTGTGCCGATATATTTTACAAAACAAAAGTTTAATGGAGAATTTAATTAACCGGATAATAATCAAATTTAGTCAACAAAGAAATCACGACAAAAGAAAAAGAAAAAGAAAAAAAAACAATAGGAAATCGATTGAGTTGATTAGTTACTTACCAACATCAAAATGTGAGTAATTCCATCTAATAATAATGGAGAATCGGTCTCTATTTATCTGTAACCGAAAATACGTCACTATCTACTTCCCAATGCCAAAAATTGTCAATACTTATAATAACTCTGTAATGAGTTATTTTCTACTTTCGCCCTTTTTTCGGTGAAAAGTGGTTTACTAAAAAGTTTACAAATAAATAAAGATCTACGAGTTTGTGTAAAATTTATGTGTAAAATATTCAAAATTGTTATTTAATTAATAATCAATAGACGTATGCAAATTCTATTTGAGGGGGACATAATTAAGTATCCATTTCAAATTGTTGTTTTTTTAATTCTTTAATAAATTTAATGATTTTACTTACTTATGATACAACCCTCTAAGATTGAATTTTTAATCACCACCTCCGGTAATATCTTTCAAAAAAATTTTTTTTTTTTTTGCTAGTATCCCTAAAATCCTTTGTTTGGGTGTGTTCTGAAAACACTTACCTGGAATCTCGGAAGGAGGAAAGAAAGAAAGAAACGAGAGAAAGAAACGAAGAAAGAAAGATGTTTCTTTTCACTCATTTTTTACAAAAAAAAAACACAACAAATGATAATGATGTGAAGGATGATCACTCATTAGGACTGAGTCTATTCTAGTAATGACCACTTCTGCTATTTCGTAGTTTTTCAGGTTTAAAATATCTTAACAGATATATTTTTTAAAGAAGAACCAAGGGTATTAATTTTAAATATACAGTAGAGACTGGGTCTCTTTTTTTGTTGGTATTTGATTACTTCTCTATCTTTTAACCAACTAATAGTAATTCTTCCATTAAAGTGAGACGAGTCTCTTTCGAGTCGTACTCGATTTCGTTTCTTTGTGACGATGGTCAGCATTCTGGACGTCTGGGTCGGAATTTTCGGAACCCTCGACATTTTTCCGTTGTATCAGGCGAACATTTTTCTGTATCACCGAAGTCATTCTTAGTGCAGGTCTCTGTCAGATGATAAAGGTTTGGTTTCGTAAATACTGCTGACTTCTTGTTTGTCATTATATTTTTTGCCTCAAAATATGACATTTTTTTAAATAACGTCTTTATCAGATGAGCTATGATTAAATATTATCTCACCTATGTTGTTTTGTTTTAAATCTCAGCGTCTTGCAGGCTTTACAAACTTTGTGATAATCCGAGGTGTGAACATTATCCTTCAGGTAGTGAGACAAGTCTATATCCATTTCTCTGTTTTCTCTAGAATATCGTGTCAGAAATTAAAAGCTATAAAACTAATAAAAATCCGTTAGAAATATCCGTTTTACGGAGCTACGAAAAAACATGTCTTACGTATGATTACAGAAAAACTCTAAGAATGTTTATGATGTTTCTATATTTATTGTTATTATTGCTATTAACCCTTATCTCTCGTCTGTTTGGTTGAATAGGTAATAAATGTGTAGCGAGATCGAACGGCAAAACCCACAAACCTTTGATGAGCCAACAACGGTCCGTAGGTCGAAGTGACAGCGAGTGGCATGTTGTGTGTGGGGGCGGGAGCAGAGAAGATGAAATGTGACGAGTTCGAGGCGAGCACGAGACGAGTTGTGAAGGGGGTGAAAGCGTGAGTGTCCTTGAGGCCGCGATTTGTAGGTTGCGAGTCTCGTGGCTGGCGAGGCGAGAGTTGTGACGTGTGAACATTTAGGCCAGACCTAGTATAAAAGAAGGCGTTTGGACACAGCGAGGAACGGTGGCAGAGTTCGTCTTCTCAAAGTAAATTTGCCTGTGATACATGTTTCTTGTAGAATACAGAGGTGAAGCTTGGGCGTTGGCATCAGATCAAAAGACCAAGTATTACGTTGTTTTTGGCAGCAACAAGGTATTTCGGCACATCCATTGCTGCTCCTCTGAATTCAGGAATGAGTCTAATGTCGAACTGTCTGGATGCCATGGTTCCGAAACCAGGGAATAAACCAGGGACCTTTTAGGCCGAAATAGATTTACATTACCTGCTAGTTACTTCCTTTTTTGTATTATTTCGTTTATTCGGACTATTGTCCTCATCTTTATTGTTATATACACAACATCTCGGCCGATGTGCTCTCCAGCCTTCTTCGAGTGTTTCTGAGCGCACATCAACCGAAACTTTGTGTATATATCAATAAAGATGAGGACAATAATCCCAACAATACAAATAATACAAATTATCAAGCCTCATCTCAAAAATTGAGAGAAAAACCCCCTTTTTTGTTTGAGTATTCGTAATTGATCAAAGCCGGGCGAAAGGGAAGAGATATTAACCTATTTCTATTTTTTTCACTAGGACCGGTTTAGCTCAGTCGGTAGAGCGTTCGAATAGGAACCACAAGGTTCCACGTTCGATACCGGCCCTTGCCGACTCAACGTATGAGTAACACAGGGATCTGTGCGCTAAAGTGGGAACTGATGGTAGGTGTGGCGCTCCACTTGAGACGCATGAACAACACCCCTCGTCTAGCGCTAGTGAAACGCGGGTAGACACCCTCGCTGCCTGTCTGATGTCGACAATAAGCCACTCCTTCGATTTTACCTACTTTTACTTACAATATCTACGAGGTTTACATCACATTAAACTTGTTTCTCAAGTTTGCAATAAGATAGAGTTTGATATTCGATAATTTTCTACAAATAAGTTGAATTTTTCCTTCTTAGCCTGAGGTTGCAGGAATATTAATGTCGACTCTTAAATGCGTGGCTGGCTTTTCCGAAACATTTGAGACGTCAATCATTGTCTCTTTCCTGGATTTTTTAGGGAAATAAAATTGTACCATAAAATATAGACATGAACTTAATCAATACCATACAACATTATCCACAATGGTGCTAACACATTGTTAAAACCAATTACTAAAAAGTATAAATATAAATACACAACATATACTACTTCCTAACTGTTAGGCATCACATAACACCAGACGGGTTGATTTACCGTTAAAATCAATAAACTAACCAATCAACTGGATTCAAACATTGACTTTTCTATGTAACTACTCAAGCCAAAAGAGAAGAATATTTGGGCTGTGGAATTCACCGATTAAATATCTGCAGAGGGGTAAAATTCATCTCAATGGGACCACCTGTTGGCTGTAGAGGGTAACCCGTGATGCTTAAGGAAATAACCATGGTGGGTGAGCAGTCCATGACATGCTACACTCCACTTTGGTCCTTACTTAGGCTAGATTAGCGTTCGCCCCTATGTAATTGTACCAACCCTACTTCCCTTATCGCAAACCCTCAACCCTTTTTATCATTTATGTGCTAGATGGCGGTGGCTGAGGGTTCTAATATCCTGGGCATAACGTTAAACACTGTCTGGTGGTTCCAATTCTGGTGCTCTGGGGAATGTGGAATACTCCTTCATCGCCATTACTCCCAGGTCCACTCTGACCCGGAGTGCTTGTGTCTGTTAGGATCCCATCTAGCTTTAAACTTGGTATTTTTGACACACCTTGTATTCTGAAAAGAATTAATGAATAGAACTTTTTTTCAGAATACAAGGTGTGTCAAAAAGTACACAAATCTCGATGCTTTTTTGACACACCTTGTATGTTTTTAAGAATAGTTTACTTGTTTTTGTGTCTTTTTTAGATTTCAATAGAATAAATGAATCTAAAAAATGTGTTTAAAAATTGAGTTTTAAAAAATTGAGTACCCCTCAAGAATGAATAAAACAACCCTCCTTCGGCATAAGATAACTGAAAGGGTTGACATCCCGTAAAATCCAACCAACCAACCAACCAACCAACTCACCAACCAGAAGGGAAGCTTTTTTGTCAGGTTATTTCTTAAGTGCATTGCCAAAGCCTTGTTTCATTCAGCAAACAAAAAAGGGGCGTGTCTACAGAGTGATTTTCTATAGTAGGCAACTCTGACGATAGAACGATAGGATTTTCAAACATACATTTTAAGCTGTAATACTATTCAAATAGTTGTACTCAAATAGGTAATTAATTAAAGAAAGAACACATACATTATATACTGTAATTTTAATACCATGGCTGTACTCAAAGAAAGAAACAAACCAACAAACAAAGAAGGAAAGAAAGAAAGAAAGAACCTATACATTTTATACTGTAAAAATAATCCAATGGCGAAATAAAAAAGGAAAGAAAACATACATTTTATACTGTAATGATAATCCCTTGGCTAAATTAAAAGAAAGAAAGAAAGAACGAAAAAACACATTTCATGCTCCAATAATAATCCCATGATTGTACTCAAACAAATAAACAAAAAACGACTATGTTTTATATGAAAATGTAATACAAAATGTAATCATTGTAAGACATCTTACTTGCACAGTATTCTGCTGACTGTCTTCCAAACTGTTGTTAACAAACTGTTGTCCAAACAGTTAAACCAATAACGCGACACTCTAGACGCATTCGATTATCTATTACTTTGAAATTAATGGGTAGATGAGGAGGTTTATACATTGCCCAAGTGTATTAAACCGAACGTAAAAGCACGACTGAAGTTAGTACACGCTTATTACGATGTTGCATCTAGCAGGTTAGTAGTTTTGCTACGACACTCAGCGTGGGTCGGGATTTGTATTCTGGTTAAAGGAAATTGATTTCAAAATCTGTTAGAAAGTTAAAGGGTATTTTGCATCATTTCGACTTTAGGGAATATTGTCCTAATCTTTATTGTTATATACACAACGTTTCGGTCAATGCGCTCTCCGGCCTTCTTAGAGTGTTTCTTGTCGAACTCAGGAGCTTTCACGGAACTTCGAACCCTTTATTCAATCCACAGGGGTAGACTGATCTAATTCCGTTAACCATGAACGGTGCAAAGTGTTCAGCTATTTTAAGCATTATATTTTATGGCCCTTACCTAGGATTAAATCTGCAATCTAGAAATGTTTGTAACTTAGAACTGTATGACTCAACACTTATATCCATTGCGCCATGTGTCCAACTGGACTTAAAGGTTATATATTCAAGTAGGATCATTTTTGTAAACTACAAGGTGTGTCAAAAATTATCGAAATTTTTTGTAATTTTCGACACAACTTGGGTTGTGGAAAAAGAAATAAGGTTCCATTGATTATTCATTTCTATAATGGTAAATACAGCTTTAAACTTTGTATTCTTGACACACCTTGTATTCTGAAAAGAATTAATAAATGGAACGTTATTTTTTTTCAGAATACAAGGTGTGTCAAAAAGTACAAAAATCTCGATGCTTTTTTTGACACACCTTGTATGTTTTTAAGAATAGTTTAATTGTTTTTGTGTCTTTTTTAGATTTCAAATAGTTTAAGTAAAAGTTATCAAAAGCAATGATGTATCGTTTTGAAACACCCGGATGAATATTCCCATTTCTATTTTAGCTGTTGTTTTATAGGCGCAATATTCATTGCACAATGACACGCCATGTAAAAAGAAAAATATCAAAATTCCATGAAATGATAATTCTATCTTCAATTTTAGGCCATAAGTATAAAAACAAAACGAGGCTGAAACAACACAATTTCGTGCACGTGATTCAGAACCTGAAGATCTTTCCATACGAAAAGCTGTTTTTAGTCGACCAATAGTGTGACTGTTCTTATCATGGAGGTGCTTGGTATAATCGTTAAATTCGTGGGAAATGGACTCGTCGATCCGAGTTCAAATTCTATGCAGGGCTGTTTGCATATCGCATAACACTAATACCCTTGGGAAAGGTATGAATCAATATACCCCCCCCCCTCAGCTATGGATAAAATAGTAGCGCAGACTGGGCTCTTTAACTATGGATTGGTAACCAGTCGAGGAGAAAGAAAGCTCTGAATTTGAAAAAAAAACAGAGGTCAGTCGTTGATTCGGTTTGTGGCATTCCTTGTGCATCAATTATTTCCTATCGACTGTGCCAAAAAGTGTGCATGGTCCAACACAAGCCTCCACCACTATAAACAAACCACTGTGTAGGTTGTTCATTGGATGAACTCTCCTGCGTTGAAATCGACGAGAGTGTCCATTCCATGTCCATAAACTTTTTTTAATTTGCTTCGAGCTACTTTTTGTTACCATTAAACTCAATGTCAAATTACATTCTATTTATAGAATTTATTCTATAAATGACTGCAAATAGATAGATAAATGGAAGTAAAGTATAATTAGCATTCAATTGTTATTTAAGAAACTATAATAATTAGTGTGAGTGCAAGCAAAGACACCAAATTATTATTATTATTATTATTATTATTATTATTATTATTATTATTATTATTATTATTATAAAAGTGAATGTAAAATCGATTTAAGGTCATTCAAATTTTTTTCCTTTTTAACATTTGAGACGAAAAATAAACATATTTTTATAAATCTACAGAAATGCAACGAGTCCATTTCCTACGTTTCTAACCATTACGCCCTTGCCTCAGTTAAATTGACCATAGGTAATGTTTAAATCAGTAGCGTAAGAAAGGAATGTCCCAGTGGCCTGTTTAGAATGAAAAATTAATAATAACGTGTTATGAATGACATTGTAAGGTTTTATGGTTTAATTTGACAGGTTGGTGATTAAAAATAGAATAGTTTGCTCTTTAAGTAATCTAATGCAAACACACGAAGAATTGAATTGTTTGACATGTGCTATTGAAAAATAACAATACCAAAGTCGATGTTAGAATTGAAGTTATTTAACGCCATGAGAGAAAATAAAACCCGGAGATCAAAATAAAAATTAAAGATTTTAGATGATAGCGAAAAAAAGAAGGCGGAAAACCGTTCCCCTCAAAGATACGAGACGAAAGCTCATTTCTTTTTGTTAACGTGAGCCGTGTACTGTAATATATTGCCTGGTCAATCGGTTTGCATCTGGAAACCACGCTGTACACAGGAAGTTGCGTGGGAGTCAAGTGTGGGCCTGGAAACAAAAACAGGATATGGCATTGAACTGACCTTTGGCACCTAGAGATGCAGGTGTACATTTGATACTGTGTAGGCTCAGGAAATCTGTAGGCGTAGCCCATACCCAATGAAAACAGGGTGTATGGGTGAAGAGGTGTGTCTACAGAAAAACTACGTAGGTGTCACGATCAAAGAGGCGTGACCCTGTGAGTTGAACAATAATTTAAAAAAAGCTCGTGGAAAATAATTTCGGCAGACCGAGATCAGGTTCGAGATCACTTGCAGAGAACTCCCGAATGCTCCGTATATGTGCAACTGGTAACGACTCTATAAACTTATATTTTTATAAATGCAAGTGTTCGTGTTCCTTGACGGGTCGGGTATATAACATTACGAGCACAAGGAATCTTGCTTCACTGACAAGGAAAGTTAAGTAAAGTTAATGGAGTGGGCTATTGCCGGTAGCAGCTGAACGGCGAGATAATCTGCTAGTTTTTAGTCGCCATTGTTAGGCAGGAGGTGAGAGCACTTTAAATTTGAAATCCTTTGTGTGAAGAATCTTTGAGATGAGTCTTGATAATTTGTATTATTTATATTTCTCGGACTGTTATTATTGTTAATAAGAAAAAAAGTCCAGGTAGTGTGAAAATAAATTTTTGAAAGATATTTCCTGAGAGGGTGTGGTTGAGAAAATTAAATAAATAAAGTAAAATGTTTAATATTTAAACAAAATTAATTACTTAAAAACATCACATTCATTCAACTCCACTAAGATATATGTTTTGTTTTACGACAGTAGGGACCTCCAAAATGTTTCTAAAAAAATTCTGATTTAATTATTCTTATATTTATAAAAAGGAATTAAAAATCTTACGAGTAGAATACATTTTGTTCGGTTCATTTTGATGTATGATACATGTTCCTGTATTGGTAATTATACCTGTCCTAAACAAAATGGCATTACTTTTTGACTCACCCTCGTATATATATATATATATATATATATATATCTGTTGAGTAGAAATCGTTTGGTTGTTCCTTGGTTGCTGATCTGTTCGTCCGTGACGAATACGTGTAAATGAACGGCTTTCAAAATTTGCGATTAAATAGATAACTAACGACGTATTCGAGTTGTTGCTTGGCTGGCTATAATCCACGCATCCACACAGAGTCTATTAGTTTAAGTGGTAGACTCCAGCACATCTTATATACCCAAAATATTCCATCAGAGTCTGTCCTCTTTTCGCTAGCGCTAGACAAGGGAGATTGTTTGTGCTGAGACGGAGATCAAAATAAAAATGATAGATTTTAGCAGATGTTGCATACCATATTTTACAATGACGCGTACTTATCTTGTTCTGCATAATATACCTGTATACCCGTGGCTGCACACGGGTATACTTGTTGTATACCCACATAATACGTCGGGTATATAATCGGTGAGAGAGACAGACAGACAGATAGCGTAGTTGATAGAGTAGAGATGGGATGAAGGTCTTACTTGTTACCTCGCTGCTTACTGCTTCTAACTCGGTCGCCATCTTCTTCAGGCTGACTTCTCTTCAGGGCTTTCTGTTAAGGGCTGGTTCTTCTTTCTTGTTGGACTGGTCATTTCTTGTTTCTGCTTACTGCTTCTAACTCGACCACCATCTTCTTAAGGCTGACTTCTCTTCAGGGCTTTCTGTTAAGGGCTGGTTCTTCTTTCTTGTTGGACTGGTCATTTCTTGTTTCTGCTTACTGCTTCTAACTCAGCCACCATCTTCTTCAGGCTGACTTCTCTTCAGGGCTTTCTGTTAAGGGCTGGTTCTTCTTTCTTGTTGGACTGGTCATTTCTGTTTCTGCTTACTGCTTCTAACTCAGCCACCATCTTCTTAAGGCTGACTTCTCTTCAGGGCTTTCTCTGGTTCTTCTTTCTTGTTGGACTGGTCATTTCTTGTTTCTGCTTACTGCTTCTAACTCAGCCACCATCTTCTTAAGGCTGACTTCTCTTCAGGGCTTTCTGTTAAGGGCTGGTTCTTCTTTCTTGTTGGACTGGTCATTTCTTGTTTCTGCTTCCTGCTTCTAACTCAGCCACCATCTTCTTAAGGCTGACTTCTCTTCAGGGCTTTCTGTTAAGGGCTGGTTCTTCTTTCTTGTTGGACTGGTCATTTCTTGTTTCTGCTTACTGCTTCTAACTCAGCCACCATCTTCTTCAGGCTGACTTCTCTTCAGGGTTTTCTCTTAAGGGTTGGTTCTTCTTTCTTGTTGGACTGGTCATTTCTTGTTTCTGCTTACTTCGTCTAACTCAGCCGCCATCTTCTTCAGGCTGACTTCTCTTCAGGGCTTTCTCTTAAGGGTTGGTTCTTCTTTCTTGTTGGACTGGTCATTTCTTGTTTTTTAATAATCAATTAACAACACTTGGTTGTTTTCTGATAAAGTTTTATTTTGACAACCCAGCCCATGATTCCGCCTCGGGGGCAGAGGAGGGCGACTCAGAGCAAGCAACCTACAGCAAGCGACCTACAGGTCTGCTCAATCGGGATTCTCTGTCGCAGCAGTATAACTAAGCCTAATCGCGTATTTTTCATGGGGTCAAGTTAAAAGGTTATTACCCGTCAATAACTATCGAGTAACTTTCCATAGAAAAGGTTAAAACGACTGATATAACACTAAACTTTTTTCCTTTAAAGTGATGAACTCAAACTTCTAGTGACCCCCGCCCACACATACAAAAAAAAAGAAAGAAAGAAAGAAAAAAAAAGAGAAAAAATTTTCAAAATCTAAAACTTACCAAAAAGTTGCGATTCCAACAACTTAGTGTCCAATTGGTCACCATCTCCCAATGGTTGGCGGCTTAACACTTCGTTTGTAGGCAGCAAATTCAAATCAGCTAAAGACACGTTTTTGTAGGGGTCAAGGGATTCTTTGTCAGTGTGAGCTGGACTATTTTCAACGGTGGATACTGGAGTGCTTAGTGTCCCTGTATCGCCACTAGCATCTTTATCACATGTCGTACTGTCACTACCCTGTTCACTCCGAGGGGAAAGACACGTCGGGAAATAGAGATCTGACCTCTTCATATTCAGTTCGAATAATAGCTAGGACTGGATGAGGACCTGCAGGAGGAGGCAGAAAACAAATTAGACATGGTTCACTCCCCCGAGGGGGAGACACGTCGGGAAGTAGACATCTCACCTCTTCATACTCAGTTCGAATCTTATCATTTAATACATAGAATAAATCTTATTTAACGATGTCACTATGAAAACTTGAGTTAGATTTGCCTCAAAACAGCCCATATTTTTAGTGCGTTTGAAATTCTGCAATCTGACTAATATATCAATTAGAAATAAAGATTTACAAAATATATGGTGTGATTAATTTGCAGACTGGTTTTAACAAACCGGGTATAATGGTAACTTGGTATTATTGATTTCTATTATTGTTGTTTTATTCTCCAACGTATTAAAATCAATCCTGTAAATGATTTTATAAAATATAATTAAAATAAGTGTAATCTTTTTATGTGTTCTTATTTAATTTTGTTATTTTTTCTAATTTAATATTATTGCTAGTATATATAATTGTACAAACTGCTGAGATGAGTTAAAAAATAAAACTAGTTTTACTTCTCGATTTAGAAAGGAAATAGACATTTTTGTTTTATTTTTTTTATAATTAAAATTTTGCGCGAAATAAACGAAACGATTGGCCGAGAATTGGGCCTTCTTCTTCTTCTTCTTCTTCTTCTTCTTCTTCTTCTTCTTTGCCCGGGAATGATGGTTTCCTGGCCTTGTCAAATTTTAATTTACCTTTGCTCATTCAAAATTCTCAACTTAATTTCCGCTTTCTGCGGAATTTTGGGCAGATCTTCAACAGCGCAAGTATTTCTCCAGAGAAATGAAAATTCTGTATTTTTAGATAATTTCCCCTGTGACTACTTTTGTAGGGTCATTGTATTATATATATATATATATATATATATATATATATATATATATATATATATTATCTCAAATTCACTGAAACTTAAACCCCGTACTGTATGTACTTAATAGGACACAAAACTGAAAGTTGGATGGTTAGGTTTTACGACATGTCGACCCTTTTGGGTTATTTTATGCCGAAGAGTTTTTTGTTTTAATCATTCTTGATAGGAACTCTTTTTTATTATTACTTTTATTAAATTTCAATTTTTCTGATTATTTACCTTTTAAGTTTATGTCAGAGTTACGAACAATTTTCCATTTCATCACCGGGTTATAGTTAAAATTCTTCAAGGACCAGAAACATTTGAAAGATCTGTTTGATTGGATCAGTTTGGTTAGTTTCGTTTAAAGGCATATCAACCTCGATGGGTCATTTAATGTCGAAAAGTTTTGAAATAAACTCATTCTTAATATGAACTCAATTTTTTATAAACAATTTTTCTATTTAACCCATAGAAGGGACCCTAACAGGTACTACCACTCCGGGTCAGAGTGGACATGGGAGCAATGGTGATAAAGAGGTACTCCACATTTCCCAGACCCCCAGAACTAGAACCTCGCAAGCAGATAGAGTTTAACATCATACCCAGAATATGAAGTCACTCAGCCACCGCCTTCTAGCACCATATATGATAAAAAGAGTTGTGGTTGCTATAAGGGCAATAGGATCGGGACATATATAGGTGTCGACTGGGGCTTTAGAATACACCGATTGCACCACTGTAGAGGGGTTAAGTCCCCACAATGGGCCACCTGTTGGCCGTGGGTGGCAACTTGTGATGCTTAAGGATGGATTCCCTGGTGGCTGAGCAGTCCATCACATGTAACACTCCATTTTAGTCCTTACTTAGGCTAGGCGGGCTGTCGGAGAGGGCCCCTTCGATCAACTGGCTGGCTATGTTTGGTTGGGTAGCGTGGGGTTGATGAAAAGAGTGTCTATGGATATAGGACTATTGCTTAAAGTGTCCTGTTTGTAATTCCAATGAAGTGTTTTGCATTTTCTATGAATACTATGATAAGAGGATTACCGATACGAACAATAATATAAACTATCAGGACCTGTGGATATACACAGTATGATAATTTAATTATTACAACGTTATTTATGTTTACTTAAGAGCTATTGCGATATAGTTCAATATTTAAAAAGTATAATAATCTTGATTTAATTCTCTCTCACTCTTTCTTAAAAAGGGCGTGTAGAATATTTACGTTGATTTGCCGATAAAAATCTTGGGAAGGCGGTGAAAAATTAATTTGCCAGCTACAAAAACACGAATCGGGAAAATATCTAAGTTGGCTAGAAAATTCGCCTGACGCTGGCTTGCTAAAACACAGCGTAAAATTAAGCAGGGGGCCGAGACCGACATTAAGATCAAAAAACGAAAATGTATCCGTAATTCACATTTTCAATATTACAAATAAAAAACAAACAGAAATCTTCTTTTATTTTTTCAAGTCATTTTTTAATTTACGTTAGGAAATGGGGCATTTAACGACACCAGACTACTTGGAATGTTTCCTTTGAAAATTGAGTGAAATGAAATGGGGCAAATAAGAAATCTGAGATTAATCAACATCAGATAATCAGGATTTACATTTTTTGTATTGGATCTTGAACAATTTGGACGGTCTCATTTTTAACCAGAGGGTGTTGCAGTATGATAATGGACGGAAGATTTAGTAACACCAGTGTCAATTGATAATGTCTACTGGGTGGACATTGTCTAGCAGCAACATAATTAACGAATCCAAAATATCAACAAGGAACAGTCGAGAAACACCAAACACTATCACGGATTACAGTGTTATATACCCATTTACTTTATGGAGGCGCGTGGGAAATGGACTCGACGACCCGAGTTCAATTCTGGACGAAGCTGTTCGCTTTTCACATGATGCTAATACCATTGGAGAAGGTACGAATTTCAATTCTCCCTCCAGCTGTGGGTAATATGGTAGATAGAGTTTAACATCATACCAGAACATGAAGACACTCAGCCACGCCTTTAGCACATATAGGATAAAAAGAGGGGGTTGCCATAAGGGCAATAGGGTCGGGACAATCATATCGCGTGTCGACTGGGCTTTAGAATACACCGACTGCACCACTGTAGAGGGGCTAGGTAACCAGTCTATGAGAAGGAAAACTCAGAATTCAAATCTGTTAAACTACGCTTTAGAAAATTGACCTGTGTCGCATCCTGCTTGTTGGAGGGGTTGGTAAATATATATATACCCCTTTATCTCGGTATGTATATAATCATTAAGAAGAGAGAGAGAGGCCGAGAGAGAGAGAGAGAGAGAGAGAGAGAGAGAGAGAGAGAGAGAGATTTAATATGATGGGAGATGATGGTTCTTACTTGTTTACTCTCTGCTTACTTCCTGTAATTTGCCCGCCATTTTTCTGGGCTGACTTCTCTTCTGGACCTTCTGTTAATAGTTGGTTCTTCTTTCTTGTTGGACTTGTCATTTTCTTGTTTTCAATAGTAAAAAAAAAATCACCTTAAACAGATCAACATCCGAAACGAGTCAACATGTTCTCAAATGTCATATATATTTTCCGCCAATTATCCACCACCATTCCCATAACATTTTATCAACTTGTAAAGTCCCTCCTCCTACTAATTCCTACTGCTACTATTTATTTAAAAAAAGAAATAACGGAAAACATTTTACTAGTTCCACACCTGACGCAGGCACAAGTACTGCCAGAAAAGCGCTCCTGTTAAAACTTTTGGTGGATTCATACACTACTTCCACCCGGATATTAAAAAAGATGGCCCAGACGGTTAAGAAAGATTGAACAAAAACTCGTAACAAGAAGTCCGTGAGTTTAACAAAACATGAACAAATTGCTGCCAAAATATACTTATAGGTCAATTAACAAGTCTTGGTTGTTTTCTTAATAGAGCTTTTATTACAACAATCCAGCCAATTTATTCCCCCCGGGGGGGTAGAGACCGACACACGAACTTAATTAAAATAATCTAATTACAGGTAACGTACATGTATCATAAGCTGCTTATGATTATGTAACACAACGACCTTAAACCCACATAAAACAGAAATTACCGTTACCCATAAATTATGATTTTAATGAAACTTGTCTTAATCTTTCTCCCCAAATTGTGTCAACAATTTTTAGAAAGAGGTAGGCAAGAAAGTAAGCACATGTGTGTATATCATCGTTTTTATTCAATAAAACAAAAGAATATTTGCACAGAATTAATGAATAGTGATTACCTCCCTTTTGCCAAAGAGCGAATATCAAATTTACAAGTAAATAACATAATGACAGACACAACTAACATCTATTTAAGGAGTCGCATTTAATCAGTCAATCATCTGTAAGCCCTGTCGGCTGAGGCTTTTAGAATACACCGACTGCACCTCTGTAGAGAGTAAAATATCCCCAATGGGGTCATTCTTTTGTCTATTTGTAGATTTGTCTCACACCTTTTACATTTTTATCGGCTCACCTACACAGAAATCTAAATTAGTTTTCTAGCTTTATAAGAAGTGTCTCTCTTTCTGGTTGAGGCTAAGAAACTTTTTTTACTGGCAACAGTATGGCAACCAGTCTAGAAGTAGAAAAATTCTGAATCCCAACTTGTTAAACTACGCGCTTAAGCACACGTGACCATTGTTTCGCAAACCTACTCGTTGGAGGGTTTCAATACATAGTATTACCAATAAAACGTGCTTGTTTCCATCTCTCT